>VWZV01005868.1:97430-146758 GCA_013397155.1 Irena cyanogastra | reverse complement strand
TTTTTTTTTTTTTTTTTTTTTTTACCACCAAAGGGCTTTTTCAAGCTCCTCTTGAATTCAGTATGAGCTTTTTGTATCCACGATGTTCTTCCTTTGCCAAGCATTTTCCCACGTGCATTGCCAATCACACAAAGACCCTCTCTGTGTCCTGGATACAGTCCTTCTCTACCTTTTTTTGATGACAAAGGAGTCTTGTTTTGGAAGCAACAGCAAAATAATTTCTTTCCTAGTCATCCCTCTATACTTCCACCTTAAATCATCTCTGTTCCACACTAAGGATTCCCACCCTAATTTTTTTTTTCTGTATTTTTCTATATGGAACTTATTAAACATCTTGCCATTCTTGTTTGAAACTTTTCTATCTATAATATATCCTCTGTAGATGCAGGGATTCATATCTATCTTTCTGCTCTAGAGCACCCCATTTATTCCTGCCTTTAACTTCCTAATTTTAGCTGGGTAATCTTTCCTATGTATGTTTCTACACTTTAAAAGGCATGATGAAGGTGCTTGTCAAAAGCTTTGTGGAAAGCCAAATAGGAGCAGTCTGCTTGAATCAACCTTTCTCATATACAACAGTCCCCTCACTGTCCACAGGTTTGTGAGGCAGGACTTCCCTTGCCAGAAACTGTATACAGGAACCAAGCTTAAAATGTTTCCAGCATGAAAGAGAAGTAGTCACTTAGAGCTAGAGGCACTTTGACATTTTAATCTAATGCTGTGAATTGTCTTGGGATTTTGGACATGCTTGGAGTACAGCAGATGACACACAGTCCTTAGGATTCTTTTTAGGAAACAGCTTAGGAAAACGAGAAAAGTGTACCCTCAGCCATATTTTATTAAATCAACCTCCTTATTTTGCTCTTAGAATCACAGAATAATTTGTCCTGGAAGACACCTGTGAAGGTGTGCAATCCAGCATCAAGCTCAAAAAAGTTTTGATTAGAAGAGATTGGTCAGGGCTGAAGAAATTTATCATAAAGGATGGAAATCTCACTCTTCTCTAGGCTTCTGTTCCAGTATTTCATCACCTTCATGGTGAAAATCACCTAGTTGAAATTCCCCGTGTTCCATCTTGTATCTTTTGTCTTTTCACTCACTCCTGTCTGGCTTTGGGAAGGGTCTGGCTCCAATTTCTCCTCATCCTTCCACCATGTAGCTGTAGCTAGCAGTCAAATGTCCCTTTCTCCTTCCTTTCTCAGGGCTGAACACACTCAGATCTTTTTAGCCACTATGACCTGATGCATTGGTTTGACAGCATTGGCAGCAACAGCATGTTTCAGTTCTTGTTCCTAATAATGAATGGGACAGGACCAGGATGTAAATGTTACCCACACAGAGTTGGAATAAATCCTTAACAAGTTTTTTAATTAGGTTCCTCAAAAGCAGGCGGTTAGATCTAAAGAATTTCACTAGAAGTCAGCAACTAATTAATTCCTGAAGCATTGGCTGAATGTAGTAATATGTACAGTACGTACGAGGGCAGAGAGCATGTGCACTACAAAGTTAATTCCTAATAGAATAATCACCCCAGAGGGGGTCATCAAAAGCTAGTAGAAATTAAAGCAATGCAGAATGCTCCAGCTTAGACCAAAGTGATTTCCATCAGAGCAGATCTGCAAAGACCAGATGAGGTTTTAACTGCTGGTTTGCATACTTGAGGTCTTACAATATCCAGCAGCTGTGTGAGTTGCTCTTGATATTCCTGTGGTTCCCAGAAGTAGGGATGGAGCTGTACAGCAGGGAGGCAGCGAGAGCCTTCACCACAGTGCTGGGAGTTTCTGTGTGAGGTACTATCTCACTCAGTTGTCTGCCATTACACTATTTCACATCTGTAACCCTGCTATGGAGTAAAGTGGCAAGGTGAGGGTGGGTCTTTTCAGTCTGCTGGTGATACAGATTCATCTCTCAGTTGTTCCACAGCAACTTCTGTTGTACACAGAAGTACATTTCCTAAAATCTGAGTCTGGTATGGGGTAGTAAAGGCAAATCAGCTGAAATTAATCTGAAGGACAGCAAAAAAAAAATCTCTCCAGAACAGCTGCTTTCATAAAATTCCTGCTATTTTTACAGGAAATACAATTGGCCACTCACAAGACATGACCACAGCAAATCCAACATTGACTGTCTGCTTATATTGGAATCCAGGTCTGAAATTTAAAATATTCAAGGACAATAATTTTATTCCAGCTGTGTGTCCTCACATCTGCAGTTCTGAAATTTATAGCAAATCTTTACCATTTCCAGAAAAGTGTATTTAATGAGTGTCAAGAGGAGCAATGATGCAGATTACAAACCAAGGTCCAGTTCCAGATTTGTTTGGCAGTCAGATACACAACAGCAGCTTGGTGCTTACTCCAGACTAGAAGGTCTGCCTAAATACATATTGATAGCTATGGCAGGAAATGTGGGCGAGTACTCATGTGTTTGGCATACAGTTTGGTGACCTTGACACCTTTAGGTGTTATCGTCCTGCTCTGGCTTCTTCTCAAATTCATTTTAGCCTTGATAGAAGTTTTGTGAGACTACTGGGCACACAAATCTCCTTTAAGAGAATACCAGTATAAGATGCGTGTGTGTGTGTACAGAAGAAACAGTTCTGCCTAAAGGGACTAGCTAGAATCTGATCCACTATATATTCCAGTGTTGAATATGGCATTGTTTCCAAATTGCTTACGCTTCACATTTTTCTTTGTTCATATTTATTTCATAGATGATAAGGTGAAGCTGGTATAGTGGTTCTTCATCTTGGTTTTCAGAGATAACAGTGCTAAAAATGCAAAACAATATCAGTCAAATCTGGACAACATGAAAAACAAATAATAAAAAAAAGAGCAGCCAGGGCTGACCTTGACAACATTACTGCTGAATGTGACCTGGTCTGAATGATGCATCCATCTAACCCAAGAATTTAAGTCTCTTACAAGTGGGTTTGTAATATGACAGAATATTGGTAAGATCTTTTGAAAAAGATGAGAAAATGGGCTCTGATATGAACTTTAAATGACAAAAGGCTCATTAAAAAGCTTGTAATTAGACCAAATTTCACAGTCAAGTGTATTTCTATTTTGTTTTTCTTACTTCTACTATTATAGGTATGCCTACATATTATACATAAGTCTACTTTTAAAACTTCATGTGTTTAGATATTTAAGTACATATACATGCACTGAAATATGTAAAACTACAGCTGATTTTCAGACATTTAAACACGTTGTATTTCCAAAGGCATAAGCGAAATAAAGTTTACTAAGTTCTCCCGAAGTGCAGAAGCTTTAAAGGCTGTTTTTTAAATAAGTCAGTTATTTTTGAATTAAACAGAGAAAGAATATGGATGTATCAGTTGAGAGCTGCTGTTGACCACTAGCCCTGGCTGATATCTGTGGCAGGTTTCCCTTCATGCTGCAGGAGCAGTGGATGCCACCACTTTCATCACTGCAGTGAGAGTGTCACTCTGCCTGCACCCTCCCTGGCATGCCAGGCACAGTGATCCTCTGGGAAGGAGATCAGAAAACATATGCTTGTGGACAGCTGTGAGGTGAGTCTTTATTTCGTTGGAGGACATTTTTTAGGTTTTGGGGGCTGTGTTGGGTTCTCCTCATCCATCAGTATTTCTAATTTTTCTAGAGGACTTTAATACGTGTAAGATAACATACTGCCTTTCAGCACGTGGTTAGCCAATACCCCAGAGAGGTCCTGCTGCTTTTCTTCCCCCAGAAGCATCACTCAGTCTGGGGGGGCAGTGTCAATTAAGGGCAGGCTTTGGGACAGCAGGAATAGCATTTCCTTTGTATGCACAGCAGCCTCCTTTTGGGTACTTTATGTCCTGTCTCCCAGGCATCTGCTCATCACTTCCTTGAGTGTTTGGATAGGGCAATGCAATGCACATTTTGAGACAGCAGAAGCTGCCACCACTAGCAATGTTCAAAGGAATGATGAAAATGTTGTGGTGGCCAAGTTTATTTTCTTATACTGACTCCTTCTTTTTGCTACTTCAGCTCCACTCCACTCTCATCAGGTAAATCGTACAGATTTCTATTCATTGTGCCAGAGATGCTGACCTTCCCGATAAATTCAAATTCATAACAGTGTTAAAGGTATAGAGGCAACTTGGCCCAGTGGATAAAATGGAGTGTAAAAAATATTCTATTCCCATAGAAATTGATGGAATTTGTTTACGCTTAAAGCAGGGCTGACTGTGGTTCAATGACACTGAATTTCACAGATTTGCATTGATTTGCTAATGAGAAATTTACACCACTGTTTTCTTGCCTTTAAATTTGACCCTTTCACTTCAGCTTGAATTGATGATTACTGTGGGAACAGAAGGAACTGGATTCACTTCTCTGGAGTGAACATAATTCAGTGAGCAAACTATAAAAGAGTTTGACGGGAGAGTAATCCAAGGATTAAAAAAAAGTCAGCAAAGAAACAGCAGAAGAAAGAGTGTCTGTCTGGTGAATAGTCAGGGTGACTAGTACGTGATCCCTGGCACCCCTAAATGTTGGGGTGCTGCCCCCTTGTCCAAAGCGAACGCTGTAGAAGAGGGCTGGCATACACAAATGTGATTTTAATAAACTCCTGAAATCCAACCCGCCTCCCCTAGATCCTGTGGGCGCGCAGGCCGCCACGGGCCTGTTTTCAGGGATCCTGCTGGTAGGAGGGTGGCGGGTTCGGGGTGCAGGACGCCCGGGCGGTGGCTGCAGGGTAGGCCGGGCCGGGCCGGGCCGGGCCGAGCCGCGCCGAGCCGCGGTGCCGGGACTGAGGGAGCACGGCTGACCAGCTCCAGCTCAAAGGAAGAAAGCCCACATTAGCATGTAAGCAAAGGAAGTCAAAATGGCCTCATTCACAGAGCTTTCTCCCGTCTATGTCAGGGGAGTTGGTCCCCACAGAATAGCCCGTCTCTTTCTCTGGGCCACACAGGGCTGTCTGCCTAATTTTCCTCGTTCTTAACCTTTGCCTCTCCGTAGTAGTGAAGTGCAAGACAATGCCAGGATGCTGCATTCTTCCCTTATATCTTAGCTACAATGGAGACGGGATGGCAGGGTTGAAAACGTTCGCACACCCGTGGGACAGCTTGAATTCAGGAAGCTGTTCTGGCGCTGCTTCTCTGAGCTGCAAGGACTCACCATGCATCTCTGCCTAAGCTTAACTGTAAGCTATCGAGTTTCAAGTGATGGTAAAAAATAGCTTCTAAATAATAAAAGTCCCCAAAGCAAAACTTTCATCTAATACTACTAATTGCCTTTGAATTAGTTCTTCTCTAAAATGCCACGTTAGCACAGTGGCACATTAATTATTAAGCAATATTTAAATCATTCTGAACTAAGTAATACATTCATTTACCACCTCTGTTAGATAAGAAATAGCTCTTGTAGTATATTTTTTAAATCTTTATTATTTAAAATAACATTTTTGTTTTCCACCTTACATAGTTCTGAATTTTCGCAGGTTCAGAAGAAAAGTATTTCTCATATTTTTAATCTAGAAACTAATATCTTTTAAAATCACACCTCTTAGCAAAGTATTTTTTTTGCTGTATCGTTGGACAAACAGCTTAGCAAATTACTTTTTAAAGAAGTCTTATTAATTATATATGACACTAATAAACGAAGTATTCCTAAACTGTATCGATTGTGCCAACATAGGCCTTGAAACCATCTCACTATTGAATAGCTAATATTTACATTCCTCTGGAAAAGAATGTAGCCTTGCTGTGACTTTATGAGCTAAATTTACCGTGTAAAAGGTGAAATAACCTTGCCTAAAAGTAAGGAATATACCACAGTAGTAATATATTAGCCACAACTTAATTCCTTTACTATTGTATTATTCTACCAAATCTATTTCTTCTTTTAGCACATATTCAAAATATGGCTTTGTTATTTTGCAAGACCTCTTTTGTCTTGTCCTATAGAAAATACACCGAGGTATCTGTTCTATTAAATTTATCAAACAAGCTTTACTTCTGGGTCTTTAAGGTGCTCAGACAAGACATTCAGCTCCTGAACAGAGACATCCTAAGATGTAGGTCAACACCCCCAGCCTAGATAAATAAAGCCTGCCAGACAGCTGGAGCCCCCAACAGATATGAGCATGTTCTCATGGAGGGCAGGCTAGTGAAGGTGCTGACTTCACAGGCACTCAGAGCTTTGTGGTGGGCAGCACAGTGTTTCATGTGTGTGGAGTTCCTGGGAAAAGGGGAGAGGCACAATCGTTGGTGCTTGTCCTGACACATGGGCTGAAGACATTCTTCACAGTTCAGACAGGATTTTTCTTTTCTTTTCCCGCTACAGGTCTCCAGCTGTTCCTTGAGCTCACCTAGAGAATGCTGTAAGACCCAAATGAATGTCTAAAGGGTTTCCTAGGTGTTACAGGAGTATCTGCTTTTGCTGTGCCAATTTGCATGACCTGCCAAGTGCTACACACAGACTTTGGAGACCCCTCCTTTGTGTCCTTCCACTGCATGTGGTGTTAAACTGAAAGCACTTGCAGGAAATCACAGTTAGATCAAAGCAGGTGCAGGTAAAGGGTGTCACAGGCTTTGCTACTGTCCCTGAGAAAATTATGGGATGAATCCTCTTGCAAGCTATTTTATCCAGGCATGTGGAGGGCAAAAAAGTAGCTGGGAAAACCAATACTGATTTACCAATGATAAATGGTGCCTGACCTCTCTTGTCACCATGCGTGGTGAAACAAGTTGCTCAGTGGTGAGCAGAGAGCTGAGGATACCACTCTACCTTGATTTTAGCAGGATGCTTGATGCAGTTGTGCCATTGTGTCCTGGCTGGCAACCCATTGTGTTAAGGGCCATGAGGAGTATGGAAAGCTGGCTAGTGGTAGTCAATGGCTCTAATTGTTTATGACTCATAAACAGAGCTCCTCAGGGGGAAAGCTGGGACCAGCAGTGCTCAACAGCCTAATAACTGGCCCACATGATAGCACTGAGTACACCTGCTGCTCCAGGTTCATCTGTGGCATGACAGGAAGAGTTGTACATGCTCAGGAAAGAATATCCACTCTGCAGAGAGGTGAGAATGGGTTGTAAAGAGATGTGCAAGGTTCAGCAAAGGGAAACGTGAATTCCTGCTCCTGGGATGCAGTAATCCAAAGGAAAAGCACCGGCTGAGATCTGTCTGGAGGGGCCCATTGGTTCCTGGTGGGCAACAAATATGACCATGAGCTAGGGCTGTGCTTCAGCAGCAAGGCAAAGTGGTCCTGGGAACAGATCAGGACAAATTTTATGCTTGCTGTCACACCAGTTTGAAATATGCGTAGTCAGACTCATATACCATGTCTGACAGGACACTATTTCTTCATTCTCAGATTTCTCCTTTTTAATTACTTGTTCCATTTTGATGCTTCTGATGTTTGTATTCCAATTCTGGACTCTTTAGTGTCTTCCTCTGGATTCCTTACTTCATGCTTT
This sequence comes from Irena cyanogastra, assembly GCA_013397155.1. Lineage (NCBI taxonomy): Eukaryota > Metazoa > Chordata > Aves > Passeriformes > Irenidae > Irena > Irena cyanogastra. Next base: position 139,329 of record VWZV01005868.1, on the reverse strand, counting down.
TTGCATCTAGTTCTATGAAAAGCTAATTTTTTTTTTCACCGAGATGGTATTTTCCCACATATACTTCTGACATTTAAATCTTCAGGATGATATTCCCTTTGTGAGAAAATCCTATAACTTCATAACCTCAGCCTTCACTAATATTTGCATTCATGTTGGAACTATGCCCTTTCCCCCAAGCTGTACATTTCCCCAGATGACTAATAACTGCAGAATGTTCAAGTGTTTGACGGATTACAAAATTGTTTAGCTGACCCCCTTGTAGGGCAGGATTGCAAGGAATATATGGAAGGATATCTGAATCTTGTGTCTCTAGTTTGTGATCCTTCCATAAATTTATTTATCTTATCAGAACTCATGGAAGGCATCATGATATTGCATAAACATAAAAGCCTTCAGCAGAACTTTCCGACACTAAGTGGAAGACTCTACAGAGCAATGATGTGTAGTTTTGATGGATGACCTCAACACAGAGAAGTAGACTGAAGAAATAATCTAAAACAGGACTCATAATTGTGAAGCGTGAAATTTTTCACAATATCAAGGTAGTAGCATCTAAAGTGGGTCCAAAGATGGATATGTCTAATCTTCTACAGAAGATTAAAGTACAATTTTAGAAATGTCTAAAATCCATCTTTAAGTAAATTCTAAGTTCAATTATTTTCTAAGTTTGCTCACACTCTTCAGCAACAGAAGAGTTTCTGTAGAAGTACAGCTGGAAATCTTTGCAAAATTTTGAATCGAGGCTTTCAGATGGGGGAGTATGGACAACCAGCTGTTCTGCATTTGACACTTTCAGAACTACTATAGCAAACTGCAGTTTGGGTTTGATGAGAGGAACTCACCTCTGGAGACAATCAGAGCCTGGGTGACAAGCCCTAGCCAGGTGTTGCTTCTTTTGTTTTGTTTTCTCATTTTCCCCACCCTCAATTAGTTCAGGTCTGGTTTTTTACTTGTGCCTCATGACTATGACTAATACTTTCTATGGGGATACTTTCTAGGTGAATTTTCAGACTTTTTTTTCCAGGGAGATTTGAGAATTTATGCCTGCTGGGACTTTGATTCACACCCTCCACTTCTTTCCATATCTGAACTGCGTATGATCCTCAGATGCTACTATTTTCTGAAAGGTAGTTTGGAAGTTGGCACTATTCAGCAATGAGCAAAAAGAGCAGCTGTGTCACTGGAACAGTGCACATTAAGCATTACTATTTTGTTCAAACTGAAGTATTATTCTGAGGAGATCACCTTTTGGGTAGGAGAAATATTTTTCAGGCATGTGACATGCTATTTCCAGTGCCTGTATATCACACATGAAGTAATGTCTATGCATCACTGTGCAAGAAAACATGGTTTTTGTCTGTATCTCATTTCAGGCTGTGTTTCAGATTCACTGTCCATGACACTTTCCTTCTGGATTGTTTTATCCAGCTCGTGCTGTAAAACCAGATGCTTATTTATTTTTAGCCTGAATATAAGAAGTGGAAGAAGATGTTTTGTTTGCTGTCTTTGCCAAGAGCAGTTAGAGTGCCTAATGGAAGCCAGTTGTCTCAGTCTTTCTCTGAGAATTGGGTAGGAACATTTTGACCAGGTTAACAAAGTGGTAAGTAACATGACAGGTGAGCAAAAGTCTAGCAGGAGATGTGTATCTTCTCCAGATCTACCTGCTCTTTGTCCCTACATCACTGATAAGATGATCTTGGAAAACAGGAGAGTAACAAAGGAGAAAGGAGTACAGCTGCCCAAATTAGATATTGACCCTGCAAAGTCGCTCTGGGAGGGAAAAAATCTGTGTGAGAGGCAAACACAGGTATTCTTGTTTGTGATGTGGTTCCTTTATTGCCCAAGAATAAAGCATTTTAAAAATTCTTTCCTTGTTCTTTTCTTTAACAATGATTTCTAAGGAGAAGCACTTTTGACAAGACTGCTGTGGAAGAGGAGCTCTTGGAAGATTATATGAACTACCAAGGAAACTTTGTGATGGAGGGCTTCTTCCCTGATTTGTTCAAGACCCTGTTCCCGAGCGAGAAGGAGGCTCCCAACAAAGCACATGCACCCGCACTACACACAGGTGGCTCACGAGTAGAAAATATTTGGGATCATTTGTGGGGAAATCACAAGATCCAGACCCTGGGTAGACTGACTGCCAAGCATGTGGTAAGACTCAGCCTGTAGTGTAGTGTAAATAAGGCAAGATGTGAAAGGGCAAGATGGGAGAATAGAATGTTTGTCAATGTAAAGGTATCCTCTGAAGCACGACAGGAAGAAGGACCCCATCAGGAATGAGAGGGTGGGATACACCATATGTTGGGTACAAAAATATGTAAGATTAGGATATAGGGAATGATGAGAAAGAGATAAAAGAGGGGATTCAACGGCAAGAAAAGAGACTTTGGGGTTAAAGGATAAAGAAAAATTAACGTAGTAGAAAAAAAAAAGAAGAGTAGAATGCAATGAGAAGAATCAGACAAAAGACAAAATGAAAGATCATAGGAAGAGAGAGGAAGTGTGTGAGTCAGTAAAGGATGATAGGCATAAAAGCATTAAAGAATAAATAGAAAATAAACACTCCTTCCAGAGAGAAAAAGAACAAATGGTTACTGAAGAGAGGCAAGAGAACAACATGCAGAACAGTAAAAATCTAAGATAAACAATGCAGATGTGAATTAAATGATTCATAACTAATAAAAGAGAAAAGGAGGGGGAAAAGCTGCAGAGAATAAAAAAATGATTCAATATTCGGGAAAAAATTAGATGAGATGGATTTTAATTGTATTTATTTGCTTGTCTATATCTAACAGTCTTTCTGTAAGACGCATATCTTCTGAGATTTTGATGTCAAAATCAGTGACCATCTATAGAATATTGTGCTGCAGTTATCACATTTTGTCATTATAATGCTCATGGAATAGCTTTTACTAGTGCTACATTAATACAGTCTGAGTAATAAAGGGAATATGTAGGAAAGCCTACCCCGTAGGAAAAGTGAACCTCCCCCCAGATTAATTATTCTAATTATTTTTTCAGAGTAGAATTGAATTTAATTTGGCCTCTTTTAATTAAGGGGCCAAAAAAAAGCTCCTCTCCTTTTGAGTCACATTTTTTTTCTTACAAGCCCACTGTTTACAGTTCATCGGAAATCTGAGGGTCACATGCCCTGCTCTTTTGCACACAGCAAAATCAGCAGCTTACATTTAAGATGTTTTGCTTCTTTTCTGAGCCTCTTGCTAGTGTACTTAGCAGAGAATGATTAAAACCTGTGCTCTGTTAGAACTGTTGCAGTGTTTAAACAAGGAAGTCTGTGTTTATTTAAGAGAATGGGGAAATGGTTATCTTGACAGATTAGACTGAAAAAACAGGACAGCCACAGTCTAGCACAGATGTCCAAATTTGCCACTTGGCTGGTTTTTTGAGGTCCTCTAAACAAAACTTGCTTGTGTGTTTGTGCTTTTGCTCTATTTGACACCTGACTGAGGAATGTGATTAACCACTACTGCCAGGGATTACATGTCTCTCTTGAGCAAGTGTTCAAGACAGGGCTGAAGTTTCCTCATGTCTGTCTGACTGTGTCATAGCCTGCTATGGGAATACAAGAGCAACATCTCGAAGTGGATTAAAGCCCTTGAAAAAAGGTTGGATTGTAATGAAACAACTGTTTTGGACAGAAATTCGGTGAACATTTTTCTGAGCTGGAGTTTCTAACGTTTCCATTCTCTTAATGACAGAACACATGGAAGTGAGAAATACATAATTTGTCTGTGAAATACTGAAGCCATTTGCAAGACACATTGCAGCCTCCCAGACATAAAGCACATTTCAGTGGAGAAAAATGTTACATCCTTAATCAGTGTGAGGTGATCATTTTCTAATACATTTTTTCTAATCATTTTTCTAATACATTACTTCCATGATAGAAAAAGCACTTCCAAAGCCACTGCCGTTTAATTTCTTTAGAGCATGCTTATCTGTAAATGAAGTTTTGCTTGGTTCAATTAAAGTTAAGCTGAAAAGCAATAACAAGTGCTTGATGAATAAAGGCCATCTGCCTACCAGAGGAGCTCATTGCATTGATCAGGCTTGTGTGTGTGTTAGAGTTTGTGTTTTCACAGTGAGAAATGCTTTGATTGGTGTGTGTGTGTTCTGTGTATCACATACATGTACACCATTTGGTATACACTGGCCATGTACACAAATTTGGTATACACTGTAGGTCACCAGAAATGTTCATAACTCTGGGCCAGATCCCAGAAAAACCCAGCAGTGCATGGTACCTGTCTGTGGGGATGTATAAATAGCATTATAGCAATTGCCATTGATTCCAGCCTTCAGAAGCACTCTGAGGAATTCCATCTTTATATGTTTGTGTGATTACAGCAGGTTTTTGGAACTGTTAATGGTGAATATACTGTTAGAATGACAAAGCTCTTTTTTTGAGAAATTACTGGAGATGAGTTGTTCAGACTCCTGTCAATGCAGTGATGTTGGACACACATTTTATAAAGCACCTGTGCCAGAGCTATTCATGCAAATCTTCTGTCTTTTTTTTTCAGGCTATCCTATGTCTAGGTTCAAGTAGTGTTTTACCAGGATTAAAGATATGTGCATAACATAAATATGAAGCACCTGATAAACACATAATACATGGTGAATGTGAAATGCATGATAAATATGAAAGCAAAAATTCTTTGGGATTCAAGTTTCCCTACAGCTAAAAGGACCCTGAAAGCAATTGAATTTTATGACCTGTAGAGTTGTTCTATGGCTTTGATGAAAGATTTTGATACCTGCTTTGATAACAGTTTAACTTGCTTCAGCATCTGCTGAAGTATCTATTACACTATTTAAAGCAGTAATGAAATCGAAGCCAGAGTCTAGTTTCACCTTGAAACTTATCAGGTGTTTTAACTTTTTCTGAGGAGCTGTGAGAATTTTCAGCCTGACATCAGAAGAAATCTGAGAAGGCCAAGGAACTTAAGGGAGAAAGTGTTTATGCCAGGAGACTCTTATTTTGTTGCTGGTAGGCTTTTATCTGTTTCTTTTACCACCGGTTCCTGATTTTTGTTTTTTTACAAACCTTGGGCTTGAAAGTTATGATGGTTCCGAAGTTATGTGCCAAACATGCTGTGAGAGCAGAGATGAGTAAACTGCTTATGGTAGAAATTTTGGCTTGAAACCTCTGACTTGCCACAAGGTGCTTAAAAAGTCTCTGAATTTTTATTTTGTGCCTGAACAAGTGTGAAAAAAGGGATTCTTTGCCAAAGCAAAATGGAAAACTGTACTATTTGGTTTTCTTTTTTGTGCCATGGTGCAGAAATAATTTCACCACCTTTGTATGGTGAAGAAAATGGGCATCCAGGTTAGTGCAGCTTGTTAGCTGAGACTAGGAGGTGAGTTCATATTTAAATTCACAGAATAATGCTACAACAAATAGTAAAACACATTCTATGTAATTACTTGGAACAAGTGTTGCCTGAAATAAAAGCTTTCCAAATGGTAGTAAGAATGATAATGTAAAAACAACTCTTTAATGAAAGCTTTCAGGGGCACAAGTGTGTCCCTGCTTACACATGATAAAGTATTCCTACAATTTTTGTAAGGCTAATTAATTAGTGCATCTAGCAGGTATATCCAATAGGAGATCAGTGGCCCCAATAACCCACCCTTGGGCCACCCTGGCCTTGGAGTTGGTCCAGGGGCTTCTTAGCCTCATTTCTTGTTATGTCTCTTAAGTTCTGTTGGAAAACAAGATGTCCTTGTCAGAAATTCTCTTCTTAAGAATAAGACTAAACATAATTTCAAGAATGTGATAGTAGGGGTTAGCTTTTTGTGAGAAAGGGCAGGAAAAGTGCTAGAAACCATACAACTATGTATTAAAAATCTACAAAGGTACAAATATTTGAAAAATATATATAAAGCTAAAAATCATTAGGTGTCACAAGAAGTGGTGTAACTGTCAACAACAAAAAAGAACAAATAATTAAAAAATAACGACATTTTCTTCTCTGATAGGGCATTGGGAGAATAACATCAGATGTTACCTATTTTGGCTGTAGTTAAGAGACAAACCCTGTCAANGATAAAGGATTTTTATAGTTTTTTTAAGGTCAATAATTAGTATATCTGGCAGGTATATCCAATAGGAGATCAGTGGCCCCAATAACCCACCCTTGGGCCACCCTGGCCTTGGAGTTGGTCCAGGGGCTTCTTAGCCTCATTTCTTGTTATGTCTCTTAAGTTCTGTTGGAAAACAAGATGTCCTTGTCAGAAATTCTCTTCTTAAGAATAAGACTAAACATAATTTCAAGAATGTGATAGTAGGGGTTAGCTTTTTGTGAGAAAGGGCAGGAAAAGTGCTAGAAACCATACAACTATGTATTAAAAATCTACAAAGGTACAAATATTTGAAAAATATATATAAAGCTAAAAATCATTAGGTGTCACAAGAAGTGGTGTAACTGTCAACAACAAAAAAGAACAAATAATTAAAAAATAACGACATTTTCTTCTCTGATAGGGCATTGGGAGAATAACATCAGATGTTACCTATTTTGGCTGTAGTTAAGAGACAAACCCTGTCAATACAGAGTTTGGCAGTGTATTACACAACACTCCCAAACAAGTGTGAGAATTGTGGTATTGTTAAGCTGCTGTAAAGTAGGAGCAAATGTGACTGGTAGTCTATGTTTGGAAAGTAACTATCAACTCCTCTTGGTCAAACTAGTGTGTGGACTGAGAAGACATTCCCATTCTCCCCGTGGCTCTGAGACCACTCTTCAATATATTAATCAATAACTTCCATATTGAAATAGAGTATATACTCTTTAAAAATATATGGTTTCTCCCAAAATGGAATGGGATAGGATTGGACTGCTGAATAATCTTCACAAGCAGGAAAAGTACAGTGGAAGAGATATGTGAAACATGATGCATAGGTGAGGGAAAAAAACTTGTATGGTAGTGGTTAGGTAGTGACTCGGTAGGAGTTTATCATGCATCAAAGTGAACAATGTCAGCTATGTCATGCTCTTGTGAACACATCAACACATCACGCTGGGATATGAAACAGCATGGAACACATTAACTAACAATCCCTCTTCACCGAGCAGTGGGGAGAAGTCAGCTCTGTGCCCTGTCTGTCTTTTGGCCATTTACACTTCAAGCTGTGGTCTGAGTAGAGTGAGTCTGAAGGAGAATGGGAATTGCTAGAAATGGAAGATTTCAGTTTTGAGAAAATCTGATCAGAGGAGGAAGTCTTAAAGGAAAAAAATTCCAAAATAGGAAAGCAACTTTACTTCATGGCTGTTGTAGAAAGACTGAGAAGTTAGGACATGAGGTTCCAGCAAGGGAGGTTTACATTATCCTTTAGAAAAGGCAGAGTGTTGAGGACTGTCTTAGAGGGTATTATGAAAATTCTTGTAAGCCAAAATACTGGTCATATAGGCCATCATATATAGATGTTTCTTGAAGCATTGTTACGGTGTAAAGTGTAAGCTCTGAAGGCTATTTCATGCTGTGATCCAGCCAGCATATATGTCTACTTTAAATATATATATGTACTTTTAAAAATATTTGTATCTCTATATTAAAAATGTCATGGTGGTATCTACATATGCCTAAGGAGGCTTTTTAGTTTTCCATGACTTAAGCACATACAAACACCATGGTTGCTTTTGTACACTAAATGAAGAGGATGATAGTGATGATGATGATGATGATGTTGATTCTCTCTTACCAGGAGAAGCGTTCATGAGAATGTTGGACTTGAACTGCCTGCTTCCACTGAATCTTTTTGTTATGTCTGCAGATTTCTGGAATTGCATGGGATGGATAGGAAAGTTTCCCTTTAGCTTGCTATGCACGTGTTGGAAAAACATTTCTGTTCTTTTCCAGTTTGTTTGTTTGTTTGGGTTTTTTTTTAAATTACAATAATTTGTCACAAAGATTAACGCGCGCTGAGTTCCATGGTTTTTTGTTTGCAGTCCATAATCGCAGATTGCTGGCTTTTTCAGCTTTCCTGAAGTAGGATGATCTCTTAGTAAAAATATTTTACTTTTGAATTGCCCAATGGTATCTTGCGGGACCAATTAATTAAGCTTTGCTAACTTTCTGTAGCATTTAGTGCTCCTTGATTTACCATAGATACAATCCTTTTGTTATCCTGCTCTGGACGCAAAGAGCTCTCCAGGCAATCAGGTCAGCTAGGAATATCTGAACCGACTGGATTTTTGTCGTCTCTTTCTTTCAACTTGATAACTGAATACAGGTTGCAGGGAAGGCATAAGGCTATGAAAGGAATATGATAGTTGAGGTGAAAAAATGTGTAAATTATGATTTGACTTACTCAGATGCTGCTGTCGTGACTACTGACCTTCCTTGTATTTCCTCCAATTTGTATAAGTAAAATTAACACAGAAGGAGTAGATTTACTCCCCAGAAACTTTCAGAAGCATCAGAATAAGCCTCCTGCAATTTCTGTACTGCTAAATTAAGGAGACCTGGGGACCATGCTGGACACTAGGTTTACCCATCCATGCTGACACAAGACCAAGGCTCTTTCATCCCAGTTTTGGCCCACAACGTCTGCTGGGCAAGAGATGGGCCTATAGCCAAGTTGTGTGTTTGGATTTTGTTGCCTTGTTTTGAATGATAGAATAATTTAGAGGAAAGAATGTGTGCTGTTCTGTGTAGGTTGGCTACAGATTGGCCTTGGGCATATTGAGTTTAGTACCATGTCTTAGGCCATCTATCCTGGAAAGACCGGAAGGAATTAGTGTTTTACTCCTAGCAAAGAAGTTTATACTTCATGGTAAAAGTCAGTGTAAGGTCACAGTGAAAACTATTGTCCTCTAATTGTTTACACAGTGAGTACCCTTCCAGTCTGCACAAAATCCACGTCTCCCAAACCAGTACTTTTCCTTTTGAGAGCACAAGTATTCACTAGTGATAATGACAGGAAAAAGACATGGAGCTTTGTTCTTTTGCGTTTGACACTCTGGAACAGCGCTAAAGACAAAGGCTTAGAAATTATAGTTGATCTTATTTCTCAGTAATTACTAGTGTACCAAAACATAGGAGGAATAACCTAGCTAAAGTTTTCTGGCCCAGACATCCTTATAATTTCTAAGTATATTGTGAGTGGTGACCCTTATACAGCCACTGTCCTTCAGCAAAAATAGCTGTCAGCATGGTACTATTGGTAAGACTTTTTTTTCTTGATTTGAACATTATTAGAGACTGACACAGAGAGAATAATGAGACCTGGGATTTAACCTTGAAAGAATACACTGTGACTGGGTAGAAATCTGTCTGCACATCTTTGTAAGTAAATGCAGAGGAAAAACAAACAAACAATCTGAAAATAAAAATTTGAATATTTCCCTACAAAAAAGTCAATACAGATGTTCACATACTGGCTCGAAGGAGTGTCCAGTATGTTTGCTGACAAAAATTTAATTTATGGCAACAACTGTAGTATTTATGTTGCTAGTAAAGCATCAAGGAATTAAGTTAGAAAATTTCAAATGAACTACTGAGGTAACGTCAGTTAATTATGCCTTGCATATTGCTCCTAGACTGATAACAATGAACACAATATCATGGCATTTATTTTACTTAGCGGCCTCCAAAAGATTCATGATAAAATAAGAGAAGTGTGACTACCAGGTTGTCTTTAGCTTTGTCTGGCAGCCCCCTTACAGATTTACTCTTACAGTAGCCTTGGCCGTGCTCCTCTCTTGACCGTAACCCTAAAGCTAGATCAGACTGAGACTCACACAGGGCTGCTAAGCCATCAGAAAAACTTTTGCTTGTTTTCTTGAAAAGAAAGCAGGTTTCAGTTTTCTGATTGTCAGGAAGCACTTGTAGGTAGCCAGAGCACTGGTTTGGGGATGCAGGCTGCTGTTACTGGGTGCATCAGGACAGGATCCTGGGGCCCAGGAATGCTGCTACAGACTTGTTGGGACACCCAAGTGACTGCCCCTATGCCCTGTGGCCCTGAGCCAGGGCACCTCTAGGTGAGCTGTGGGGCTGGGCTGTTGGGGTGTCCCAAGGGATCAGGGTTCCCCAGGTGAAAGAGTTGTGGGAGGAGGTTGCAGCCACTGGGGTAGGTGGGCAGGATCTTCCTAGGAATCCCATGCATGGTGTGCTTGCTGCTCCCAGGGTCAGGAGAAGTGGAAATCTGTGGTGGCTGGCGACTGAAGGAAACCCTTCCCACCAGCAAATGTATGTTTGCTGAACATGAGCAGTGTCCTGGTGTCAGAGAGCTCTTCTGAGGGACAAGGCATCAGAGGTGACTGAACCAAAGCCAGCAGCATGAGTTGCTGGACCACTACAAATAGTGGTGACCATGGATGGAAGAAGGCAAAAACGTCACGGAGAGAGAGGGGAAAAGCTCAGTGGTGCTGTGAGGACTCCTCATGCATCCCACCGAGAGGGCTGCCACATAATTCATGAAGTGTAAATCTTTTTGCTTGTTTCCAAATCTACTCAAGTCTATCAGGCTCCAACGTCCAGTTTAAAATCCATGCTGTGTGTTTACATCTCAGCTGGTAGCTTTACGAAAATAAGGAGGGAGAGAGGGAAGGAGACGTCTATCGAGAGAGAAGAGGGAAAAGCAAGAGTGGAAATATCCTCCTAACTTGTCTCAAACCAAGACAGGACTCAATAAAAATAGTAGGAAAATTGAAATTTTTCTCTGCATAATTAATGCTCCATTAATTCTAAATTCTTAAATAAATATGATTCACATTGCTGATGTCTGTAACAGTTCTGCTCACAATGCTTCAGCACATAGGCTGCTTCATAGTCCAGTAAAGAAAACCCAAACCATATGAAAATACTTAAATGACTGTACATTTTGGTATGTTATTGCCTTTTTTGATTGACGATATAAGATTGCACACCTCATTGCAAAGTAATGCTTTTAACTTAAATCAAATCAATTCTAAGTGAACATGTTTTATGCATTAATGCTTGTATTTTGAAAAAAGTGTGTCCTAAAAAACAGTACTGGCTTTTAATTATCCAGTGAACAAGTCAGTGGAGATACTTGCATGTCTCAACCAGTGAACATTTACCTGTATTGTCATGCAACTGCTACAAGTATAGGGCTCACAGAGCTGCTGTAGTCTTAATGAAGCAGTTAATGATGTGTGAATTATAGATCCTGACAGCCTCTTTTTAATAAAATCAACAGGACTGCATCCACAGTCTGCCATAGCTGCTAAGTAATGACAATACTGTCTGCTTAACATAACGCAGTATCTTTAAGTAAAGAACCATTCTTGAATGCTTGTACTGAAAAATTCTCATCAACATAAAGAGGAATGTAGGCAATGAAGAACAAGCTGATACACATGACACTTCATTTCTTTCAGTTTGGGAAAAAAATGCACTAGCCACGGGGAATTCGCAAATGAAGCTTTAGGTAAAGCAATGTGTTTTCCATTGTTATTGTAACAGCATTTCTATGAGATCCTTCACTGAAGTAAAGAACTACATAATGGATAACGGACTTTAACAGTCAAAAGATTTCAGGGTGTTTTTGTTTTGGGACTTTTTTTGAAAGCATGTGAACTTTATCTTCCCAACAGCTTTCAATGAACAATTGTCTTCACGTTGTAGCTAGCTGGAATGTGATAGTTCCACACCTATACGATAATAGGTACTATATATAAATTCATATATTTCAAGGGATTTTTCCATATATTCAACGAATAGAAAAAGAATGATTGTTGTAAGAATGAAAGGGCTCTTTTAAATTGTTTTTTTGTGTTGCTTTTGCTGATCAGTCTTACAGCTAGCTAACAACTCAGGGAAATTTTTATGTTCTTCTTGTGTATATTTTCCCTAAATAATCTTTATTGTCTTGTAGATTGAAACTAGGCACTAAAGACTTTGAAAAAACCAAGGCTAAATAGCTAAATGTATGTGTTTGCTCTTGCTTATGGTTTTTTTTCCCCCACAAAGATTTCAGGCAGCTGTTTTTCTCTCACTTAATTAGCAGATACTGAAGCAAAGAAAAAGGAAAAGATCCAAGTCACATTCACTAGCTCTTGTAATCACTCCACTTGCAGTCTTGGTCCAGGCAATATCAGAGCAGCAAAAATAACAAAGCTAGAAAGAAACTGACATGTAAAAAAACCCTCCAACACAACCCAGCTACAAAAGAAGGAATTACCTAGCCTGTTATGAACTTATGAAAATATTCAGGATGCAATAAACCTGGTCTGCTGGACTGAATTTAGTCAAGTGAAATTTTTGTTGCCAGTAAAGAAGCTACAGTCTGAAAAGCCTCTTGCAATTATTGTGTGCAAACAAAGCAGGATGACTTGGTTAGGGAAGCACAGCCAAACATTCCCCAGAAGTTCAGAGTCTGTTTTCCTGCACTGCTGCAGCCATTTGTGCAACAAACATTGGCCATTGCTGTACTCTTGAGCAAAAGTCTTGGAAGTGCTTCCTGCATTTGCAGCTTTCCACTCCTCTTTGCCTTCTTTCGTCTCCTGCCTCAGTCCCGTGAGTAGACAGATGTGCACACATATTCGTTCAAACAGGTGTTTATGTGTATCTCTTAGTTTCCAGCATTTCATGCCCCACCTCTCTTCTATAATCTTTGTTCCACCCTTCTCAGTTAACATCTTGTTTAGCCACCCCAGATAATATCCTGTGTCCACCAGCAACTACAGGGAAAAACATGGTTGCACATCCCTTATGAATTGCCCCCAACCCCTGTCAATGGATCCATTTTTCTTCCCTGATCCACTCTGAATGCATGGGGGCAAATTTGCTGCATGGAGTAGATGCTGGGGAAGATGGTGAAAAGAAAGGCAGACCAGCTGTTAAGACCACTAATCTTCTTACAGGTGAAAACTTTTGGATGATGACAGGCCTTTCAATCATTTCTCTCTTTCAAAGCAAACTCAATTTTGTATGCAAGAAAACCAAAGTGTAGAGGGTGGATGTACCTCCTGGGGAAAAAATTATATATTCGGTGCTCTGGATAAAGTAGAGATGGTGAAGTAGTGAAGTGTTTTGAAATTGTATACATGGAAGGCTTAGAGTCCTTACACCATTCATTATTTTTGATATTATTACAGCAACAAAAACCCAGTAACTGAGACTCTTTGTAAGGCAAAAATCTCATCCTAGTACAGCTTCTTTTACTTGTCTCATTATTAGCATTGGTGGCAGCAAATCCTCGAATAGCAGCGGTAGTAAAACTGCCATTGGAAAGAGGCTGGAAATGTGCCTGCTTGGAAGCACGCACAGCAAGAGCTGCAACAGAGTAAATTTCCCTCCAGTGCAACATGCCATCCACTTCAGGCATCCCGAGTGGTGCCATATGCTGCCAATATTCCTATTCACAGCAGTCACTTCCTTGGAGAATAAAGGATCACAGCTCCTGGGAAGTGTGGGAAGGGCACAGGTCTTCAATTGGTAGTCTCTAGAACTGGAAAATCAGTAACAAATGTGAAAAACTTAATCTGTGGACAAGACTGAAGCCAGCTTTATCTTTTTTGGTGAGAAAGCAAAAAGCGCGCTGACATTTTGCTTATTTAAGAATTTTTCATTTAATATTAACATAGATATCACAAGTAGTATTGGTTTTCTTTCCTTTTAGACCACCTATCTAAAAGAGAATAAGAGATCCAATCATGCAATGATCATCTGCTTCATTACCACATGAAAGAGGTTTAAAAAAGCTTAGGATAAGCAATGGGATTTGTGAGCATGTCTCTGAGTCAAACCTTAGAGATTTCTGGGGTTTGCTTACAATTCCTTGCCTTTTTCAGCAATCAGACCTCAGAGGACCTTGAAGAAAGATAGGTCATTAAATGATTCAGTTCTAATCTATAATGGCTTCTATTGATATCAGCAAAACCTGTGCTTTTCCTAAACCGTATCTCTAAGCAGGGTTCTTTAACTAGAAAAATACTGGCCTATCGTAATTTTAAAGTGTGTGATTTATTTTCACACTGGTACATTTATTTCTTAGTAGTTTATGCATTCTGCTGTTGCAGCATTCAAGAGAAAATCATTGTGAAAGTGTGTCTTGCACTGCAGATTGCCTTAGCTGCTTCAGAGCTGGCAGAGTGACATATCTGATTACAAAAATGGCAGTATTTTATGATCACAACAGAAAGAGCTAAAAGGTGAAGATCAGTAACACCCAATAAGCTCTTAAAATGCATAGGTGCTTTCATTGCTATTAGTGTTTTTCAGGGTCCTGAAGGGGCCAAGCAAGTTTCATTTGATTCAGGGACTTTTAAAGTGGCATCTCAGTGGCCTGCACTGCTGTTTTTGTTATAGCACAGATCTCGTTGAGGCTGGTGCTGTAGGGAGTGTAATCTGGCATGATGCCACCAAAATCAATGCAAATCTGCTGCTTTTTGCGTTGAGAAGCTTGCCCTGAGATAAAACAAATTCAAGTCATGTCCCATAATGACAAGATAATGCACCACATAGAACCACTTTTAAATTTGCTTTGAGTAAACTCAAATGAAGAAAAGTGTGTATCAAAATATCAAAAAGAGAAAAAAGGGCCATTGAAAGGTTTGGATGAGTCATTCAGACTCACCTGAGAATACATGTAGATAAAAGAGTGTAGCTTTGATAGAGGCACTAGTGAATTGGTTATGTTTTCATAATGGCTTCTTTACATTATTGAATACAATGGGAACTTTAAGGCCAACTGCAATAACAGTTTCTCATGAAAAATTAACAAAGAATTTATGGAAATGTAGCAAAAGTCCCAAAGCAATTAGCTTAGATTCCTCTAGAGTCTGAGAAAAGCCTGGATAATTGCAGACAGAAACTGCATAAAGTGGCTATTTTCATTATCACAGGATACAGAAAGTCCATTTTCATCACAATGGGACATAATGATGTTAAAGCTAACATGGAGATGTGTTTAAAGAGGCTGAAGCACAGTTTACAGAATGGTTTGATTTACATGGTGTTCAGATCCATATTAATGATCCTTCGCTAATCCATGCAGTGTTTTTTACCTGGGGTCTTCAAACCCTCCTGCAAGGTAGGAAAGTGAAATAGATTGCAGCCTCAGGAAACTAAATGTACATTACTAGTAGAATGCACAGGAATATTAGTTTAATTTAACTTGAATGGAGAAAAGGGAAATTGGTATTCAAATTGGTTGATAAATGCAGATACGAAAGTACTCATTATGTACATGTGTTTATAAGCTAGTGCTGCATAGTTTTGAAACAGAGAATTTGTGAAGTTAAAGTCACATGAAAATCACCCTTAAAATCATAAGAATGCTGCTAAGAGCACCTATAACACCTCTTCAGCCCTATTTCCTGTTTTGGCTGTGAGATCCATTGATGCATTTTATTTTATTTCATTTCACTACTCTGCACATGGTGTCTTCTCACAGATCTAATTACTCCTCACATGAACTGGAAAGTCATATTCTGTTTAGATGCCCATGCTCAAATGATTTATATTACATAACACAAGCAGCCTCTCACAATCACACATGTCCTTTGCAATGTTAGACACTTTGACCTGCAGAGCATTTCTGCAAAAGACCTCCATTAATGGCTGCAGGTTTTCTGTTAAAGCACAGAATAATTTCTACACTATTACAGACAGCCCTGTGGTCGTTGGAGCTTGCATTGGTCTCCAAGGGGTTTTTGACTGCACATTCAGGCCTTACATGCTATCACAGATGAGTAGCACAAATAGCGTACAGTCTAGCTGTTAGGCTTGATTATAATCTTGTTCATATCAGTGTAAATCAAAGCAGCCTTGCCAATGTTTTGCATCAGTGAAAGTCTGAAGTACAGATGGGCTAGCTTTTTTTCCCACTAGTTTGCCAGTTTACCTCTCTCTGAGCACTGATATATATTGGTATAATTGGAATTTAGATCCATTTTACAATAGACTAAACATGATTAATGTACGCTAATGCATGATCCTTTTTTCCTCCGTGAATTTTTTGCTAATCTTTGTCTCATATGCAAGTGAGAAGGATAAACGGTTTCAGTGCTTTAATTAGCAGGGAGTTAACATAATAAATCAGAACTCATGGGCAGCTGCTTATCACCTCCATGAGTATAAATGAATTTATCTACATACCTATCTGATCAATTTTATTTGGTTTTGTGTTTTCTCTGCTTTAAAAAAAAGGTAAATATGCTTCTAAAAAGTTACCTATTTTATCCTATTTTACAGTTGCATTAACTGCTGTATGAGACCAATAAGTAATAATGAGGTAATACTTAAATATTGTAAATGGTTGTGATCTCCTTTTTTCCCAAAAACTGCTTCACAAAAGGAAAAAAAAACAAAATAAAACAAAAGAAAGAAAAAGAGAAGAAAACTTGCCACATTAAAAAAGAAAAACCCTATAAAAAATATTCCTATAAGCTTGCAACGATCAAAACCCAATTGGGATTCACTGAACCAAAAGCTTACTTGAAACTGTGCTGAACAGAAAATTGACGTTAAACACCCTTGGATCTGAAACTTCTGAATGGTTTAGATACCAGTAGGTCAAATGAAGTCATTGCTCAAGGGCTAGTTTAAAACTACTTGTAACATGTTTTGATTTTCAGATTATCAATTCAGCTGAGCAGCAGAGGAACATATTCAGGGAATCACATAAACAAATACATTCAACTGTACTGCGGATTAACCTAAAGTGACACATTTATTTAAAAATCTGCCTACTACTTGTCCTCATTGATTAAATGCCCTTAAGAAAGTGAGTCTGATGAAATAGAAGCTATTAAGATTCAGCACACCTCCTCCTCTCCTTTTGATGGTTGACACATTCCCTGGAGTGGGAGATTGGACGGCTGATAAGCTAACACTGAATTATAAGCACTTCGTGCAATGTCACTGGCAAATGAAAGATCTACTGTTTTGCTTGCAAAGCAATAGTCCACCTCAACAGCACAAAAATATACATAGTGCAGAATTATTCCATCTGCTGTGCCAGGAATATAAATGAATGTATGCATGTGCATCTATATACATCGTGTGTGCATTTTTGTGGCAGAGACCAGCTCACAGTCCAGTGCAGCTTGCTTGGAGGTGAATACCATTGATCAGGAAAACAGGAGTGTCTGTTTCAGTGTTGTCAGAAAGCCAAACAAGCATGGCGTGATATCTCCATTGTGTATGCCGTGGGAAGATTTTTCTGAAGCCAGGTCAGGGAACAAGGAAATGGAGAAATGTCTGTCTCCTTAAGTCCCACTGGGCTCAGGAGGAGATTATGCTTGAGTTTTAGAAGGACCAAATGAAAACAGTCTAGAGATTACTTGGAAAATGATCTTTGGCATTTGGTACAAGTCTGCATAACCAAACAAAGAACTACAGTCTCCAGTTTTCTCCAGAGCTTGGTGTGAGCTCTATCCTCTCTGCCACGAAAACCACAAACCAAAACTAAGTCACTGGGCTGATTTCTGAATTGTTTTAGCTAATTGTAGTTCCAAGCATTACATAGATTTTATTTGTAGGTAGCTGATTGTGAGGTCCAACACCTACTGTCAGCCCCTGTGTTATTGCCTTATTGGTTTCTCTTGACATTGTTTATTCAGTTTGTTGTTAGACACATCTGTGGTGCTGAGCCAGTTTTGACAGCTCCAGTTCAGTTCACCTACTCATCTGGGTTATTTTGGGCTTCAAATCAGTCAACTGTACTGAACAGTATATATATTTTGAGTCATGCTGTGAGACTTTCATGATTATTAAGAACAGTTGTCGAGGAAAATGTTCTTAATAATTATGAAGATCCTGCGGCCTGATAAGCTCTGCCCCTGAAAACATCAGTCTAAACTGGCAGAAAAAGGAAGTTCTAGAGGTGAAGGCATTTAGACATGTAGAATAATCAAGTACCACATAGTTGTTAGTATGAGCTTACTGGTGATTTGCTACCACTGTTCATGAAAAATAGTTTTCGCTGAACAGGAGACCTAATGAAACCCGTTTTTCTACAGAGCAGCATGCTTTATCCTGCACAGTGTCATGCACTCAGTCAGTGCTGCCTCTCTACCCTTCTGCTGACCCCATTGCAAGGGGAGCAAGTCTGCTCTGGAGCAGCTCATGCACCACTTGTCAGGCAGGGCTTGTTGTGGCTGAGTATGGCCACTCTTCCCTTTGCACGGGCACTGGGAGTATTTCTGTCCTCTACCCAGCTGCCAAATTTCACACAAGTTTCTAGGAACTTTATTATCCTAGATTTCTACTCTGCTTTTAAATTCAATGGAATTGGCAGAATTACAGCATGCCTTTTCCTCTTTTATTGCTCTACCTGCAAATTTCCCTTCTCAGTTTCCTCCTGGCAGTTTTATGCCTCAGAAATATATGAAGAAACACTCAACATACCCCCCCACATACTCTATGCTAAATAGAGCTATTTGGCATAGCTGTAAACCAGGACTCTAAATCATGACATTTTGGTATTCATGGCAGGGAGGACAAATAAAGAACGGACTAGCACTGAAGTTTGTGCAGGTGAGGAGTGTTTAGGGTTGAGGGACTGAAAAAAATCACAGATAAAGGCACAGATCAAGTGGGTGTCCAGGTATGTGCCCCAGGATGACTTTTTTGAGCCCATCATGTTTGCCTTGAAAGAGACAGAAAGTTTTTAGGATATCTCCTGATATTCAGGATTTGAGTATCTCCTGGAGTGTTTTTCTACAACTGAGCACTGATGGAGAGACTCAGCTGCCTGCATGAGGATGTCAGGGACATGGTTTTCCAGCTGCCACTCCAGAGAGCCACAGGATTCCCAAACTTTGACTTCACTTATGCATAAAGCTAATGGATATCTCAGACACATGAAGGTCTGGGAATGGATGTCTCTTAACAGCACCTGTATGTAGGCAGTGGAACTCATCCCCAGATTCATAAGCAGTTCCATCACTGTGGAAGGAGAAAGTGGGATTGGGGATGCTGGGTAAGTGTTTCACTTGTGGGGTTTCACTTATGAGACCACACCTGGAATGCAATGTCTTGTTTTGATTCCCTAGTGTATGAGAGATGTTGGACCACCAGGGTGGTTAGTGGGCTGCAGCATTCAGCATGCTGTGAGAGCTGGAGGGAACTGACTTAAAACTAAGTGGTCTTGTCCCTGAGCAGCCTGATCCAACAGGAATGCACCTGATCTCCCTGCATCCCTTCCCTGCTATGCAAGTGCATGAGACCCATTCAAGAAGCATGGCACCTTCAGGCTAGGCCCGCTCCCCATCACCTGGGCCAGCAGAAAACAAGCAGAAGGTTCTGGGTCATGAGCAGAGATGTCCAGAGGCACTGCTGAGCCCTCCTCACAGCAGCCAGATGGCCTCTGGGCTCCCAGCTCATGCTGCCACTTGGCCTCTGCTGTGGGAGGTACTTTGCTATCCTGAGATGACAAATATGTAGTGGCTTGGGACACAGAGCTCTACCATCTGAAGAGCAGTCTTTTCCTCACATTTTGACACTATAATATCTTGGTTTCAAATGTAATATCATGGAAAAGCTTTTAAGAAGCATCACTATAATTCCTTAGCAGTTGCTAAACATTCACAGGGGGGAGTTCTGGCACTCAGACCATTTCTTATCTAATAGCTGTCGTGTGAGTGAACCTTATAATAATTTTTGTTCAGCTGCTATTGCTGTTTTGAAAAGTCCAGATTCACTCTGTCTAGCTCTTATGGTTTCTGAAAGGTACTGGGATACAATGACAACTCCATAATAATTTCTTTGCCATAAAGAAAATCATGCACGGCATAAAAAAAACCCCAGTAAATAACAGACTGCACAACTCCAGCATGGTAAGGTTACATCAGGTACTTGATTGATCTCAGAAAACCAAAGCCGTGCATGCAAAAAATCCCAAACCAACCCCACCAAAAGAAGCCATTATGGTCTAATGATATTTCATAGTCTAACCCCAGCCAGCACCCAAGCCCCAGGCAGCTGCTCACTCACCCCTCCACCAACAGGACTGGGGAGAGAACTGGAAGCTGGAAAATTCATGGACTGAGATAAAGACAGTTTAATAGGGAAATCAAAAATCATGCACTCAAACAAATTAAGGAATGAATTCACTGCTTCCCATTGGCAGGGAGGTGTTCTGCCATCTCCAAGAGAGCAGCGCCCTGTCATCCATAATACTTACCTGGGAAGACAAATGCCATTTCTTCCCTTCATCTTTATGTACTGAGCATGATGTCACATGGTCTGGAAATCCCTTTGGATTTCAGTTTGGGCCGCCTGTCCCAGCTGTGTCTCCTCCCAGGTACCCCCAACTTCCTTACCAGCATGGGAGTAAAAACAGCAGAAAAGGCCTTGGCTCTGTGCAAGCCCCCCTGAGCAATAACAGAAACATCTCTGTGTTATCAACCCTGTGTTCAGCACAGGTCCAAAACACAGCCCCATACCAGCCACTGTGAGGAAAGTTAATTTTATCCCAGCCGAAACCAGCATATGACAAAAGCTGAAATATTCCAAAAATTACTGACCATGCATCTCAAAAGACCCCTTTTATTGAGATGCACATTGCCCTGCTCATGATGTTGATTTAAGAGGTCTTTTAGCACAATAACAAGTTTTAATCTGCTGAAGTCTTTGTAGATAGTGTCACAGAGAAAAGATGACCAAATATGATTTTATTTCTTCTTTCATTTGACTATATCCTTGATATATAATCTATAAATGATGGTAGGAATGTATATTTTCAGAGAATAAGTGTGTGTAAGCACATATTTATTTGTTCTAGAAACACAAAGAAAAATGGTTTATTCATTTTTAATGAGTCGATATGTTTTTAATACTCAGTATTAATTTCTGTGAGAATGTTTAGGATTCAGAAGATATGACTGTACTTGGTAAATTTTAGCTTTGATGACTGAATATAGGTATAAACTGCAAGAAATTAAGATGGAAATCTTATCCATTCACCCAGTTTTATCATACAAGTTGATACTCCTTTAAAATAAAGCTCGTAGTGAAGGAAAAAAATCTGACCCACTTGTTTTTGCACCTTTAGACCAGAATAAAAATTTCCAGCATGTTCATTAAGTCTTTGGAAAAATACTCAAGATTTTTCATTTGCATAAATATTTAATTACATTAATCCATGCTTCCCCTTACCTGTGTGGGTTCCCTTGAATAATCAACTAAACCTCCCTTAAAAATGTGGAGGCTCTGTGGTTGTGTACAAACAAAAGTGATGCTCTTAGATCTTTGGCACACTTGTGCCAAATTTACCACTACTCATAACTTGACCCTTACTGGTAATTTTGGTTACCATAGCCCAGATTGTCTGGAACCTGCTTCACAAAAATAAAGTCCTGATTGAATGATATCACTCCCCTTTGTTTAGAGCGCCTTAACTAGGGTTAGATAAAAATTATGAAACTTTCAAAAATATTAAATACTTCAATATGGCACTGTCAAATGCTTTCTTTCCATCTAAGAACATAGGGATGGGAAGCCTGCCCAGTCCCCCAGCAGACAGTCCTAAATAGGTCAGTGCTTCTGCTCTCTAAATCTTCACCAGTATTTAGCACTGCCTGGGGAAGATGTTTCTCGTTTCATTGACTTCAGGTGCGTGTGTTCACAGTGCACTGTGCAGAGTAGTCCTAGTCCTACTTAATGCCAATTTTTTGCAGCTGTGATGTAATAAATCACAAAAGTAAAGTCTAGGTTGTGATCTTTCAAAATAAACCTGACCTCACATTACTCAGGTTATAGCATACTATAACTAGCTGGTTGTGTTCTGTTACTTACACTCAAATCTGAAAATTCTGAAAGAACTATTAGAAAAATCTAATGAAAGACATAACTGTTAAATATTTATAGGCTCAGTAGAAAGACGTTTAAAGTATATTGCTTAAGAAAGTAAAATAGGATTGTTTTTTGGGAGCTGAATATGAGGTTCAAGGTTGACACGAATATGAACGTTAAGAGCATTTAAATGAATCAGATATTCAAAGCTATCTGCATGTATTTGACTGTATTATTTCTCTCTGTGTGGGATTGTTTATTATAAATTCAAAGACACGTGAAGACCTAGCATTTGGCTTTGCCTTCAGCTGGTGGCACTCATATTTCTTCCCAGCTAGACTATGCATGTATAGAAGGAAAATACAGACAAGAGCTACAGGAAGTGTGCATGCTGTTATAAAAAACATACAACTTCTGAGCTGTGTCTCAACACTGCATTGACAGAGATTGTCTTGATATTAATGAGATTCCTTTCACCAGCATGCATTTCCATAAATGCATATTAATATTTAAAAATGCCATCTACAACTGGAAAAAATATTTTATGTTTTCTTAAACTTCAGCTTGTTCTAACTGAAAAGTACATACTTAAAACACAGTGTTGAAGAATGGATGCTGAAGAAGGGTGCAAATAAAAGACAAAAAAACCCCAAATAAACAAACAAACAAGCAAAATGTACTTAAAGATAGTATTTGGAAGAAGGCTCTTTCAAGAAGAAAAGAGCTAGCCATGAAAAGAGAATAATATTTGAAAAGGCATTTAAGCTGTGGTTTGTTATAGCTCTTTGGCATTGCACTGCTTGGGTGAAGAGAGGTTATGAAGAAAGATCCACCCATGGGAAGCCACTGAATGCCTCATACATGTTTCACTGCAGCCTGTACTGTCTCATAGATCAGTGACAGCCTCTGTAAGTGCAACACTTTTTGAACATTGCTTTTGAACATGATTTGGTAGCCTGCATTGATGGAAAATCTGTGATACTGTGTGTTTATTCTCCCTATCACTTGATAGACCATGGTAAAGAGAAACTTATTTATCTTACGTGGTTAAATGTCCTAATGGATTTACTGCAAGTGGTACAAAACTGGGTGTGTGGCAATTTTCTCCCCTTTCATCTCCTTTTATCTACCTTTTAGCTTTACCTTTTTCTCTGTCTTCAGCTTTTATTTTATCTATCCCTTAGAGGATCTGATTCAAAAGGTACTGATGTCAATGGCAACCTCTCATTGACTTCAAAGGACTTTGGATCAAGCCCCAAATGACTCATTTTAAGCAATTGTATTGCACACTGCTTTTTTGTTTGCTGTGTGAAATTATTTTCTAAACACAAAGATGTCAGATATTTGCTGAAATGCTAAAATGAGTGATGAAGAAAAATAAATCATTCAAAGGTATTTCTTCTAGGCCTTGCCCAATTTTAACCAGACACAGTCAGTTTCTATAAATCCATTTACATTAATATAGCAAAAGCTACTCCACATATTAACACAATGAGCATCACTGATATCAATCCCATAGCAGCTTTCACCATGAAAAAAACCCTGTACTTTTCTTTCCCCCTTTCCCTTTGTAAGGTAATTTTTTGTGGATTGTCACTGTGATTGGGGTTTAATTACAGTTGCTGTTAAAGCAGCATTACCTAATATTTTATTCTCAGAAACAATGACACCATTAAAAGCACAAGAAAGCAGTGACCACACAGCATAATAGATTAACTGTGGGTTAAACTGTTTCATATGGATGTCTCGAATGTAGTGCATTTTGGCACAGATCAAGAAGCATCTGCTCTGAGAAACAGCGGATAATGCAGTGATAAAAATTTGGTCTGTGAGACAACACTACTTCTGCCACTGCTACTTGGTCAGCAGTAGGAGATCTCCCTAAAATTGGAGAGCCATTTTGCCTTAGCTCCACATATTTTGGTGAGATACGCCAGAAGCTTAAAAGCATAACAAAGCTATTTTTACTCACAGTTTATTCAATGCATGGTTTAGTGCGTGACAGGGATTTTCACAAAGCAAATCTGAGATCTGCTTAACAGCATGGAATTTCTTGGGCATTTCTCTCTGGCCCAACTCTCCTGGAAGAGAAGATGCATGAAGCTGAATTACATCTTCAGATGCTACAACGGCCAACAATTCTCCACAGCTCATGATACCTAGTTTAAAAGCAGGTGATAGTGTAAATGGGTTCAGCATGTGCTAACAAGACATCATAAACAGATACTATGTCAATTTTCAAAAATTACAGTAGCTCCTCTCTTACAGCTATAAACACTGCCAAGAGGGAAACAATATACTGCATTGCACGGTCCTTAGGGTAAGCTCATGCAGTGTAAATAATTCAAATTAGTAACATGAAAATCTGTGCAGCTGGGCAGGAGTTAGGCAATGTGTCTTTCATGTTGGAAATGATTGATAGGACTGGCAAGTGTGTATGGCAAAAATGTGAGGATAGATTCCAAACAAACCATGTCACGCAATCAGTAGCAGTAGTGGTAATAACCCAGTAGTCAGTGTATGCTGGCAAACTGCATAAAAGAAAGGTGTACCCTATCTGCTGGAGGAAAACAGATCTACTTATGTCATGTATTTCTTAGCCTGAACTGGCTAAAAAATATTCTATTTTTGCATTATTATTATTATTATTACTATTATTATTATTATTATTGCTATTATTTTCTTTGCATGTTCTTGTTTTGAAAGAAATCATAGTTGATCTGTAACATTTCCTTCTGTGCTAAAATTAAGAAAAAAAACTAGTGATAGTCTCCAATATTTATCCACCTTCTTGTCTTGGCTATTTGTCAGAGAGCTCTGACTAAATTCAAGTTTATTTTCACCTGACTCTCTAGAGTTTCTCTTTTTCATTTTTAGATGGTGTCTGGTAATTATTTAACTGTATGCTTTCAGGTCAAGCAACATCAAGACTGAAAAACTCTTAAAACTAAGGCAACCAGTAGAACTAATAGAGTTTTAAGCCAGAGAGAAAAAGGTTGCAGTGTCCCCATTTCCATGCTTGCAGGAACACTACAATTACAAAAGCCCACAGTCTTCTTCCTCCAAAGTATCTTAGAATGTTTTGGGTTGAAAAGATTCATTGAGCTCCAACCTGCCACCATGGGCAGGGACACCTCCCACTAGCCCAGGCTGCTCACAGCCTCATCCAACCTGATCTTACACATTTTTAGGAATGGGGCTCAACCTGTTCCAGTGCCTCATAAGATAATTTTTTAAATTATATTTTAAAAATATTTTTTCACAATTAAAAGCTGAAGTTATAAGACGGGCAGTTAAAATATTTCCTTCATAAAAATATAGAAGCAGTATATAAAAAAATTGAAAAAATTATTAGCCCTGACAAAAAAAATCTGAAGCCAAAATAAAAAAAGCTAGAAAAGGTTTTGAACAGCAAGTTATCAAAAGCAAAAAAAAGTGCCTTTTCTTGCCTTTTAAGTGCATCAGAACCAGGAACCTAGAGAGCTTGTGGAACTAGTACAAGATTGATGTGGAAAAGAAAGATAAAAACCATAGCAGAGAAACAAACTAGATTATTTTCATTTTTTTCACTCAGGAGAAAATCCTAAAGACTACTGGTTGGTTCATGACATGACACTGGTTCTGCATGACATGATTCTACAGAACAGCTTAGGCTGAATCATCAATGAAACCTGCTTTTCGCAAATCCAGGGGGGAAAGAGGAGCAAATTACTGAGTTGAATTGCCTTGAAACAGCCTGGATCTAGATTGGTGCTTGGTTTCTGTGCCTCATTTTCATTCCTGGCTTCTTCCACCATTCATCATATATTGCAGACTTGCAGCCCCTTTGTGGGCTTGTTCTAAAAGGCTTTACTGGCACTGCTCTCTGGGGAGCACTCCCAGGAGCTGATGGAGCTCAGGCACTCAGATGTTCCCCAAGGCTGCTCTTAAGTGCTGGGAAGGTGAACACTCCACTTGTGCAGTCTTCTCCTATTGCTCTAGCCTTGCTGACAGCATCTACTCAACACTTCCAAAACAAATGAGACATGAACTTGATGAAACACCAACTGGGCAAAAAGGAATGATAGCATATGAAGAACTGGGGCAAAACAGGGCAAAACAAAGAATTGCATTATGCTACTGTATAAATCTTTGAATACACTTAAAAACACTGATCTTGATTCCTAAATATACATTGGTCACCTCTCTGAGAAGGTTTCACAGGAAGAGACACCAGGGATTCTTAGGCGCACGGACCTATTTTTAAACACAGAAATTTAATTGACTTGGAAGGTTCTGTGGGATAAGAGACAAGTCTGGAGAAATGTGATGAACAGACATCTGTAACATAATGTACTGAAAATGTAAAAAGGAAATGCTTCCTTACTTTTCTGGTAATACCAGGAACAGGAAGCATTTAATTTAATTAAATCCTAGGCAATAAAAGAAAAACAAAATTTACTTTTAAGAGAAATAAAAATTACTTTTTTTTCTCTATACTGCTTATAAGTAACGTTGTCCTATTAATTGCTGCAGAGAACTGTGAAGGCCTTGAGCATAAGGGAATTCAAGAAGAGATTTGAACAAAATCACAGAATTACGTTACTCAGTGGATATTAAAAATGAGGATCTTGATTCAACTTTCAATGAGAGTCTCTAGTCCATGAGTTGCCAGAAACAAGGTCTATTGTGCTAAAGTATGCTGTATCCCGCTCTGAAGCACCTCATGCTAACTCCTTCTTGTTGGACAGATGCTTGATTTGACCAGTTGCAATCCTTTTTATTTCTTTATATGAGTAAAGACAGAACATGGAGCTAATATTTTGGTTTGCATATTTTAACTTGTTTGTTTTAAACAAAATTACTTTCATAGGGTAAAATGCAGCACCAACTCCAACCTTGCTAAATACTGTTTCTTTAATGAAATGTTTCTTCTTCATTCCATCAAAAGGGAGAGATAAAGGAGCAGTGTACATAATAATTGTGCTATTTATAATGAATAACCTTTTTTCACATTTTAATTGGGACAAATTGGCAAGCAGCAACTCACAGATTCACAGATATTCATCACAGAATTCAGGTGTTCTAAACATTTCTGACAACATGTTTATTATCTTTTCTTTCACCATTTTAATATTAAAAACCCCCTACAGTTAGTTGTGCTGTTAACATATTCAATATACACAGAGAACTTATAGGCTATGTGGAAAAAAAACCCCGAAACATGGAATGACTCTTGTTTTATATAAACAAAAGATAATCAAAGAGCAATAAATACATGCACTCCAAAGTATACAACTTTTTGCTAATCTAAATTCTCCATAAAACATTCTTTTAGGTGATGTGAACTGTAATAGTAGTAGTAGTAGTAGTAGTAGTAGTAGTAGTAGTAGTAGTAGTAGTAGTAGTAGTAGTAGTAATAATAATAGCATTTCAGCATATTGGAAATCACACTTACTGTAGTTACTTCTTCTGCAGAAAAAGATTGTAAAAGGGAAAAATCCTCCTTCAATCTGTGGACGAAGGAAGGTAAGTATCAGATAGTGTATGAGAATATCTAACACAGATGATGAAACTTGCTATTCACAGTGACTCCTGGATGAATATCCTGCTTTTGGAAAGGCCACCAAGAGACCACCTCCTGCTGAGATCATCTTCATTGTGAGTGGAGCCTGTGAATAACATTGACAGTCCAGTCTCTACTCCTGCAAAATAGCTTAGAGACCATTACAAGTAAATAGGTCAAAATGTCCTCACACAGAGCAGTGAGAGGGGGCTATTAAAATTGATAGAAACCCTACCAAAGCTGTGTTTCCTAAGCAGACGCAAAGCATTCAGCCACCAAGGTCAGATGGATTTTTTTTGTGGGGGTTGTTGCTATGTGTGCAGTTGAGTCTTACCCTTGTCCACAGAGGCACACACCCTTTCCCTCTCTCTGCATGAGTTAGTGATGTAGAAACACATCAAGAGGCAAAAACACCCCAGTGACAACAGGGTACTGTGTGCAGTGCTTTTCAGGGCAGTGAAGGAGCTGAGAAGCAGGAACTTTGAAGTGAATTGTGCCTGCACTACAGAAAGCAGATGTAGAGATAGCTAGCAGTGGGGTTGGAATTCCCTTCCACTACTCTTTGCCACACGTGGCATGTGAACAGCAGTGCTGCCAAGTCCTGTAGAATGTCTGGGTGTTTGCAGTTCCATGCTTGAAAAAGTGGCACAATGGTGCACAGGTAAAAGTGGCAAGCAGACAGTGTTCACAATCCACAAGAGCTTCTTGGAGTTTTCTCCAGTGAGTAGTCCTCTTCCCCAAGTCCTAGCCTGAACACAAGAAGTTGTTGGTGCCCTCCATCTCTTTGGCTCACCTGACACAGAGAACTGGAAAGCAAAGTCTGAAAACCTACATCTCCCTCCACTGTGCAGTTTCCACAACTGTGAAGTAGAGAGAATAGAATTTTATCATTTAAAAATAGTACCATTTTTAATAATCACACTATGAAGCCAATGAAGGCAAAACCTTATTTATATTGGTCCACATCTATTTCTGAGGAGCAAGTCTGACAGAGGTCTGCCAATTTGAGGGCTGTTGGTTAATGCATTCATTAATTCCACCAAACTGTAGAATCGAATTGGTCCAAACTAATTATGAAAGATATTCCTCCAGTCTATAAGGAGACATATTAGCTACATATATATTATACAGTTTGAAATTAGGAGAAACTGCCACCAGTTCACGCTTCTATGCATTTTAGAAAGTACATAGTTTTTTTAAAATAGTGGGAAAAACCATATAAACTGTAGCCTTCAGAGTTGGGGAGCTCACATGTGCACCCATCTCCTAGCAAAATGAGGAATAATACAGTAACAAAAAATGAAAACTCAATGAGGAAAAGGTATAAAATTATGTAGGAGTAGTAGTCCTGTCCTTCCTCAACTGAAAATCTATATGCATTGCAAAGGTGTTGCCTTGTGAAAAAAAATTAGAGGATTTTTTACTTCCCTCAATTTTATTATGGTGTGTAATTGAATTTGTCACTTTGCCAAGAATCCAGCTAAGGAAATCTTTTTAGCAGGAATGAAAGGTAGAATAATATTAAAAGTAAATCTCTAAAAGTATGTGCAGCTTGTTTGGCGTCATTTGTTTTCCCTGGATTACCTTTATTTTCATTATAAATTACCTCTCTCACTTCACAAATGGTGACTTTCACTGTGTGATGGAGAATTGAGGAATTATGCACACCCAGCTGATATGTTAATTGTGTGCTGTTTGTTTAACAGCAGCATCAGGAATAAAAAATCCTCTTCACTAGTTCTCTGGAAGCCTTACAAATAACAACACTTATGTATAACTTAAGGTCTGAATATTATGTGTTTATGAGTAACAGGATATTGTCATATTAAAATCATTACTAAGCTGGTGCCTGAATATTTGTTCTGAATCCTGTCAATACTCTAATGGCAGTAGTCTTGGAAACTACACATCTGCTACAGGATTAATTACACACATAAAACATTATCATTACCCTACATCTCCTATGAGGTAGAGAGGCTGCTGGAATGATTAATGGCTCTGTATGACATACAAGGGAATAAATGTAAATGTTACCCAATGGATAGAAAGATTAGTTCCTTGCTTATATTAAGCTGAAGGACATTATTGGTACAATATTATTCTTTAAGGTCAGTGGGCAATGTTAAAAAATCCTAATCCACAAATTCTACAGCATTTGCTGTACTGTTGAGAGAATTTCTATCTGTCACAGTGTTTTGAAATATTTTGGACATAAGGTGTGTGTGTGCTCACAGGTGTGTTGAACAGGTTCCATATTTGGTCAGTCACTTTTCCTGCTAATTGTAAGTAATGGTGCTGCTTCTAGGGCAAGTGCT
Organism: Irena cyanogastra; assembly: GCA_013397155.1. Taxonomy (NCBI): domain Eukaryota; kingdom Metazoa; phylum Chordata; class Aves; order Passeriformes; family Irenidae; genus Irena; species Irena cyanogastra. The sequence goes on along the minus strand of VWZV01005868.1, from coordinate 109,731 downwards.
AGACCTAGGCCATTAGGAACTCCTGAATTTTTGACTTTGAATAAGTCTCCAGGCACAACAGGGAAAAAACATTTCATTTTCTAATACGTTGGGGAGGCATAGGTTCAGTTGTGACAGAAAAGAAGGGAAACTGAAGGAAATATTTAAAAGGCAGTCCATTGTTTACAATTAAAATTAACAGAGCAGAGTTCAAAGGTGACATACCAGTATGAAATTAAGGCCATGGGCAGACCCAAGCAAGCAATTAAGTGAGAATTATAACAAATGCAAACTGGAGCTAATCTATTGATCATGTCACTTCTTCACGCTTCATTATTTCTTTAGACATCCTTTAATGAAGACCCCAAGTGGTCCTCCATACCTTTGTCACTGAAATCTGAAATACTAGATTACAAAGACTGAGCCCTTTGTTCATCCAAAACTATTTGTTTCTGTCCCTGCTAACTCATCATTCTTTCCTTTGAGAGGGGCTGTGGCAAATCATTTTCACTGCAAAAGCTGTTTGCCTTCAGCCACAAAAGCACAAAAGCACAAAAATGTTCATCAGCCAAATAAATCCCTGATGCATTTTTAATACACTTGCATTGGTATAAAACTGTACCGCCTTCTCCCCAAGTGGGCCACAACTTGTATGTACCTCAGCAAGCAGCTTTCTGCAGGAGATCCATTGCAAAGTGACTGCAGAGAAGATGGAGCCAGTTGAGAACTGACAGATATTCTAATGGCACGGCAGGACAGGGGAAGTGGATGCTGAATGATGCCATAACTCCTCTTGTATATTAAGATGGCAATAAGCTTGCCAGTGATCATTTGCATTGTTACACATGAAATATTGCCCAAGCTACCTGCCAGTGCATATGGGAGCTCCAAAAGTGAAACAGAAGGTGAAGGAGATAGTGACCTATCTTGATAGTCATACAAAAGGGATAGGTGCAGACCATAAGTTAAGACACTGCCCCTCAGATATCCTGCCCCTTGACACAGCACCAGTGCTTCTTTATTTTCTTACCCACAGCCACCTCTAAAGTTACCATGTACTCCAGGATTCATTTCTTCCCCCTGAGCTGTGCAAATAAGAAATGTTCATTGCTCTCTTACATCTGAATGTTCAAGTTCTAACTGCATGTGCTTTTGGTGTTTGAGCAAGCAATGTGGAAACCTCAGCCTGATACAAGCTATAAAGTGCTTGGGCTCATAGCACCCAAGGTAAAGCCATGAGACAAAATAGGATGGGGCACTCATTTTCCACACTTTGTTACTTCATAACCGAGTGCTTAAAGCTAATGTCAGACCTCACCCTCCGATGTTACCCTCGCACCAGATATTGAAGTCCTGGTTTTAGTTTGCTTATATATCCCAGAGGTTTTGCTGCCACAACACATTGCTACCAGGCTTTTCTGCTTTTCTCCCCAGTGTGCACTGTCAGGGGCAGTTTTTGAATGAGTTTCTGCTTTGCTCTTGCTGACTTTATACTTACGATCTTTTTTTCTATGTAAGAACACTGCTTTATCAGAGGAAAGTAGCCCAGTATCTCACTAGTGCGACTCATCACGCTTCTTATTTGTGAGGCTGCTGTTGCTATCCCAGAAAATCTGGCTCTGTACGTCTGAAACATATGAAGATACCAAAGCACAGGCCAGCACTATAGACTTCTGCAAACAGACCTGTGTTTAGCTTTTCCTGTGGACTGCATCTGGACTTACAGCATCACTCAATTTACCCGCCTCAAGGACAACTCACATGGCTCAGGTGTCTGCCTAGTCACTGGGAATCTCAACATACCAGATGTGCTGTTGCACTACATCTCTGCAGGCTGAGTCATGTCTTTAAGTGTCTAAATGTCTCTCCACACAGGGCCCTATGCTCCAACTATTTCTGTTAGGCTCAAAATTATTACAATGATTGTAACAGAAGAAGAGATCAAGCCCTGCAGCCCACACACCTTACAAGATATCTGGGCAGTTTACCAAAAGGAAGCAAACAAAACTTTTAAACAACATCCATGTCACCATTTTGGACACTTAATTTAATCATATCTGAAGTCCAATACTTCAGGTCACTGACCTCCTAAAACTTGCATGAGAAAATTATTACCTGTATTACAGAAATGTTGTTGTCATTCATATAATTGTGCCTTTTTGAGGAACATGTATTATATTAGTGATGAGGTGTAGAGAATATTATTGGAGTTTGTAATTAATAACAGCAGAGATTACCAAATTCAGATAAATGAAACTTTGAGATAAGCTTCATAAGTACTAGCAGCATACAATATAAACAAGTCTTGTGGTAGGATATAATGACCACATTATCCCAATCAGCACAGTTGTACTTGTTAAAATTTAATTAAGGTTTTCTCTTTGCTTTGCGTAATTATTAGAGAACCTTCCTGTGAAGTCTAATTGCCCTATCATAAACAAACAGAAAAGAGAAAGTCCTTTTGTCCAACAAACAAGCTTTCTCTTTACAGCAAAAATAGCACATAATAAAAGATTTTTCAGAAAAATTTGGTTTTCGAAAGGTATAATTAAGATGCTGAAAGGGGAGAAACATCTGCTGTAGGCTTAAGAGATTCTGTGCAAGCTCAGATTTCAGAAAACACAAAGGTAAGAATATGACCATCACAAACAAGAGACACCTTAACTTCCATGACTCTCAGAGAAGAAATACACCAACCTAGCACAGAGGAGCTCTGCCCTACTCCCTCCCCACTCCTCGCCCCTGACTAGACAGCCAAGTGGAATCTCTTTTTTGTTCCCAAGTGTCAGCTATGCATCAGGGGATGGATGCACCTCCTTTACACTCCATCAAACAGCACACAACTCCTGCTTTAGGCTAAAAAGGCACTGTTGTGAAGAGTTTACCAGGGTTAAGTTTATTGTTGTTTTTACCAACAGTAAAATAACAGTCAGTTGAGGATATATTTTTTCCTTGTCAAATATTAAAGTGAAATAAATGCAATGCACAATGGTGGTTTTCTTTCTCTAAGAACTTCAGTGGATAAACATGTCCTTAGTCTACAGTCACTGTATTGCTAGTTTTTTGTGCTTTTCCACACTATGTTTTTGTCTTACAGTTGCAAACAACACATTTTTTGCAGAGAAATAGATTAAAAAATTGTGTTGATGCCTTGTTGTTGTTCCACAGTTGCACGATTATGCAGTTTTCTACATTCATACTCTTGCAGAATACATGGTGTAGGATAATGAGTGTTTTGTGTACAAAAAATGAAGAGGAGATGTCCATCAATAGCTGCGATTTTATGTATTTCAAAAGGATTTTTTCCTTTCTTTCTTCCTAAAGCAATCTAATCTCATAAGTGCAGTCTACTTCAGGAGATGCAATAGACCATACAATTATATAATTCATGTAATTGAATTATGTTTGTGGTTGAAAGTGATAGATATAGCCAAAGTCCTCTCTCTGGATGTGGTGCTGGAGAATCCAGAAAGAACAGATTTTGTACTCTTCTGTGAAATCATTAGAAATTCGCATGGTTCCTTTTAATTGATAATCAATAAAATGTAATCCTTACAAATTAAATTTGCATAAAATCCTTAGACATGTCTCCTTGCTTCAAAATTTATTTAGGATTGAACCTGTGTGTTGTGGTTTAACCCCAGCCAACAGCCAGCACCAGGCAGCTGCTTGCTCACTGCATCACCAGTGGGATCAGGGAGAAAATTGGGAGGGTAAAATCCAGAAAAATCTCAGGTGGAGATGAAGAAAATTTAACAGAGAAAACAAAGCCATGCACACCAGCAATGCAAAACAAGGAGTTAATTCAGTGCTTCCCATGGACAGGCAGGTGTTCAGCCATCTCCAGGAGAGGAGGGCTCCATCATGGGTGAAGGTGACTTGGGAAGACAAACCTACCCTTCTCCCACATATTGTATATAGATCCCACTGATTTGCATTCCACTGACTCCAAATAAGTACATCTTGAATCGCCTGCTGAAATCCCATTAAATCAGTGACAAAAAATGGAGTACTTACAGTTGGTTTCATTCAGTTTTTTTGCTTGTCTTTGGCTACATTTAAGCCCATGTTTAAATCTTTGATAGATCTTTGTTTCCCTTGACAGGCAAAGTTTTCTTCACCCCAGCTGACTATCTGATGCATGATACAGCAAAATAAGCACGGCTCCTCCAAAGATATGCTCAAATTCAAATTCTGCATTTGGAGTCAGCAAGTAAGTTGAAGACTGAAGTTTTTCAAGAAAGGGTTCAAAGCATAGGATGTATTTTACCTTAAGTAGGAGACAATGTCTAGATAGGAAGAAGATACATGTGTCTTCCTCTGCCTGTCTTCCACACTCTGGTGCTTGTTTTTCTGCTCATGGCTTGATCCTGGGGAAATCACATAGTGGGAGCTCACTGATTATCTCAACTTTTGCATGTTGTCACCCTTAATGGCTTGAGAAATGCAGAAACTAGATGCCTAAATATTTTTGTTTACGAAAGATGGAAAATGATGATTTTAAATGACAGAGGCATAGTAAGGACGCCCATGTTTGTGAGGAGGTGATGAGACCACCCAGTGCCATACATGTGGCAACCATATGATTAGAGGGGAAAATTAAGCTTTCTGAAAGAACATTTTGAAGTGTACCTTTGTAATTTAAGAAATACAAATGATATGCAATACCATCATTACAAAAAAATCATCCATCTTTTAACCAAATTACTTTATGCTAAGTTTCATAAGGTATTTATAGATAAATAGATTTAAAATTAGATATTTTTTTATCAGATATAAAAATATTAGTTGGTCTGCTTTATAAAAAGTGATGCAGACTAATCACTACCAGACATACATGTTGCTGTTTTACACACAGTAGTATCAGTTGTGGAGAACCAGAAGGATATCAGCTGTATATCTGTGTGGGTGAACAAACTGAAGATAATGAGATCAGTTTGGCACAGAATAATGTTGCAATGCATATATTTGAACATCCACTGAGTCTAGTATGACTAGCCTTTCTCTCTTGGGAGAAGAATCTTGGAAGACTTTTGATTAAATTCATTGTTTTTTAGAAATTTACAACTCATTATTTTTATAGACATTGAGCTAGATAAAAATATTAGACATGCTAAGCCGCTGCTAGTTTCTAAGACATTTCTCCAAGATAGACTCAAAATATTTTTTTTTCTCCAACACTTTTCCTACTGCAAAATGTTTCAGAATAATCTGTTTTTCAGGTAAGCCAAATACAAGAAACTACATGAGTTTGTAGAGCTGTAAAAATAAGTACTTCAAGCTGCCTGAAATGTGAAAATATTGAGCTACATGGCTGGATACAATAGTATAAAGGAGATAATCAGAGATGAGAACTTCCATATGAATGCATCTTGAGTAGACTCAGAGCCAGAATTTGTTACAAAAGAGGAATGACTGAATACAAAATGTAACAGAAGCCTCTGAAATGCCGAATGACACAGAGGCTGTAGGTATGAAGTAAAAACTCATGTTTAACACGACATAAGAATTAACAACCACACAAACAAAATTATCCGGCTTCCACCTGAAAAAGGTGTGAAGAACAATGGAACTTAGCAGTGCCAGTTATCTTAAATGACAAAAATATTAATGTATGCCTATGAAAATGGGAAAATTAAATATATTCCTCTGGAAGAGGGATTTACCAAGATGCCCATGTAGAACTGAGGGTTATATACAGTGGTCCATGTGCCTCCATCAGCAAGCTGACAACAAATAAAAGGAGCTATGGTAGTTTTGATTCTTGTACTTCTTTCTGTAGCAGATGTAACAGATCATGATCACTGACAGAACATAGAACTCAAGAGTGCCTGATGGCACTGTTTTATTCTTACAATTGTAGGAGCCTGATTTATTAATTTCTCAGACAATGCATGAAAAGATTTTTGACAATGAAGCTAGGAATCCCAGTTCTGTCTATAGAAGGTCTATAGAAACATCTACAGATATGTATGTTTTAATAGAACCAGAAAGTGTTGTACATTTCTGGCTGAATATACAAGTAACAGAATCATTGAATATATGACTTTTCAGTTTGTTTTTGCATCTCCTTCTGAACACCGGGTTTTACACTTTCCACATTCTTCTGAGATCCTATCAGTTCTTGTATGAAAGTATTTTGTTCCAGAGCAGCTATTAAAAACAAACAACAAAAACCCATCTACATCTCTCTTTCGCCACAGAATGTTTTTATATTAGTTGTGCAGGCATGCAAGTCCAGAAGGACTGAGCTGAAAAGGAGTGATTCTTGGCTCATATGAACTGAAAATACAAAGAAACCTTTGAACTTAATTTAAGGAAGATACATATTTGACCTTGAATGCAGTTTCCTAAAGTAATTCTTAGGATGTGGTGTGGCTTATCTTTTGTTGTGTTTGCAGTTTCTCGTGCAATGATAGCCCAACCTCTTTGAAGCCTTTAGTAAAAAGTGATCAAACACAGCACAATAATGATATTGCTCGTTCATTGTGTCATGAAACACATCATAGCTTCAGAAAAGGTAGATGTTAATCCTTGCTAACGTATGCCAGAAAAATACACAGCTTGTTAAAAAGCATGGGTATCAGTACAGAGCTTTTAAAATTACATTTTCTAATCCCAGCTGCACCGGCAAGAGAAATTTTAACTTTTCTGAATTCAAACATGTGTGTAAGTTTGTGAATGAAATAATATTACATCCTTCTTGAATGTGCTGTAAATTTTACAGCACATCATAAAAAAAAAAAGTCCTGTTGACTTGAAATGGCTGTGGACTTGCCTTGTAGACAGCAAGTCAGTTAAGAGTAACATGAGAGTGGAATGAAAATTAAAGACAACAACAACAACAACAAAAGGAGGAAAATGAATTAAAATGTCCCTTCCAAGTCCCTGCTTATACAGGCTGATCTGTGGAAAAATAAAATGACTCTGTAGAAAAAAAAGTTAGAAATCAATAGATGTTGATTATCAAATGTTAGAAAAGTAGAATCTATTCAATGAAAAAGATAGATGATAAGTGTGAAGATTTTTCAGAACTTAATGACCCTTCTCTCTTAAGAGTCACCAAAGAAAGAAGAGGAAAGTATTTCATGTATGAATGAAGCTACTGGGTCTCTCAGGCATGCCACTAGGCAGGTGAAAGAACCTGTAAAGATGACTGGTTAAAATAATTTCTCACTTGTTAAGCAGGTAAAGACTGAATTTAAGAAACATTACAGCAATAAGGACATGTGAGGGCTGGTGCAGTACTGACAACAGAGGTAGATTGTCATGTGAAAAATTCACCTTTGGATATTGTAAGACTGCATACCTTGAAATATGCACAGCAGTAAACATCCACACAGTTAGTTGAGGTGCTATGAAACTAGTAAGCAAGGATGCAATTCTGCTAGCATGGAACAAACTTTCAATTGTTTACATTCAATTATGGCACATTACACAACAGCACAAGTAAAAGATTTTTCCTTTTGTCTCTAGTATGTAGCGTGTGCACAGGTGGTATGGCATGCAAGTTGAGGCAAATTCTAGGTGAAAGAGTCTGAGCCAAGTGATTTGGTGTGATGATATGATTGTGCATTTGGGTTAAAACCAATTTTGTATGGAGGAAGTTGAGAAAAAAGTTGGTACATGCACACAGACATTGCAGATGTGCCAATCCAGCCTTTGAATGTTCCAAACTAAGATTAACCCTATCTAAATGGATCCATACTCATGTAAAGTCTGACAGTCCTGACTGAATGGTGCACTCAAGCTAAAGTTGTTACTGTTGTTATTCTGGTTTTTAATTTCTACTTTGTGAGAATTTTGTAAGCTTGAAGTGTGACAGGTATTGGTAGGGAGACAGTTAATAGAAATGAAAGAAAAATGAGAAGAACTTGGAGGTGTTGGTCAATGAGAAGTTCAACATGCCTCAGCAGAGAGCAGAAAGTCCAGCAATTGCAGAAAGCAATGTCTCACAGTGCAGAAAGTCAAACATGTCCTGGGCTGTAACCAAAGCAGCGTGGCCAGCAGGGGAGGGAGGGGATTCTGCCCCTCTGCTCTGCTCTGCTCTGCCCTGCTCTGCTCTGCTCTGCTCTGGTGAGACCCCACTGCAGTGTCCAGCTCTGGGGCCCCAGTGCAGGAAGGACATGGACCTCCTGAAATGAATCCAGAGGAGGCCAAGAGGATGATAAGGGAGCTGGACCACCTGTCTCACAAAGGCAGAATAAGAGAGTTGGCACTGTTCAGCCTGGAGAAGACAAGGCTCCAGGCAGAATTCATGGCACCTTCCAGTACCTAAATGGGGTCTACAAGAAGGCTAGAGAGGGACTTTTTACAAGGACACGTAGTGACAGGAGAAGGGGGAATGGCTTTAAGCTGAAGGAGGTAGATTTAGATTAGATATTAGGAAGAAATTCTTTGCTGTGGAGATGGTGAGACACTGGGACAGGTTGTCCAGAAAAGCTATGGATGCCTCTGCACTGCAAGAGTGCAGGGCCAGATTGGACAGGGCTTTGAGCAACTTGATCTAGTGAAAGATGTCTCTGTCTACGGCAGGGGGACTTGAACCATAAATTGCCCTTTCCAACCCAAATTGTTCCATGATTCTATGACTCTGTGAAATCCTATTTGCATCAGTAAAACACAAAAGCAAGCTCTCCATCGTGGCATGAAGCTTGTTCAGAGCCACACACTTATGAAGTTTCCCCATGTAAATAACTGAATAAAAATGATGCCATGGGTTAACGTAAAATAAAGCATGGCAATTACATGGCAATGGATGCCTAATGTATAATTATGAGATAGTTGAACCATTAACTTATATCCCTGCAGACAATAGACATGTTTTAACAAATTTTCACTTTTCATGAGTTACATCAAAAGTGCAAATTTTTAAAGGCAGCTCATTTAAATTCTATACTCTCTAAGCCTTTTAAAGTTTCTGATCAAAAATTTATATTGTAATATTGTTAGGACGAGATACAAGGTAGGATTGTGTAGTCTGATACAGCCATGTCTAACATAATGGTGTGTTTCTCTGTGCTTTTTGTATGTCAGGTATTGAGGGTTTTGTGCATCTGTATATAAAGGTGTGTATAGCACTTCCCTCATTTTTTGATGATAAAGCTGTAGCAGCAAGTACTGTAGTATAAGGGAGAACATCTGGAGTCGTATGCAGTCCTGGTTTTTCTGGTCCTCTGCTTAGCAGAGAGGTGCCTGGAGTCTGGAAGAAGAGTTAGTGGTAACAAAAACCCAAAACAAAACAAAAAAAACCAAAAAGCTTTACTGAAAACAGCAAAAAAAAAAGACTTTTTGAAATCTTTGTTTGCATATGTATGTCTGCAAGTGCAGCCTTCCTGTGTTGACCGTCAACATAAGTGCAGGTGAGCCCAAAATGACAGCAAAGTTATGTTTAAACTAAACCAGCTCCTTTTTAGTTTCAGCATCCATTTGAGAGGGAGGAATTTGTTTCATTTAGCTTACATCTGAATGATTTGCTGAACTGTAGAATAAACCAACATTCTCAAGCACATGGACACATAATGGAGCTTAAGCACTGTTAGTCCAGCTAATATCAGCAAGCACACGCCCCACAGCTACATTCTTTTTTACTCACACAGTCCTCTAGCTGCCATCTGTTCAATACAGCGTGGAATAAATCCCTTTTGATGTGCATTAACACTATCCCTGGATGAGCATAAAAAAAAACCCCAACAAAACAAAAAAGGAAAACAAAACACAGCAAAAAAGATGGAATATTAAAGGGAAACTGTAGCACAGTGTGAGTAGCAATTTATTGATCTCAGTGGTTAGGATTGTGAAATCTTTTTGGCACCACTGGCTGAGCTCTGATGAATGGAGTGCATGTGTTTGCCCCTGAAAACAAGTATAATTTATGATTTTGTTCTTCTACTGTATTTTAACAGAAGAAATTTGATTTAAAAAAAAACCCCTTATTGAGACCTGTGGATACTTATGCTGCCACTGACAAACCCACTACTATTATTTACATTGCCTTGTCTATTTGCTCAGTTGAAAACTGATGGGAATATATTTTTTCTCATGCTTTTTTCTCAAAGGTTAAATGACAGCTTTCTCTTTTACTTGAATGGCAGCAACGTGTCTGTCGGTATAAGCTTTTAGAGAAAATGTATTTTCAATAAGTAGGGATGAAGTTAGCTGCAAAATCATATTTCATGTCCTAAGTGTGTAGCTGACAACGTGTTAGGACTTGAAGTTGGCTACTGTGATGGTTGATACTGTGTAAGAGGTCTACACTGTCCATGTTTATTGCAAACTCAGTGGAATTGTAATGCAAATTCTATTGAGAGATCACGAATGATCCATTTCTATAGCAAAGGGATCTCATCAATTTTAAAATATTTATTTATTTAGTTAGTTAGTTAGTTTTGTTTTGGGGAAGGTGTGGGGAGGGGTTGCTCATAGACAAAACCAACAGAAGAGTCACAGTATCCACTGCGTGCTGGGATGTGCCTTTTTGGAGATCCTTAACAGCATTCCTGATTGAGCCATTAAAAATCTTAGCTAAATGGCTCATTGTTAAGTTTCATTGTTGGAACAAAGCATTTTGCCGTGAACTAGGACATAGAGTAACAGGGAGCTTGTCTGGATTAGTGTTGCATTTCCCAGCCATTTTGTTAATGAAATCTGTGTGGGAGTAGGGGCTAAGGAGATTGATGAACTTGCTTTGGCAAACTGTAAGGGGAATAAATTGTACCATTGTACAGTCAGTTTGAGATGGGTGCAGCCCATGAGGCTGACTCCTTTGTGTTGGAACAGAATATGATATCTCAAACACTTCAAAATATTGTTTCACAAAGTATGAGAATATCCAGTTCCCCAAATAAACACCCTTGTTATTCTTTGATGAGCTTTCTTTGTGACATATATACCCTTTGACCTGTAACATTTAAGATGTTTCTACAAACCTTCATAAGTCTGAAATCTGCAAAAGCCCAGCATGGTTGGTCTTGAGATCATCATGACAGGCTGTTAAGAGAAAGCAGAGTTAACAACTTGGGGTGAAACCTACACAATGGTTTGAGCTGTTCATGTGTAAAGGAGCTGGCTATTTCACGGGCACAGAAGCACAGAGGTCAGCTGCTTGTAAATGACAAAGCTGAAGGTCAAAAGGTGGCCTTCCCATTTCTTAGGATATTCTGAATTTGGAAGGTGAGTGGGAGAGGGGACGGAATTGCCCCACCCTGAAACACAAATGATGTATTTGAGGCTTTCCCACAGAAGAGGAAACATAATACTTAAAAATAACCTAAAGATTTTCCGTCTGAACCAACCCTGGAAACTCCAGCCAAAGGCTCTCAAGTCTCTATTTTGGCAGATTCATGAGGAACTCAGAGTGCAGAAACCCTTCCTGTCTGGCTGAAACACTTGGCCTGGGCAGCATAAGTGTCTCCACGATCCTAGACTCATTTCAGGATGGCCAATGCATTCAGGACACAGCTATATCACAGGAGACAACATATTTCATCTGACATATTTGCAAAATACCAAGATCTTCCTGTGTGTTAGGTTACAACTATGTCAAAATCAGTGTTTTAGGCGTCATCTAGCACGGAATGAGTATTGTTCACAGAAAAATTATTCAGTGGGAAAAATAATGTACTGTGTTATTTGTAATTTTACATATGTCTAAAATCAGTTCAGGATAATTTGGTTTGGCAGGCATGGTTGGCAGATCTGTTTTAGGATCAATTTTAGGAAATTGATCAATTTTAGGAAACTATGTCCTGTGATTTAGAAAGAGGCTGAAGATTTTGCTTCAGCTGTGGCCGAATCACCACTGCTTTGTGTTCAGCAGTGATAAGTCTACAGCTCCATCCTTGTATGGCTCTGGATAAGTTAGTGGATTCTCTGTTTGAATCTTCACAGTAGGTAGGAAGTGGTTTAAGAATATTTATGTGCCCTAAGAAAGTGTCTGGATGTTGGCTTTGCATTTATCCATTAAGAGCTTTGAGCTTTGTAACAAACTATAGAAAATGCCAGACTCTGAAAACATAAATATGTTTATATTTTCTTTTCCTTTTTTTTTTTTTCAATTGATCTAGTTCAATTCAGGTAGGTTTTGGGGCATATTTTAAGTATAGTNTAAGTAAATTAAATATAAATTATTATATATTCTTTTCATAGGTTATATTCAAGTGTTTACCCAGTCAAGCAGCTATGTCAACATCACATGATTTGTTTGATCAGTCACAGCCAGGCAACACACATAGAGGGAATACTGAGTGCCAAGTATACAGAAGCTTTCATGGGGTACATTTTCAGAATAAATTAGAATAATGAATATGTTAATGGAGATGAT
>VWZV01005868.1:63558-96070 GCA_013397155.1 Irena cyanogastra | reverse complement strand
CTGCTCAGCAATATTCAATAGTCAGGAAAAGAGGCAAATTCATCTGCTAAATTATTCACTGCAAATTATTCGCTTAATTCTAATAGTCTTGATTAGTGCATATCTGATCTAGGAGAACAGCAAAAGGCCATAGCAATAGGAGGGAAGGTGGAGAAAACCAGTATTACTGCTATTTATTTGATTCACAAATGTCTGTCACTGGAAGGCCACAATGTGCCTCTTGAGCACTCTTTGCAGGAGACTACCAACTGACTCCAGTCACTAAGGGATTCTGTTGTGGCTAGCAGCGGAAAAAATCCCTCACTACAGAGGGTGATATCTGACATTTATTTTCCAAGGCTTGCTTTAAGTTGAAAGCTCTATTTTCCCTGATTCCTGTCCTAAAGGAAAATCAAATTGGTACCAAAGTTTTGTCCCTTTCCTCTGTTTCCTTCCAGGCTTCAAGCTTGAGACAAAAGATTCCCTCTACTACTACTGCCACAACCATTCTTGGTCAGGAACCAGGAAAACAAATCTTAGAATTGTTACAGTTGGAAAAGACCTTGAAGTTCCTTGAATTCAGCTGTTCACCCAGCACTATCATGTTCACTACTAAGCTACATCCCCAAATGCCAGATCCACCACTCTCCTGGGCAATCCAATACCTGACCACCCTTTCAGTGAAGCAATTTTTTCCTAAATCCACTAAACCTCATCTGGAGCTGCCTCGTTTCATGTCTCAGAAGAAAAGAAATGAAAGAGCAAAATGTTTTGCAACCTGTAAAATACCTATAGATCTAGTAATTTCAACAGACATAAGAATGATCTTAGAGTTAATTAATACAGAGAATGCCTGAGACAGACTTGCACTTGAGCTGATGGGCAGAAAGACAGGTACACACACGGTCTGCTGTCTACAGCTCCTTTTCCTACTGCTTGTAAAGCAACAACTCAATGCACTTCACTCAAGCAGACCCACTACGTTAAATGTATTCTGGCTTCTTCTTCTCAGAAAATTTATTTTACATTTTCCTTTCCACTGTCCACAATGCAAGGCAATAACACTCTGTTTTCCTCTCATTCTAACTCGTAACAAATTACTGCCTGCTTTCCCTATTCCTTTCATCCCTCACAGTGCCTGCTAGGGACTTCACTACAGTGTGCCGCTTCCACCTCCACAGCTGCCAGCTTTGGGTTGTATATGGCTTTGCAAGCACAGTTGTGTCATTCTGCCCAGTGACCCAAATATAAACAATTTCAGAGACCTAAGAAATTTAACCTGATGGTGCTCACAGTTTTCAGCACGAGGACTTTGTAGCATAATCTAGACAAATGCTCTGAAAACTCAATTAACTTTCTTGGATTCACAAACTGAGGGAGAGGGACTTCCAGAAACTGATCTCAAAGAAAGAAGGTGCCTGCTCTGTACTGAGGTGTGCTTGTGTCCAGACTAATGAGTGTCTTTCAGCATAAGGCCTGAACAATATTTCAAGGCTTTATCATTGTGATGCTGTTGCCAAATGTGTCAGTGGCATGCCAGGAAGCTCACAGTGCATTAAAGCTATAGGGCTGTCCTTAGCCATGATAGTATATTGCATGTCAGGCAGGCTAAACAGCTCAGAGCAGGGTAAGCTGGAAATATCAAAAAGGTACTAGTGGACAAGAAGCTTATTTCTATGTTCTAGCACAGTACAGGGTTTTGTGGCCTTTAGTGACTTAAGTGGCCTTGAGAAATGTCTAAACCACAATTTCTTCCAAGATCATACTTCCCTGGAGTACATAGGTCTAAAATTGCTGTTCTCCAGTTTAATTATGCTTATTAAGTCCCAGTTCATTTCCTGTTTTCTGCACAAATGACACCCTAAAGCATTATTTGGTTATACAGTAGTCTGTTTAATGATTCTTTTTCTCCACTTCCAGATTCAAATAACAAATATTTGCCTTTAGCCAATAATTGAAGCTCTGTTTATGGTGCTCACATGAATGCACGAATAGAATACTACATGTTTGCAAATATATACATCCAGCATAGAAATATACACACACACATATATATATATGTATGTATATATGGAAATTTAATTTGTTTAATTTCACTTTAGAGAGATCATGTATACATTCTACTGTGGTGTGATACTCTATTCAGATATTTTCAATTCAGATGTGTTTTCATTGGCATTCCAAAAGGGTTTTTTATTGTAAAGCCCTCCACTGACACTCTGTTCATGCTTGCCTATTATCCTTCCAGCTTTGCCTTCAGCTGAACATACTCCTTTTTTCCTCCTTCACATGATTACTAGCATGAGGATTTGCATTTAAATGGATGTGGAAAGTGCATTAACAACACCTACAGTAACAAAGCAAAAGCTGCTCAATACTTGTTACTGTCAGATATAAATTCAAAACAAATCAATTAATGTTTCGTATAGCTGTTTTCAGTGTTTGCATTTAGGTGGAAACTCTTCTTTGTATTATGCTTAACACAGACTGTGCATATTTAACACAGATTATGCACAGAGAATTATTTATGTGTCAGTAGCCTGAACAGAAAAAAGAATGATGTTCAAGATCTAGAAGTCATGGATGACATCTATTTTCTTTATAGGTGATTTGCATTCTTAGAATCTCAAGATTACATACTTTATTTCTAGATTATATCTTCATTTGTTTTGTAATAAAACCAGTTTATATTATTTTGAGATTTAGAAATCTAAGCCATTAAGGCATTAGTAATGTCTGGTTTTTGTTGTGCAGATCATGGACATTTTGCAAATAGCTGGAATATATAAAAGAGATACAGCATAGTTATGAACAGAACTGTTGTGACTTGCATATAAAGTATGAATGTAAGATGTTCTTTTAGTGCTGTGAGAAAAATTAATTAAACTAGGCCAAACCATTCTATTGCAGAATAATGCTGAATAATTTTAATTTTCTTGTGCTTACAATATCCTGCTTAAATGTATATTTTTAATACAGTAATACAAAATACATAACACAAATAATTTACAAAAAATAGAAAACTAATTTTTAGTTAACCTTTAGCTATGGTGGCTTGTAAATTTGCTCTGTTTTCCTCCCAGGACTTTGAGGGGTACAAGTCACCATAAATACAAGCCTTAATTTTTTGATGTATCATTAAACTAAAAATGTGGCACAAAAGAGAAAAGGAGAAGAAAAGGTAGGCTGGAAGTCAATAAATAAATTAAATTTTTCTTTCTGCAGAAAAAAAGGTAGAAGAGAGAAATTTGTCATGATTCTGAACATAATATGTTAGTGACACCTGCAAGTCCTAAAATGCAATTATTGTTTATTACCTAAAATGGTTTGCTATATACTGTGTGTTCTAAAGAGAGAAATCCATAAACATCAGAGGTAAATCAGTAACAAGTCTTTCTTGTTTATACAAAAAAACCAAAACAATCTGTATTTCTTTACCTATTGATGTGGAATAGGGGGAATAAAGCAAATTCATTGCTTCCAATGAAAGCTGCGTTGCAGCAGTGAAAGAACATGATTTCAGATGTCATAGTAAATGTCTTCTATGTCTGTACTGTAAGAAATGTAATAAATACGGCAGGTTCTAAAACTAGCCCTACAAAATCAGTAATTGACTTGCAAGTTGCAAGAGAATAAGTGATTTGTGAGTGAAACTACCTAAGTGGAATCAGGACATTAAAAAATATTCTCTTCAGGTTCTGTGCTGCTAAATCTTCCCCCGTAATCTTCCTTCCAGCTTTTCATAATTTCAAGGCAGCAGCTAAGAGGGCAGGCAAAGCAGTGATGGCAGGAGTGCTTGTGTGTGCTACCTTCGTGCATGCAGTGGAACAGCGCAGGACCAGTGTGTCCAGGCAAGGCAGGATTTGGTGGGAAGCACTCCTCTCATTTACACGGACACCCACGCTGCCTGCAGAGGACACGTGCAGGAGGCAGGGCCAGCCCTGCCACAAGGGCCCTGTGTGCTCAGAGCCATTTCTGAAGGGCTGCTGGACAAGGCACCTGTGTTGCGCTACTGCAAAGTAGAAACTAGGCTGGCAAGCTTCCTCTGGTCAAATAAATAAAGCAAACACCCCCTTTCTCTCCCCGTTTACACCAGCCTCTACCTCTCTTAAGCAATAAAGAGCAGTTGGTTTAAACTAACCTAGATTTACGGAAATAATCACTATTTTAGATCAGAGGGAGTTCTGCCTCCAATGTCTTCACTGATGTTTTTACGTCCATTTAGTTCTCCTGATGTGAATTTAATGCCCAGAGTGCCTGAATCTCCTGCGCTCTTCCATCTTCAGAGCTGCCATGATGTCAATAGACTAATTTAGACTGAGAGGAGTTCTGTGTATTATTCTTAATATACTTTCACAGTGTGCAGTGTAATTGCTCCTTTGGAGCTGATAATGCATTTTTATTGCCTAAAAAACAATTTGCTGTACAGTGTGGTAATATAATCATTGGTTTATGTTGTGAATACATGTCATATATAGTGGGCCAAATTGCCAGTTAGAGTTTGTATCCATGTGCAATAAAAGTAGAGCCACAAAAGTAAAAGGAGTCCACCTCATAGAACAAAGACCAAATTTAGAGGCACCAGGGGTGTTTAGCCTGGAGAAAAGGAGGCTAATGGGAGATTATCACTCTCTACCACTCCCTGAAAGGAGGTTGTAGCCAGGTGAGAGTCAGTCTCTTCTCCCAGATAACAAGTGACAGACAGGTCAAGAGGAAGTAGCCTCAAGGTACACCAGTGGAGGTTTGGGTTAGACATGAGGAAAAATTTCTCCATGGAAAGGGTTATAAAGCACTGGAACAGAATGCTCAGGGAAGCGATAAGTCACCATGCCTGCAAGTGTTTAAAAAATATGTAGATATGGCACTTGATGACATGGTTTAGTGATGAATGTGTTAGGTGGTGGTGGTAGTGGACAGTTAGACTTGGTGATCTTAGAGGCCTTTTCCAATTGTAGTGATTTTGTTGTTCTGTGATTTTGGCCCTCATATCTTCCTGGCTTCTGGGCTTCTCAACTGAGTGCGCTGGTGCCTGGGCAGGGGTGCACCAGGAGATGAACCACCTCCGTCTGCTTCTTCCGTGGGGGTGGTTAGAGCTTTTTAGGACATGTCTCACTTGGCCAAGGCCTGAGATAAGTAAAGGATGGGTCTGGCCATGCAAAAATGGAGGACAGACTGGAACAGTCTGGAAGACTACCTAAAACTTAAGTACTGGGAAGCTTCAGAGTCACCTCCAGGACTATGTGTGCTAGTGTCACCTGGATGCTGAATGTGATGTCTGTGGCTCCACGCTTAAGCCTTCCTCCAGATTCTATTTATTGAATAAATAAGGAATGAGATACGAATGCTTCAGAGGAAAATAAAGACCAAAGAACATTATGAAGAGTGTGTTAGCTCATCTGAGGGTCTGAACAGAGGCAGATTACTGGTAAATGATTTCCAGCTTGAGCTGAGCAGACCAGGGGAAGGATTCATTCTCTGATCCGTTATACTTGGGAATGAAGTGGGAAATCATACATTCAAAGCAAGAAGGTCTGCCCCATTTCGGACTGGCAGAGGGTGCCAGGGACGGAAATCTTCATGCCTTCTCAGCCTCATCAACAAAGTGAGTACTCTGAAAACTCCATTGTCTTTTTTTTCCCTAATACTAGAGGAAATAAGAGGTCATGAGAGGAAACGTATGTATCTGATTTTTAAAAATATTAGATTTATCAAGGAATAAGTATATGTTTTATTTGATCTATAAATGAAATGTGTTTGATTGTCATTAATTGTCTCCTCAGAAAATAACATTTTGTCATACCAAGACTGCTGTATTTCAATATCAAACAAAAGAAACCTAAGGAATAAGCAGCCTTGGGAAACATAAAATAAATAAACAGCAGTAGATTGCCCTAGGCACATGCTTTTACTAATTTTGGTTTGTTGTTGTTCATGTCAGTTAGGTTCAATAAACCGGCTTTCTGGTAATGATTCGCTTTCTTGCGTGACACTTC
Source organism: Irena cyanogastra (assembly GCA_013397155.1). Classification (NCBI taxonomy): domain Eukaryota; kingdom Metazoa; phylum Chordata; class Aves; order Passeriformes; family Irenidae; genus Irena; species Irena cyanogastra. The sequence continues at coordinate 90,098 of VWZV01005868.1, read as the reverse complement.
AAGAACCAGCTGACAGTTCTCTGTGTTGTCATTAGATTTTCCATCTCCATATGGGTGTGTAAGGTCCAACTTGCCTAATTCTGTTAGATTTCTTACAGTTAGTTTCGAAAGATGCTTGGAACAAAGCCAACAGCAGAACCCTCAACATGTAAGTGTTACTTCTGTGTTTTGCCTCACAAAATGTTCAAAGGGAAGTTGAAAATGTTGCCTGCTTCACCAGTTTGCAAAAATATGCTAATTATTGCTGGCTAAAGCATGACAAAAATATCAGACAGTCAAAAATATATAAAAAGGAAAAGACAGAGAGAGAGAGGGAAAAAAAAAGGAAAGAACAAAAGCCTGCATTCCAACGTTTCTTTCTTTGGGGATCAAGAAATACCTTTAGAGTATTAGGTATTAAGAAGGGAGGGCTGTTCCTGGTTCTTTAGAAGTGTGCTTTCTTGAAAGAAACTGTGGAAAGCTGATTTCATTCTTATATGAATTCCTTTTCCAGCCACTTTCTTCAGGAGTTTTCCAGACCTCTCAGTGCAGCCATTACAATCTAGTTGACTGTAAGAGTGAGTAACTGGACAGCCAGGACCTGTACAGGTGTTCTGAATATGTCCATGTCTCTCACCCAAAAACATGCTCTTATCTGTACTTTGTCTGGACATAAATTTTCACCAGTATAGATTTGCATTCCTTGCCTCAGATCTGGAATAGTGTTTGCATTTATCTGCAAAAGGAAAATTAAAAAAAAAAAGAAGAAGAAAAGGAAAGAGAGGAAAAGGAAAAAGGCCTGTGAAGCCATCAATTGATCAAGTGATCAAGGAAATAAGCAGGGAATGCTTATTCGCTCTTTAGCAATACAGGGACTGGGGTGCACAATGACTTTAGGTATCAACATGTTTAACATGAACTTCTCACTCAATGCATGGTTAGAAGGGGAAATTTTCTGGCACAGAACATCATGGGGTTGGGAAAAAAAAAAGGGAATCTGCTCAGACAAGGTCATAGTGGGTAGGTTTATTGATGACAGCTGCACACAACACTTCTGCTGAGGTAATCATTCACCTGCTGTTGGGTGGATGCTTTTTCAAGTGGGTTAAAATTAGCTATCTTAGGTGAGATTAGTGCCATAGCAAATTTTAAAGATCTTCTCAGGATCAATAGGGTCATGCAACTGAATGAAAGATAATGTCGTGCATTGTAATAGAAAGAAACTGTCCATTGTATCACAACCCATGAATTTTTAATCTGGGAAAAATGTGCATGCCACCATGCATAACATTAAACTAAAGAAAATTTGAAGAAATTAGGAGAAAAAAAAGCAGAAAGCAAGATGCGGTCTTATGTAATTTCAGTGCACAGAATATTTCAGGTACAGTGGACTATTCTGGCCAGCTATCTCAGACAATATCATACTAGCTAACAAGAGGAACATGAAAAGGTCTAGAAAATGGCAATGAAAATGGTAATGACATAGAAAATTCTCACTGAACAATGATTTGTAAAGACTATTTAGATCAGGAAGAAAAGGCATAAAAGAGGACATAGACCTATGTGTAATGGAATTACTGGAAAAGGCTGTCTTGCTTCTCCAGTTCACCAGAAAATTAATCAGAATACACAGGAGATTATTATTTCTAAGTTGAGAAGAGCTATTTTTTTCTGCCAGTGTTGCTTAGCTCACCTGGTTGCGAGCAACCATATGTTCAATCAGGGGATGAAAAAAGGATATAGATTATATACTGAGTAAATCAGGAGAGAGAGTGTATTATCAAATCAACATATGTTTTATTTTTTGCCATGTGTCCTCTTTCCAGTCTTGTAATGATGTCAGTAGAAGCAACCAATTTAAAGATCTGAACCTGCAGGACTCAAAGGAACAACCTCTTTAGGATGCTCCTCCCTAGCTGACTGCTTTGTAGGAAATTAGATTGTCAAGGACAGCAGAAGCCAACTTCATTTGTCTGAAGCTTTTTTTCCCAAAAGTAGGGACCATGATGCTCAGAGAGACTGAAGAGGGTGATAAAGAGAGATAGTTCTTAAATTTGGGTTGTGCAGCTAGTAAACTTAATATTTTATTGGTTTAGAGGCTTCAGCTTTGTCAGCTTCTCTTTTCAAGGCTTGAAGAAAGAACCAAGTCAAATTTTTAGCCTATAGTTCCCTCACCTACTAGGAAAAAGTTGTTTCATTGTTCAACCTTAACTGATTTCTTATAGAAAATTTTCTACTTCTGCCTTTTCCAAATTTTTATTGTAAAGAATTTTTGAAAGGATGAAAATAATTCATCTTAGAAACAGATAGCTGAATTTCCTCCCTTAAAAATGCAGCTGACAACCTGCTTTGAACTTGGAAATAGCCTACGCTTTGATAACATTTCACTTCGTCTCCTTCTTTCTTGTATCCTATTTTACATAATCTAATGTTAAAAAATTTAGCTTTTAGAGTTTTAGTGATCAATTTCAGCATTTCCTCATTAGTAACACTGTTTATTTCTGATTTTCATTAACCTGTGAGATAACAGCTTTTGAATCACTATTGTAAGAATCTAATAAATTAGAAGTTCTAATAAGACCTAATTAAGGTGAATGGAGTGTCACACATTATCTCTCAGTGTGTTTGAATGTTAGTGGATCGACAACTTCCTGCTTTGATTCAGTTGCAGATACATAAGTTTTCCCACTTTTTCATATCATACCTCTTTTCACAGAAAGGGCAGGAATATTAGCCAGAGAGGAAGAAATTTGTTGTGAAATAAAGTGTCATGTACACAGTTTAGCAGAGAGTGCATTGTTGAGGAGAGATACAAGTGTTTGGAGCAGTTCTTTTGTAAAAGTACACACTTCACACTTGTGTCTGTCAGCAGTTTGGTGGGTTTATCCTACTGAAGGCTTTGGATTTAAACTAACATTGTGCATAAGGAAGCACAAAGAGCTAAACTTTATATACAGCAAAATGACAATCACATTTAAAGCTCCTAATGACGTCTGGTTCTGATCAGCTTCACAGCATTGAAACATTCTCAGGGCTCTGTCACAGAGCTCACTGATTACCTTGGGAGAAACCTGAGTCCACCAAAGGGGATAGTTTAGTGTTCCTGTGCTATCTGCCTCTATAGTGTAGTCATGAAGCTCAAGCAACATTTTTATTCACACAGGTGACCAGTACAAGGTGAGGATCTCTTCAGAAATACCTTATGTCTGACTAAAGAGAAAAAGGATGAGGATGACTTGTGGCTATTGAGATGTCTTGGTGTCACCCCAGCTAGCATTCGAGCTCCAGACACCCACTCACTCATAGCCCACCAGTGGGATTGAGGAGAGAATTGGGAGGGTAAAAGCTGGAAAACTCATGGCTTGAGATAAAGACAGGCTAATAGGGAAAGCAAAACATACACACACAAGCAGAGCAAGACAAGTAATTAATTCAGTGCTTCCCATGGGCAGGCAGCTTTTCATCCATCTCCAGGAAAGCAGAGCCCCACCAGACATTGCAGTGACTTGGGAAGACAAACATCATCACTCCAAACAGCCTCACTTTCCTCTTTCTTCCCTCCACTTTATGCACTGAGCGTGATGGTCTGGAATATCCCTTTGTCCCAGCTGTGTCTCCTCCCAGCTTCCTCACCAGCATGGGAGTACAAACAGCAGAAAAGGCCTCGGCTCTGTGTAAGCCCTGCTGAGCAATAACAGAAACATCTCTGTGTTATCAATTCTGTGTTCAGCACAAATCCAAAACACAGCCCCATACCAGCCACTGTGAGGAAAGTTAATTTTATCCCAGCTGAAACCAGCACATAGGATCATTTAGTTCATTGCCAAAGATCCACCTGGTTAGTTCACTCGAGAGAGTCACAAGAGAAATGGAGTAGCAAATAAAGTTGCATGCTAAATTAATGACATACAGTGGACAAATTAATTACAGATAAGCATTTCTGAAAATGTGTCATTCATGGCAATAACATACTTATGCCTATGAATCACTTTTTTTTTAGAACATTCTAAGTGCCATAGGATTTGCTGCCCACCTCTCTTCTGTATTCTCTTCTCCCCTTCATTAGCTGTCCTCATAAGCAGCTGAAAGGATGAGACAAGAAGGTACATTTTGGAAAATTTGGTTTGTTGGCATTAGGCCCACACAAGCAGCTCTAGTGCTTCTAGTTAAGTGAAATAAAAACTTTTGCTTTAATGATATTAAACACCTATGATTGCACCTTTCAAGCCATGAAATTATTAAAGAGTTTATTGCTTCCCAGGTATCAATAGATGGCTCCAGAACCAACAAATACTAGGGAATGGGAGGAAGAATGAAGGAAGGTTACTAACTTTGAAAAGAGGTAAAGACAAATTGGTGACTATGTTAGAAGGGAAATAAAGGGAGAGAGAGAGAGACCAGAATGGCAATGAGGTGGAAGAGAGATTAGGAAAGAGAGATGAAGGTAGGATAAAGGTTGAAAACTTTTGTTCTTGGAAGTATCTGCTTGTAGATGCTCATGTTCCAAATTTTCACCTTTCTGCCTCATGATAATATGTAACTGGTCTCTGTTCAGAGGTAAATTTCCTCCCCTTCTATAGTGTGGGTAGAATGCTTTTGTCTGTTTCTGATTTTTGCCTTTGTGAAAACATTACACATTTTAATAAAGAAAAAAGAAAAAAGTTGTTTCGACTTGATTGTTTTCTCCTTAGAATAACTAAGAAATGACAAAAGTTTGGTACGTGAAACTCAGGTACACTTAACTAGTCCCCAGTGAATAGTACATATTTTTGCTAGGTTGTATTAGAGTTGATTGTAAAATAATGAAGTAATGAACAATTTAAAGCATGCCCCAGAGCAAATGCAGTAGAAAATTCCATCAGTGTTTAAATGGAGTTGTTAACCAGAGATGCACATGTGCATAAAGTTGATTCTCTCTGTAACACAATACTAAAGCTACCACACAGGTAACTTTCATACAAATATTCCAGTGTTGTTTTGGATTTCCTCAGTAGGCTTTTTTCCTGTCTTTCCGCACACCTGCACCTCAATGAGTTTTTGGTCAAAGCCAAAGAGATCTTTTGACGTTGCCTGGCACACAGGACACAGTGAGCTGCTCTGGAATGAATAGTGAGTAACCACTGGCGAGGCCAGACATGTGAGCCTGGCCCAGACTCTCTGGGAACTTGGTCTTCTCCATGTGGTTCAGTGGAGTTAAACCTAAATGTACATGACTACAAAAAAAAAAAAATTACTGGTTTTGTATAAATAAAACAAAAATATTCATTTTTGGCTAACATTTCTAACAGAACTACATTGCTGAAAGCTTAGTTTTATGTTCTATAGATCTGATCTCATTTCCTTTGAAATCAAGGACTGAATTGAGGCCCAAATCAATATGCTGAAAATAGCTACAAGACTGTAAATATTTCATGAGGTGAATAAACTGTGATTTCCTTCTAATAATTTATCTCGATATGAATAAAAAACCATTGGGAAAAAATAAGCTCATTTTGAAAAATGAGTGAGTCTATTTCCTGGCAGAAAACTTCTCTTGCCTACACACATACAGCTGAGCTACTTCGTACTGCAAGCTATTTAAGATTTTATAAGCTAATCAAGTTTGAGTCTGTTTTTTAACAGGATGGACAATTTCCAAAGAAAACCCAGGTGCTGCAGGACACGATGTTGATGGAATGGTAGGTGGCAAGTTTCTCTGCACTACTCCATGGGCCCTCACCTGCCTTAACCAAAACATACGCTTAAGTTTAAGCACCAAGTATTCCCTCTGAAATGAATGGGTTTATTCACATGCTTAAATTTAAATAGGTGCATAGGTGATTTTCTGGATTGGGGTCTGAATCCTTGGGAAGGTGTCTGCCGCAGGAGATGTGCGTTAGGAGAGGCTGGGAAAGAGGACCGTAACCACACACAGTAATCACTTGTGTTTATGTGACATGTTTTGTAAAGATAGGGTAAGTAGTACCACTCAAGTAACCACTTTGTTATCTAGAAATTATTGTGCTAATAACCTATCATAAAACTGGTGTAGGTTGCTCATACTAATGAAGAGTAACATAAGTGTTAAACCTATGAGATTGTAACGGAAAAAAACTGTTTCCATTAATATTTTGAAGTCAAGTGGACATTTCCTCTCTGCTTTTTTTTTTTTTTTTGACTTCTTTTTGAACACTGCATTATGACTTGCCCAGGCTTTGAAATTCCTCATGTATTTTTGCAGGGAAGAACAGGTATGGGATTTATTTTTTTTGAGTTTCTGGTAAAGATCTAGGTATGGATAAAAATTGAATACAGCATTCTTTTTCATGGTACTACAAAACTTGCTGAGGCCAACTGTGTCTGTGGAGTGAACAGTAAATCACTATTAAAATGTATAGAATTAGTTATGAAATTTATATTATAATATGTATAGAACAACTACAAGGTACTGTATGATGGTAGGGCCTATGTATTTTTTATAACTGATGTTAATGTAGTCAAGTAATGTAAACTTCTACTGCCTTACTAAGACAACAAATTGTAGCAAATATTTTTACTCATTTTTCTAAATAACTATTTTTCCACTATCATGGAAGAGCATTAGCTAAGAATTTTTAAAAATTATTTTCTGCCCTTGTTCTGTGTGTCTTTGATTGTAATGCATTTTTGCTCAGCAACAACACAGTTTAAAATTGTTTTTCATGCATATAATTTTATATTAGTTAGAAGAATAAAACCCAGGAGTGCACTTTTCAGGGCATCTATTTTTATTGTTAATTGAGATGAGTGCAATTGGAATGCATCTAGCATATGAAAAGGTTTATTTGAAAAGATTAAGCTTTAATTACAAATGATGCAAGAAGACTCACCATGTGGAATATTTGCAAAAGAAAGCAAGCTACTCTTTAACACGGTGGCAAAACAGCCTGTGACAATAAGTAATGCTAATTGATTGGCCATGTTGGATACACTGGAGCACACAGACCAGGGTTCGTAGGCTAGAGTCAAAGAACACAGAGAACAGAGGGAATACAAAAGCACCCAGCCTTTTGACTTTAATAGAGTTTCTTGATCATGTAGCACAAGCAATGATAAGCCTGATTAAGTGACTTCATTTCATTAGGATCTTTAAATAGCTGACTAGGCAATTTGTAGCTCAACCTGCTCACCTGACACCTTTGTGTTACCATGGCAGTAAAATATACACTGGAATGACATTTGACATTCTTTTCATTCTTTACAATTTGCAATCAAGACAGCTCTGTGAGGATACTCTTATTTTAAGGTCCCTTGAAAATAACAGAAATGTAAATCCTATCTTCCCAGCACCTCTAAATCATACTATACTGTATGTGTTGGTTACGTTTGCTTTTGAAACATATATATGGCTTGGAGTTACTTGAATAGCTCCCTGTGGACATCAGTTTAATGAGAGTAGAAAATCTGCACTTAATTGAAAAGGAGCTGGCAAGTGGATAGAAATCATCATGTTGGTCACTGTCTAACTCCAATTTCTTGAACAGTGCACTTGAGTTCTGGTTGCTTTTCTTGTTTCTGATACAGAAACACAACAAGAAGGGCCACATGCATGATCAGCTGTAGGAGCCATTTTCATGTGCAAGTGGAATAGAGACCTTCAAAATTATGAAGAGCATTGAGATTATTTATGGATTCTCAAAAGAAGGAGATATCCATAAAACAAATAAAAGAAAGTACTCTTTCATAGGATACATAAAAGGAGGACTACAGAAACAGTCCCACACAAGACTGAGTGTATAAGTGGGTTTAGAAAGGAAGTAGAATATAGATTTGCTCGTGTCTATTAAATGTAGCTGTCCATATGTAATATCTAACACAGATAGTCAGTAAATTGTTGTGGAGAAGAAGCTGGAAGAAGATGAGGAGGGCCAGTCATTTCCTATATGAACTATTCCTTTTTCTAAAGTGTCTGCTACAGTTATTTTTCAGACATTGACTACATTGACTACATATTTGATGCACCTTTCATCAAACACTGCTTAGTGATTCTTATGTATCTTATTTGCTAACAAAAACCCATATATTTGAATAGTTAGTCACATCAAAATCTACTCTAGATAATACCATTACTTCAGCTTTTAGACCAGAATAGTTCCTGCATCAGCATACCACATTAAGTGTGATGACTTGAAAACAGGTCCTGAAAATTTGCAGCATCCAAAATCTTACCCACTAAGTTCAAATACGTTTTTCTAGGACAGTTTTCCCATTCTCACTTGCTGTCTTCTGCCGGAGTAATGCTTAAGTTTCCTTTGAGGCCCTTCAAACACTTTTATGGAGAACATGATCAGAAAAGATCAGCTAGAGTTTTTGACACTGGCTAGTTACTCTGAGTATTTTGAGTTTCTGGTCAGAAGTGGCAGTCTAATCAATCTACTCCTTTTTATAGACAGAAGAATGGTCCCCTATGTGAAAAGTTGTTGGTACAGTCAGAGGTCTGGTAAACTGATCTTACAGTAAACCAGCAAGGATCTCTGACTTCCAAGGTACTCAATCTGAACTCAAGGTCTGGGAAATTCGTAGCATCACAGAAATGCTTTGAAATCCACTTGTCCCATTCAAATACAAATGCCACGAGCATAGACCATAATGAACTGAAACAGAATGGGGTTCCTCACCTCAAATTTTATGGTTCCAGCTTGCCTTCAAGTACAACTTTTATCTTCCCTTGGATCAGCCAATTAACAACAATGCTTAAACATCTAATTAGCTTCATTTGGTTACATTAAACATGTTACTGAACATCAGTACCTTAATTCTCACAAGATACTTATTAGGCAGGTAAACAAACATTGCTTTCTCTCTGCTGCAGATTAAAGAAATGAATGTTTGAATAATGTGTGCAAGGCCATGCCTTGAGAAAAATAGTAAAGTATTATTTAAATGTGAAGACTCCTAAGGTCATTGAAGACTTTTTCTGGAAAAGCATGATACAACTGAACAACATTATCACACAGCAATCTTAGAAAACATACATTCCAGAAAAATCAATGTTAAACTTTTAAATACAATTTGAAATGTATTCATAAAGAAGAGACCTTTTTTTCCCACTATGAGGTGCTTCTGTTTAGCAAAGTATAGTACAAAAAGATAGGTTCCTTATTGCCACAACAGCACTATCCTGCTGTACTTTGGCTGCATCAGCATTTTCCTTAACTTTGCAGTCCATCCCAAGGTAAAGTTTTACATACTGTAATGTCAGTGAAAAAAATGTCAGCATTTTGTAATGTTGTCAATTGATATCCGATAGAATTAGAATAAGGAGGCCAGGGACTCCTGGCTGCTGTCACTCTGACATTGTCATATCGTGGAGCCAAGGAGAAAGGAGGAGGCCACAATCCTCTTCTTTATACAAAACAGCTAAACTAGATAATTCATTGCTGCCAAAGGCCTGGCAGTCATTTTCAAGCATTTAAAAACTAAATTTGACAATTAATTACTTAGGCAGATTTTCACTCCTGCAGATGTCCTATTATTACAAATAATAGCCTTTAAGTAATTTCTGAACTCACTGGCTGTACTGGTGGGATGGTCCTATTCACTTCTCACAGGTGCTTTGGTAAGGCAGATATATGGAAATTCTGAGAACTTGAGTATAGACCTGACTGCTCATACCTACTTTGTGATTACCCAAAAATAAGTTTTGCTATCATAAAAGGTTGTAGATTCTGCATTTTTCCCAAAGAATCTTGAGACAGTAAGACTGCATAGAGGCTGGGAGGGAGGTGTAGGAAGCATGAAAATGGAGAAGGTTCCTGGGTCTTCCAGGCAAGAATGGCAGGTTGTTAGGTTGCAATAATCAAGAAATGCTGCAAAGATTATCTGAATTTCCTTTTTGGTTGGTATTCTTTTTTCTTTTTTTTCCTGCCTGGCAATCTTCACTCTTCTGCTACTTTTTCATATTGTTCTTACTTAATTAAGCATGAAATAATAAGGACAGTGAAAAGTTAACTCAAATGACCAAGCCAATATGCCAGAAAAAACGGACTTGCTGCGCTCCACTTCCATTCCAAATCAGGATATAGGAAGCAGCATGGAACATCTGCCCCTCCCTTTCCAAGACCGTTCCCAAGTTTTTTAATATACCTAGTGATAAAAATTCGACAGACTTCTTCCACACTGCAATCAAATAATAAAGATTAGTGCAGACAAACAGTGCAGTAATATACAAGCAGTATATAGTATAGGATGCTATTTAACACGTAGCAGGAGGGGTGAAATGTCTTCCTCACCAGGACTCTGATACAGAAGCCATTAGAGGCATCATGAGCAGTGCCTAATTCACACACCACGCTTACTCATTCTTCTCCCTTGGCAATAGCAGCAGAGTTATTGGCATTTGTTCATAAAGGTGCACAACATTTCATCCAGTGTTAGGTTGGGTGGTATCCATGGCTTCTAGCAAACTGCAGATGGCTAAAATGCTTTCATGTGGTGGATATTCAGTGTATTGTTGGCCTCTGTTTTATAATGGTGCTCAGTATTAATGAGAGTCTGTGTTCCCAGAACCAATAACCGGCAGGCTGATGGGGTTTATGGGGTGAAGAAGACAAACATAAGCGTGACCTTCACAGCAGGGACAGACCAAACCCCTAGCCAGAGCCTTGATACAGAGTTAATTAAAAAAACCAGACAAACTGACCATTGCAAACACAATTCATTTGTGCTAATATGAAGAAGGAAAATTAGTTGGAAGTCTGACCCTGACCTGCAATGCCATAATAAAACATGTTTTCAAGCTTTGACTTTTCTGTCAAAGGTTACATCAAATGGCAGATTCAGAACTTCGTAGTGACCGCTTAGTCGTGATTTTCTAGCCTCTGCAGTTCCGTATTCTTCCCACAGATAATCAAAGACCCAGAGAGCTGATCCTGTCATCTCTACTTACTGCAAATATATTAATCAAATCAAGGGAAAATAAAACACGTCATTGCAGAGTAAATTTTAAAGTCCTCATGACAGAATGAATAGAAAATAGATTTAAAGGTCTAGATTCAGCCCAGCTGAGATCAGAGTATCTACTGGCAGTTCCCCTCTCTTCAATTGATGATGAATGAATGGAAGAGACTCAGACTTCCAAGTTAACAGCGTTTTTTAAATACACAGAGTGCTGAATACTAGAAACTGATGCTTAACTTTACTTATCTTCTCATTTGGTATTGTGAAATAATTATGAACAAGGGCTATTGAAAATTGCAAAGAACATCTTTAGAGAAAACACTGAACAGATTGTCTAGTAAAAAGAGCTTTCTTTATATTTCTCTGTGAACTATCCCCAGAGAATATTCTCACTGATGTGAAAAAAAACAAGTACATTTCGTGGCAACATGACTTTGTGAAAAATTTTTATTTCTCACCTCACAGGTGAATGGAGTTCCTTTCTCTTCTCTTTTTATTTTTTCCCATATATCTATTTAGGTTAGCATTTCCTGAAAAAAAAATCTTTCCAAGCCAACATGAAAAATGAAAAACTCTTTGAGAGAGAGTTCAGAAATGACAAAAAGAACATTAATAAATCAGTGGGAGCATGACATCACTGAAAGTGTCAAAGCCATTGGTGAAAGACAGATGGCCAGACTTGTTGGTCCAGAATTGTGTGGAATCATCCTTTTGTGTGAGCTGGAAGGCAGCGGAATACAGGAAAACAGAATCATGGGATGACTGGTTCGGAATGGATCTTTAAAAACCATCATGTCCAATCCCTCTCCTTGGGAAGGGACAGCTTTCACTAGACCGGGTTGTTGAAAGCACCATTTGACCTGTCTGTGAACACTTCCAGTGAAGGAGCAACAGCTTCTCTGGGCAACTTCTGCCAGTGTCTCATCTCCTCCCTTGTACATATCTAGTAGGATGTCCTAAGAAGATTTGGAGTCTGTATGCTGCCTCTTCTTGTAGCTGTAATACTTTTCTAAGACACATTTCCTTAATTCAAGGAAAGTAGTATGATAGATAGTTGGATTTGGGAAGGAAAACATCAGAGCACCAATATCTCATTTCCTATGTACAAACGTCTGTTTCCTATATATAAGTACTTAAGACAAAACCCTGTACTACAGAAAATTTTCTGCCAGGTGATCTTGCAATCTGAATATTAGACAAAGAGAGTAGATCTTCACTGTTAAGTTCAGTTAACAATTATCAGTCTCAGTCACATGTTACACGTGTGGGGAATCAAGAACTTGAATCTATGCTCTTGTATATATATAAGTACGGAGGAGAGAGTGTTTCAAAGTCTAGATTGGTTTTGTTGCTCTTGAGGTCAATGCCAGACTTGCCAATAGCTTCAAAGTTCTAACATCAAATTTACAATATACACTCCTTCAAACAGTAATGATGTCCAAAATTTTATTTCTAATATTAGACTGGATATGCTGGGAGTTTTCTCAGTGGAAATTTAATTAGCTTTAGAAGAAGATTCTCTTTAAAACTGTTATTAACTATAGTCGTGTTGTAGGAAACCACTTTTCAGAAAACATAAAAAAAAATGTCATTTTATGGATTTGAAAATATTAAGAAATTCTTAGCAACAGTTCCAGTTCTGTAAGATTTGTTCCTGGGGACACTGGGTAGGCAACATGAATACCAAGTTATATGGCTTTCCCTATGATGATATAGATAGAAATTTGTTACTCCAGGCTTTGTGCAATTTTAATTCATCTCTTGTGTCAAGTAATATTCAGATTGATTAATTTTCTAATTAACAAACTGTATTCTGGTGAACTGTAAAATACTGAGAAAAAAAAATTGTCAATCTTTGGATAAAGAATTTTATTAGAGGTAGAAAAAAAAATAGATCCATGAGCAAAGGAAATAAAACCAATAAGCCCTGAAAACAGCAAAGGAAACATTAATTCAGCCAGCGCCCTTTCAGTTCGCCTTAGGAATCATGAGTAGCAATTTGAAATCCTGTTTTTCTCCTGGGAAGAAGTGATGCTCTAAACTATACTGATCAAATAAAAAGGGAAGCCGCAGGCTAAAACAGAGGGAAAGAAGTTACAACAAAGAAAAACAGCTAGTTGTATGAAATGACACATTTATACACCAGCAAAGTAAAATTAGAATCCTCTCCATTTACTTTATATCAACTGCAGAAGAAAAATAGCTGTATTACAGATATCAGACAACAGAATAACATAAAATAAAGGATTATTTTGAATCATCTCAGAGGATATTTTCCAAAATATGTGCTTAGGATATGCAGACAAAATGGTATCATTATGCAATTTTTGGACATCAAAAAAATGCAATAATCTCAAACATATTAAAGAGATTTAAGAAGACAGTCTAAGTAAAAATTGATAAGTAAAAACCACATAGAAAAAAAAACTATGAAAGAAGAGAAAAAGTCCTTTATTTGTAACAGAAAAATTATAGTATGAGGGTTTCTTAATCTCTGATAGCCTGAAATCTCTCCCTCAATCTAGTCTGACTGATGTGCAGCCCTTAGACCTACACTATCTAAAGAAAGAAGAAAGGTGTTCTTAAGAAGTGATGGTGCCATAGGAAACCACTGACAGCTCCAGAATCTGGGACACAACAGTAGAGGTGAGAGAAAATGGCTGATTTAAACAATCTTTGTCTTTGGAATCCATTGTGTGCTGGAACATTCCTCTTCTGTATCCGGTCTGGCACCGTGCTTCCAATACGGAGGAAACAGTGCCTCAGTAACGCTATGGGTGTTTGTATTTGCTATGACAAAGTCATGGCTTGTTCCATTGCACGTGATAGCTAGAAGAAACCACCCTGTAGCACATCCTGGAAGTGACACAGCACAGCTGGGCCCTCATTTCAAAATTTTTCGACAAACGCAAACCCGAATTTTAGATCTGAAACTGATAGCTCTGCTAATTAAGGAGCAGCATACAATGGATTAGTTCGGCTTCATAACAAAGAAGGTTTAGATGGGATCAAACACTCAGAATGATAGGAGCACCCCAGGTCAAGATCTTACATCTACATGAAAATTTATGAAGAATATCAATTTAGCTGCTTTAAGCAAATCATCCAAAAGTTTAATAGAGGTCACCTTAACAACTGTTCTGATCCTTCACAGCTGTGAGAATAAGTATCAAGGCAGAAGGAAAAAGGAATAATCCACATCTGTGTTATGCTTGTAATCAGGCAGGGTGTAGCAAAACTGGGTTTTGATCAAGCCAAAAAGGATGCACAAGACTTATACAGGATTAGGTGCTTTTCTAAGTTTCATAGCTCCAATATGAGCTAAAGGCAACATTTCTTTTTGTTTCTCATCTACTTCCTGTATAAGAATCCACAGAGATGTCTGTAACTTAGTAAGAAGTATAGTGAAAAATCATTCTTTTCATTAGTTTCTGAGGTTATCTGGATTTTGGCTGCTAAATGATTGTTTAAGAAAAGAGAATTAAAAAAAATTAAATTATAATTAGAATAATACAGTTTCACAGTGGAGGAACAAATGAAATCTTTGGGCAAGTAAGCAATATTGGTCTTTCAATTCATCATCGTTCTTTTTTAATCTGTTTGGAAAGATATCTTGGGCACGATGCTATTTTCCACAGGTCACTACCTACTTCTTACCACAAATGAGAGTTGTACATTGGGGAAAAAAAACACTCTTTTTGTTAATTTGGTGCTTTTGGTAATGTTGTGTTTCCCTTTATTCAAGTCACGTTCTTACTTATTGCACACTACCTAAAGTTTCCTGTCTCTACAGAACCTCAGACCTTTGCATCAAGTGTGGCTGTAAAACCTCTCCACTTCACCTGTTCCATAGATGGTGCCTGGTGCCTCAGAGGTATTAAGGCTGAATCCTGAAGCACGTGCAATCTTTTTGGATGCCTAGTTTGGAAAATACACAGTCTGTTTCCTCACCATATTAAAGGTTTTTACATCACTTGGTAAATGCAAAAGTCTCCTTGATGTCAGAGACAGCAATGAGCTCTGAAACGTTCAAATCATCAACAACTTACTGAGCTGAGTGTCTAGAAAATGAGAAACTTTAATCACCTTCTGGTAAAAAAAATTGATTTAAACAACTAGCTGGTACCTTGGGGGAGGTTCAATTACTGGCTTTACTTTCAGCTAAGTAAAGATAAAATCTATTTTTTTTTTACTGTTTCTTGTCTCAATCACTGTATAGCTTCCGAAAAAAGGTGGGGACAAGTTTTATAGGCAATTATTTATTAGACTATTCAGAACTATCATTGCAGAGGTACCACAACAATATATTCAAGCTAAGGAAATGTGTCACAGAAGTTAAATGTAGTAAGAGATTCCATAGACAGTGTGAATACTAATTGATTTCATTTGGATAAAATTTTTTTCACAGAAAAAAAAGGCCAATGTCCACTTCTTTCCATAAACATACATATGTGACTGAATGTGTTTATATGTGTATTTGCTTGCTTTCCCCTATTAAATATATGTATAAATTAATGTTTGCACCTATTTTTCTAGAATAAATCAATAATGGATTCAAAACATTGTTGCAGTACTGCATATTTGACTTTTAAAAATAGATACGCCAAAGTATTTCTGTTTGGACACCCCAAAAATTAAGTCACTTACAACACGTATTTACTTATTTATTTCATATGCACCAGCAGACCAGTTTTCTATTGCCTGAAAACTAATCCATGGGAAGACATCCAGCTTGCAAATGAAGATTGCAAGATTGCATATTAAGGTCAAAACTTCATGTAACGCCGCATCTTTTTGGTGACCATATTGAAAATTCTACTGGTTGTTTTAGAATATTAAAGAGTCCTGCAACATTTCAAAGACAGTGGCTTGACAAAAGCCTTAGAGTGTGCAAAGGAGGTGATTTCTCTCCATCACTATATTGTCTATTTCCAGCAGAATATGGTCTGAAACTTCAAAGTAGGTTATGGGGTAGCAACATACAGATTAATCTGCCTAGAAAATAGGATCCTCTCATCCAGCTGGGTAAGTATGACTCAGAGGATGATTAACAGTTGTTTCATATGTCTGCCAAACAATATGAAAAAATCATCAGACAGTTCTCCAAAGATTAGATGATTAGATGTAGAAAGAAGCTCTTCTTCACAGAACCTGAGAATGAAAACCTGCTCCTAAATTGTCAAAACTTACAACTGGAACAAGGAAGAGGAACTGACTGCTTCATGTGGAGTTCAACATTTAAAACTAAAGGCTCTCTAGGGCTGCACTGTTAATCATCTTCTCTGGAGAATTGAAAATAAGGGGCTACAAATGAAATAAAAGGATTCCTGCTTGCTTAACCTTCTCACTGGAGTGAAAACCATGACAAAAAAAAAAGATCTAAAAAACCCCCAAAGACACCACATTCGGATGTTTGAAAGTAGCTGTAATGAGGGCTTGTAACATCTCGTTAGGAAACTGTCAAACCCCAGGTTGCATTCCAAATGGACAATCATGAGCTGCAATTACAAAAAAGTGGGAAATACAGTGACAGAACCAAATATTGTGGCAGGAGAGGATAAGATGTACAGCATGTACTCGGAATTGAATCTGAGCTTCTTCCCCTAAATTCTTTAGGAACACATTTTAAAGGAAATACTGGGGTAATTTTCATAGGCAAAGGAAGAAGAACAACATTTTAGCCACTTTTCCATTGAGACTGGAATCTCTGAATGACACTACCAGTATAGCAAAGGTCTCAGGAGAAGACCATCAGGCATTTGACACCAGGAAAGCACCCAATTAGACTTTTACAGTTTTACTGTAACAATACATTTAGTATCAGAATGATAGTGCAACATGTGTATAGTTTTTACTGAGTTTACATAAAAGAAGGTATAAAAGATCTTACTTAAGTACAAAGGAAAACATAATAAAATTATTTATAAATAATTGAAAGCCTGCAAAACAAGGGAATATTTAGGAAGGAAATACTTAGTTGATATCCAAAGTCACTTCTTCTCCCTATTTTATCCAAGTGAATTGTAATTTTTAAGCAAAAATATTTTTCCAACAAATTAATAGTAAGGAAAAAAAAAAGAACTACTACTTCTTTCACAAGAGAAATTACAGTTAGTCATTCAAAGACAAATTTATGCATACACCCACATGGAATCCACAGTCTCTACACATGGTATGACAGAAAATACATCCTGGATAAATCAAACGTGTACTTGGGCTCCCAATTCAGAGAAAATAGCTGCTTCTGAAGCTCAGCTAATAGGCATATTTATCAAAGAACAGTTTGTAGATATCCAGCTATCCTTGGGGGACTGTCCTGTAACAATTCCTAGAGCTCACTGAAACATGGAGGGAGATGTTACTCCATATGTAAATACATCCTGTGGTAAAGAGTCTCCAGGGAAATCATGACCTCAGGGAATTCTGAGAGTGGTGTCAGATCTACGTGCTTTGGACAAAAAGGACTTCTTCCCATTTTCAAAGTCTATTTATATTATGCTGGGGACTTAACTATGGATGTGGCCTCACCTGCCAGAGGAGTGGTATCTTGTTTTCCTTGGCCCAGTGAGATAACCAGCCAGGCAGCCAAGCCTTGTGCACATTCCAAGCAGAAGGATGAAGGAAGCAAGCCTGTCAGCACAAGAAGCCAGTGCACACCCTAAATGACAGTCAGACAGATTTGCTCCCTTGGAAATATGCACCAATAGACTGTACTAAATTTCACATTAAACATGTAAATATTTAGGAAGTGGAAGAGAATTGCATGGAGATAACTAAAGGAAGTGAATTTACTGCTGTTCTTCTGAGGTTGCAATTTTGACCATTTCCTTTACTTACTAATGTTCGGTACCTTGACTCTCAAAAGAAACAAGTTCCCATGGGAAATAACTCTTTAAAAACAAGTAAAAAATTAAAAAGTCTCCCACATCACTTAGTTTGACTATCACATATGACATGGTTGTGCGCACTCCTTAAGTTCTAGCTAATTTTCCATTTATCTGACAGTTAAATTCCTTAAATTATGTGCAGGATAGATTTCTCGATTAGAACAAGTTATTAGAATTTTCTCCCTGCATACACCGAAATGAATCAGTCAAAAACCCAAAGCACTAATTGTCACCATTTTAGTAGTGTTTGTGACAGTTTCTCACACACCTTTATTCTTAGTAAGTTGGATTTTGACAGCACACAGACAGTTTTCAAGCATTTTGAGGCAGGAAAACTAAGTGAGAAACTGGGAGCCTAACCATGAATGTGTTGTTCTGTAGAGTAAATTTATAGCTCAGACCTTGACCAAGCTACACCCGCACCAGTGCCCGAGACCAGCAACAGTGTCAAGTGTTCAGAGTCCAGGTTTGTGTTCTGAATGAGACGACTGCTTTTTCTTTGTGCAAACCACTTCCTCTGGAGCATGCTTTCTCTAACATATAGTTAGCTCCCTACGTGACACGGGCAGTATTTGGCCTAGCATATCAAGATACTAGGGCATACTTCTGGAAATAGCCAATGGAAATACAATTCACCAGCTGAATTTAAATGTTCTAAATTTCTCTTAAAAATTATATCTGTTCTTTGGAGTGTCTTTGCTTCTAGTCCTAGCTCAGTAATAAATAAAGTCTTTCAGTTTTGTGAACAGTGGCCTATACAGAAAAATATATAAACTTATTCAGAAAGTAATCTACTAAGTGTGCAGAGTGCAACTCCTTGAAAAAAATTTATTGTCTCTCCATATATATTTTCCAGCTTTCACTTTCTCTTATTCACATGCTCTTTCTAGATATTTTATAAAGTATGTATTAAATACCCTTATTCAAGAGAAACAAAATTTGGTCTTTGGGACCAACCAGCAAAATCTCTGTATAAATTTGAAGCAACTTAGTTTTCTAAAAGGTGAAAGAAGTACATGTGTTTACTGATCATTTTCATGCTGTAAGAGCTAAAATAAACTAAACAAAAAATTCCAAGCTTTTATCCTAAACAAAATGCTCAAAGGCATATTTTTATTCCAAAACACATGCTGCTGATAATTTTAAATTAAAGGCCAGTCTGAAGATCAAATGACACACCCCAACCGGCTCTCTTTTATCACTTGAGTGCATTTACAGTTCAGCAGGACTTTTTTTTCTTTTCTCTGAGAAGATCAGTCTTTGATGATTATTCTGTCTGTCAACCAGCAAAAGCTTTGAAATATTTTTACGAACTTTTGGATTTCTGGAATGGTAAAATGGTCCTATCTAGTCGAAGTTGGATTTCACCCAATTATTTTGATGTACATGTTTATCAACAACCACCTTTCAGAGTGATATTCTTATGGAAACTGGAATGAGAGACCATATACATGTCTGAATTCTGTGAGTGTACCATTACAGTTCTAGTACGGACTGCTTTAAGGCCTTCTGGTCAGGTAGGAAAAACTCAAGTCGCTACCCTTGGAACAGGCCATGGGACTCCTTCCCACATAGGAAAAGAAGGACATCTGGAGTGGATCCAGAGAACCGTGCTTCCGAGACAAAACTAGGGAAAAAAGGACAGCGGGGGAATTATTTGTGATTGTTCCACGTGCATTTTGTTGCATTATCCCCGTATGGATCTCCCTACTTTGCTAAAATTTGAGGCCATTCATTGTAGTACATTTCCACATTACTATTTCACCTGGTACCATAACATAGTGAACAGCTGAAATTAAAGAAGAAAGCAACAAAATGTTATAACATATACAAGAATGTAGAGGAATCATAGCAATGTAACACTAATATAATTCCTGGTTTGTTGGTTGGTTTTTTTTTTTAACTGTGTAGTGTTATTTTTGTTTGAACTGATTACAAAATTGAAAAATTTTTAATTTTGTTCACAGTGGGCAGGACATAACATTTTACTGCAAATTAAGTTCTGCCTACAATTTAGCTCAGTCCAGAATACTTATAATCGGAGACTGTCAATCATATTGAGGGAAATTTGTGACAGCAACGCATTTCTATCATTTGTATGAATGACAGACTAATAGAGGTTACAACCTAGGCTGAGACACAGTTCAAACCTCCTGAGGTTAAGGACAATCCCTCCTAAACGGTTGACAAAAACTGAAACTCTGAGAAGGTCTAATCTGAACCACTTCTATTTCAACTTGGATCTACTAGGGAAACTGAATTACAATTTTATGTCATTTCCATTCATTGCGAAACCATAATTTTACTAAATAAAAAGGATGTTCCATTTGCACCAGCGTTCTTCTGTTGTGCATTGTGAATAAGAAATGGATTATTTTATTCTTCCATTCTAGACAGATATTAATGATTATCGGATTTCTTTTCCTATTGCACAGTTTACTGCCCTGCCTACACTAGTAGAATCTGCCCAAGACTATACATTGAAGGTGGTCAGAGTAGTGTTTTTATTTGGACTATTCTTGATGTGTGGCCTATGTATTGGTAATAATATATATTAATTGTTCATGTAGAACACTGGTAGTTCAAAACTTAAAGATGGTCAAATCCAGATTTTTTGTTTACACTACCTCTGGACTGAGATGAAAAAAAAGATTGAAAAGTTATACTCTAGGTATGAAAATATTTTCCTTGTGTTTCAGGCACATGAGGCATCTAGAGATAAATTGATTCTCCAGTGGTCACTATGGTATATCTAATGATTCTTTTGGTTCTATTATTTCCAGCATTATAGTCTACATTCACCATTTTTTTGCCAGGTCAGGTGGTATCACATCTAGGGATGCCAGGCCTAACTCTGCCTTCCCCCATTTTCTCTTACGCATGAGTAATCAGACTAAGGCAAAAATAACAAAAAGACTCTTCTTACACTTTCTACTTAACCTTTCACCTATAAGGTTTTACATAATGAACACCTGGCGCAAATTTTAATGGAAGCACCAATATTTAAAATATTTTTAAACAATATTTGTTAAACTCAAATGTCACACTGTCCTGGTAATTCAGTATAATGATACTGACATCTGAACAAGCATTGAAAACAAATCCTTTGAGAAGTCTGTAACTTTCTGGTGTTGGGAAAGGCTGTAATAGTAAGAAAACTGAGGTTTGAAAAGGAAGCAATGAAAAGCTTATGTTTTAGTAGTCTTTATAAGTTTGCATGGCAAGTGAATATATTAAGGCTAAGAAAATTAAATTATTCTATAAAGTTGTCACATCAACAAGAAAAGCAATGAGAGAGTCAATCATTTGCTATGCTTGAAAAGAAAAGGAAATAATAAAAAGATCCCTAAGGCAAGTGCTGTGAGGAATGGATGGCTTTTGGATTCAAGTGGTGGAGATTATTCAGCAGATATACCACAGAAGAGGTCCGGGAACAAGAAAGAATGAATCGTCAACAGGGTCTGCAACCTGATCTACTAACCACCCAGATGGGAAGGAAAATGCCACTATGCCTTTTTCCTGGAAACTTCATTACCCTTCAGCCAAACAGAAGCCAAATTTCTTGTCATTATTTCGCTTAGCAGCTCTCCTGACAACAGCAAAGCTTTCTGATTTCCTATTGATGTGAGAGCACTGATCCCTTTTTCTCAGATCCAATCTTCTGACTGTTGTATATGTACCATAAAGTAGGTTAATAAAACATTAGCAGTTATTGAATAATATAACACTCTACTTTAGGCCCATCTCCAGATCTTCAGGCCATTAACTGTTTGACAGAAAACACAAAATGGATTAAAAATTATTTATTCAATTCCCAGAAACTGTAACAAACCAGCTACACTAGTCTACAGATCTTTAGCTTTCACCCGACTGCCACACAGGATCTGTACAGTTTTCACTGACTGTATTAACTAGAAAAAAAAGCATGCTATTAATAGCAGCTTAGCACAACAGGAACCATTATCTGACTCTTGGCAGCTGAGAAGTTCATGTTGTCACCCTTCTCACTCTTTTAAATGATTTTCCATAGAAAAGTATGGTATAAGAGAATCTAGATAATTTTGTTGTAATTAAAGTGAAAAAAAAAAAGTAGAACATAGTGAAAAAAAAGTAAGAAAACACAAGCATGGTGAAGTTGATACTTATATCCTCAACTGGAATAGGAGAAAACAACAAAAAAAGAAAAGGTAAAGGCTGCTTTGCCTTTTTATGTGAAATCTTGTCAGCAAAACTTGGAAAGAAATAACATTTTTTTCCTTAAAATACTGTTATTATAGCAACTTCTTGGGAAGATTTAATTCCTATTACCTAACAACCTGAAGCACTAGTGTTATAAGCACAGCTCTTTAGGGCCTCTTCAAAAATAGGCTCCAACTGATATCTTGAACCTTGTTCAAGGTTGTCTCAAGATACTAGAGAAAGTCTGATTCTTATCATTTGTATTTTTTATTTTTATTAATTTTAAATAATTCAATGAAATCTTAAATTTTATAAGAGAGGTGATTTTTACTTTTCAGTAGTAATATACTTATTTGAAGAGATGTACCTTGCTCAAACATTTGCCTGGTTCAACTGCTCAAACCTATTGTGAGATGTTTACACAAATTCCACTATCCAAAAGTATTTGTGAGAGACATTTCAGGTCTATGATATTAGAAATTTAGTCAGATTTACAGGTAACATCATTTACTGCCTCCCAGCACCAAAAATTTTGCTGGCTTCAGGATTCAATGAATTTAGCAGGAGATATATCACTTCACCTCAGCAGACAATCCTGCAACAAAGCAAAGCTAGAGAGTCTGAATTTTTGCCCAGACTTTACATCTCCAATGTATAAATGCAGATATATAAAGATAAACAAACAGTTTCACACTTCAGGACTGTCTCTTGGATACTTTGTTAAGGTGGAACATTTTAAAAAGTGTTTGAGTACATAAGCTTGTTGCAAATATTTAGCATTCCCAAAACTGCATTGGGATATATATGTGGGGATGTGAAATAAGAAGGATTTAAAAAATTGGTTATAATGGAACTGCTGTTTTGTACATTTTTTGATAAATCTTTCTTGTTCCAACCATGTTTTTCCCAACTGTCAAAGCAGACCAAGGAAGTTGCAATTTCCCCTCTCGGACAGCACTATGCAATTTTTGCTCTAGTTACTCCAATTCAAAACAAGTGAATTTTACAGAGGGTTTTTCCTATTAAATTTGGAAATGCATACTAGTATAATTAAATTTTGCTGGAAAATTTCTTATAAAACAGTTCTGTGTCACATTAGTTGAGGAAAGAAACATCTGACAGTGCTGGCTGTTTCTCAGTACCACTGGTGAACACAACAGAATCTGTGTACCAGTGTGCGGGCTCCAGCCTGCAACGCCAACCCTGTGAGTTATGCAAATACTGATTATGTTTGCTATTTCCTACATGCACCGAACTTCCAGCTACAAGTATCTTCACTTCCTAGACCTACACTGACTTCACCCTCCCAAAGACTTCTGGATTGTTGAAATAAAAACTTCTGCATATGATATCTGTGTAGCACACCGTTGCCACTCATCAAGTACTGGATCAATTTTAGCACTTTTTCTTCTCCATGAAATAGCCATATTTTTCAGCCTGATTGCTATCCTAAGGTCTCGATACAAGGTCATGTGACACTTACATGCTTTGGTAAAAATGAACTTATAATGTAAAATGCTATTTTCATTTTATTACTGCATATTCATGTAATGCTGTTTGAGTGTCTAAGTGTTTGCATGGTATGCATTGAGCATATCTTTCACTTTTGCAAAATGGTATTTATGCCATTTCTTGCAGCTGACAGAGTCATTGCTCTTGATTAACCATTCTCTCAGCAAACCAGGTAAAAGCTTGGTTGGGTGAACAGTGAATGGTATAGTTTCATAAACCTTCTTCTTATATGATTGTTTTAAACACATTGCTTTGGGAAACCAGGGAATTTTTTTTTCATAGACCAGCACACATTTCATAAGTTCATGATGAGGAAAATGCAACTCATCTTTATTTCTGTATTTTTGATTCCATTTGCTCACATAATAGCTATAGCCAGTGATGCCGCCTAAATGAGTCATCTCCTTAGTAAGCATAATGTTGCTGCATTTTCAGTAGTTTAATTTAAGGAGCAGACTGTAAATAGAGTGAAAGCTTTCCTCCACTACACACTTCACTCTTTCATGTTCCAAAATGAGAGAAGGTCTTGGCTCTTCTCTCGTGCCATCCCGAAGGGAAGACATTACGAAAAAGCACTGTGGATCTAAACTCACAACATTTCCTCTGTTCACTTTCGATTAACCCATACAGAAGGGTTTTGTCTGAAGAATGACCAAAATACTTGTTCTGTTATGACCAGTAGCTATAACACTGAATTTAAACAGAAGGAAAACAATTGCCCTGGAAGTCAACATATCTTCTTGCTGCAGACCACAGTGGGAAAATCAGTAAAAAATGAGAAGAGGGTTTGATAACAGTGAAAATCTACACCTTTGCTCTCTGGTAACCTCGTCTTGACTCCAAAGGCAAAGCCTGCTTTCTGTTACAAAAGTAATTCAGTAACCTGCTTCTCATCAACCTCAGAAAGGTTGTGCCTGAAAACTAGAGTTGACATGCACAATTATTTTAGCAAGAAACCAGCAATGTGTATTTTTTGCAGTTTCTAGAACTGCTAAGAATAAACCTGGACAAAAGATTTATCACTTTTATAAAGAAAGTCAATTGAGCATGACTGTAATATATTGTTGCAAGAAAACTTTAACTCAGCTAAAGTGAGACAGGGTAGGAAATTTAAAAAGAAGTGATTCTTGTTATCAGTTTTAATGAATGATATTATGTGATAACCAAAAACAAAGAGAAAAACAAGATTAGTGATTGCTCAGAAAACATCTTTCCTACTACCCTAAATTATCATGACACCACAATCTTTGGCTGTGAAGTTAATTTCCTCAGTAATCGCATTCTCCTCAGAAGTACAAGCACTCAGAAATGCCTGTTTGGTGTGTCTTCCCAAGGTATGACAAAAATCGGATTTTCGATGTCACAGTAGAACTGCAGGGAAAGGAGGAAAACCTCTTGTTGCCCCATTTTCAGGACCTATAATATATACCTATGATGTCCAGACTCCATACACAGAGTGTGCCTTTTGACTGCAATATTCATGACAAATTGTTCTCAGAAGCTATCACTAGCATCCAGTCAGCCAAAAGGGTCACCCTGGAAGGGCTCAGATGACCTTCTAAATTACCCTCAGTAGTTCCTTTTGTCCCTTAGAAAATGGGAAGAAAATATAATTATTAAAAATTTAATTTCTGTTCAGATGTGTGCACAGAATATAGAGTGTAACACCAAATTATTCTTAAATGCTACTTGTCACCAGAAGCACAAACCCTAAACTTATGTGAATACTGTCTTTGGGAAAAGAAAAAACACCTCACTAATTATTTGTCATAGCCAGCATAACCACGGCTCAGACAGAGTGCTGCTTCTCCAATATCACACTTGTAGGGTTACATCTTCAGTCTTAGATCTCTGCCACGGAGATTTAGACTCTAAGGACCAGTACATATGGGCAAATAAAGATTTCTTTTTTGCAAAACCACACCACAACCTGGTTCTGCAGCCACAGTTTTCCCTGTTCCTTGTGATAAGTCCTACCATGAGAATAAGGCTCAGACGTTGCTAATAAAGAGAAGTGGCATTACTAAGAAACTGTAAAGTATCTTCTCATTTATGGAAATTCAGAGGAAATTACAACCCCAGGTCAGTAAGTTTTGGATCTAAGGGCCAAGAAAAACAACAACAAAAAAAGAAAGGTTAATATGTATACGAACAAAAGACAGCAGCCTTACAGACTTCTGGAAAGACCAAATTTATGTCAGTGTCATTGATCCCACATTTAATGATAAAAGTATCATCTGAGGATATTCATACCCTGTCCCAAATAAGTCACACTGAACAGTTCTGTAAGACATCCTGTCTTTTTGTGGTGTTGGATCCAAAAGTCATGTAGCCTGACAATTATCTGCAGTGCTCTCCTCACAGATTACTGTGCTGGGTCAAAAGGAGCAGCTTGAACTGCAGCTGACAGGAATGTAACAAATGTAGATGTCATTAAAAAAACAAAACAAAACGAAAAAACCACAACGAACCAGGAGACCGTTATGGAATAATACCTCTTACATTTGTTTGTATAATTCCTTTTTTGTCAAGATCAAGTTCTCAACGTTATCCACTATTTTAGTGTATTATATAGTCAAGCACATAATGAGATGAAGATTTTTGGTATAAATGCCATTATTTCCTTACAGTGGATCTCTACAAATGAACAAACAAAACTTTCTTTTCATATGAAGGACCCATTTTCATGCAAGGAGAGCCTTACTATTCTCTAGACAAATAATTTAGATCTGTTTTCCTGAAGCTTATGGTAAAAACAACAGAAGATTCATAGAAATTATTGAAATCCTTTCAGTACTGTTTGAAAATGTCAGCCTGTCTTCCTGTATGCTCTGGCAGTAGGGTAATGTGCTGTAACCCAGCACTAATATCAAAAGAGAAATTGTATTTTAAGCTGTCTGTTCAAAGACTCCCCAGAGGCTCCAGCAGTACAGTGGTCCTAACACTAGATTCCAGCTCTAGAGTCTATAGTGTAAATCTTAGTAACTAATTTAGTAATTAGTTTTCTAGTTACTCAGAAATCAAGAAGCAATTCTAAACTTGTCTACACATTGAGTGGCAAAGAGT
>VWZV01005868.1:35204-62063 GCA_013397155.1 Irena cyanogastra | reverse complement strand
GCACATCTGAAAAAGTAGTCTTTGCACTAGAAACCTTGTAATTTAGACATCCAGAAATCAGCAAAGCCTACAAAGCTCCTGGATCAGCCTACTAGAACCTCTGTTCTGTTGTGCTCACTCAACTCATAAGGATAAAAACACCAAAGTGAACCCTCCCCCCCGCCATCACAAATATCTTGGCTTCTATACTTCTTGTCTTGTGTTTCTGGCTAGGTTAGAGAGATAACAAAACACTTACAACTCTAGAGAACATTAATTACCTGAAATGGAGGGTTTCCTTACACCTGTGTGCTTTGACGGAATCTAGATTTTTCTCATTCAGTTATTTATTTAATTCAAGATAGAAATAATTTTTGCTAGATGCATGTAATTGTTAGGATTGAGCTGTATACTTTTGTCCGCATTTTCTTAATATAATGAAAAATAGATTTTTAAATTCAGAAAGGTAAACTTTTCACCTTTAGGTTAAAAAGTTTAATAATTTTTCAACATAATATTTAGAGTTGGTGAAAAAATACCCCGAAGAGTTGGGTATTCAGTTTTTGTCATTTTTGCCTGTCTCTCACTTCCTTTTTTGTTTCATTGAAATAGAGAGATGAAAGAATCAAAGGTCAATGTCCAAAGACTGAAGCATCATGCTTTTGATTTCCTTGTCGAAAAGAAAAAATTAAAAAATTGCACAGGAAAACATACTTGGACCTATTTTATCCCCTCTTTCTCCACAAGAAGTAAATCATTTTCCCAGTGACTGCAGCGTATGTTACTAAGTATAACCAAAGAGTCCTCTGAGGGTTAGAGGTCTATTCCGTTGTGTAAGGAATTCTCTACTCTTTAGCAGTGGAATTAGAAGAATGGGATTAAGAGCTTTTGGCACATCTGCAATTCAGAAAAAAATTATTTCAAGTAGGAGAGAATAAAAAAACTAAGAAAGAAAAAAAATCAAAGAAAAGGAATTACATAAGCATATGAGCACAATAAGTGGACAAGAACCTCAGTTATTAAAAAAAAAAAAGCTATCTGGGTTGGGTTCAGAATTAAATTCCCTGATATTTGCCCACTAATTTGATATGCTTTCCTGTACAATGTTTGGACTGGCTAGAAGCAAGTAGGAAGAGAGGCCATTTGATGCCATTTAATGAAGAAGACTCAATTCCAAATTACAGAGAATAAATTCCTAGGAAAATAGTAACAATACACAGAGTCTCAGAAATGCATTTTCACTTAGTTTGTAGTCAAGATAAAGAACAGCTGTACTCAGTTGTCCTCAAAATTTTCTTCCTGTTTCTTCCTATTTTAACTTACAACAGTTTGGCCATCTTCCACAGGACCTCCCATAAAATGATTCAGAAAGGCTCTTGAGGAACTGGAAAGGGTTTTTTGATGAGGAGGTAAAACATCTGTTGGGGTGTTCTGATTGTGCCTGGACATTTTTAATGGTATTATTGCTCTCACTTTCACAAAACAAGGGTTTTCAGTGCTTGAAAATCTGTTAATCTGCTGCAAAACTACTCACCTAAAGAACAAATGACCCTAAAAACCAGGATGAATGAGGAAGGGAAGGAAAGATGCCAGGGGAGTTCTGATAGGTACTGCATGAGTTAATTCTCAGGATGTTTCCTACCTTGTTCATCCATAAATCCACAAATCACTGCTATCACTTTTGATCAAACAGATGTAAGCAGAAAAACCTGAGAAATTACTGTTCCTGAAACTGTCAGGTACTAAGAGATCTGTTGGGAGATAAAGTCTAATTCCTTTCTTATCTTCCAGTGAATGGCAAGAATGCTGTTTAGGAACTGTCCCATTATCTATGCAGGGTGCACCCATGCCTCAAGAGGCACATGTCACTGGATAGGCTTGACCTTTACAGGCTGCATCGATTTTCAGTCATATAAATTAAAATATTAATTAATACAAATGTAAATTAAAATATTAATTTTAATTTTCTCATTAGGTTTGTTTCTGTCTGTGAGTTTGCCAGTTAATTAGAAAGTCATAGGAGTTGGGCTCAAGACAGCAATTCTTTAATTTTTATATGGGTAACAACATCTAGCTAAAGAAGGAGTCCAGACTTCCTGAATTTCCCTTTCCCTGCTTCTTTCGCAGATACAGAATTATTGACAATCTAATCAACTCAATGCAGTTTCACTAAATCTCTTTTAGCATACAAAACTGTGATGACAGAAGGAAGAAGTTACTTTTCAAATTTGGTACTTTTTTGTCCAGCTGTGACTTTATAGAAATATTTGAGACTTACTTTCTGCTCAGAGATGACAACAGCCTCAAAGCACCTAATTGAATCCACGTGATGATCTAAGAAAAAGGTTAGGTTTTTTTTTTTAATATTAACTTGATCAAATGCTTTTTGAGACACAGCAGACTGTCACCTGAGGAGAGCAGTTTTAGAGCATAATTATATATCATGTGAAAAACACTTCCTTGAGTTTGTTCTGAACCTGGTGGTTAATTTAAATTTTTATTTCATTATAAGGTCAAATTCTCTATTACAAGAAACAGAAATTACTAATTTCCTATTCAGTTTTTTTATGTCACACAGCTTTAATGAATCTCTACAAATTTTCTGGCCTCATGGCCTCATTTGTCGCTTTTTTAAGGGTGAAGACCCATGTAATCTATTTCTCATGAAGGAAAATTTTCGTACTTTTGCACTCATTCTTTGCTCAGTCTAGTCACATTAAACAGGTGTCTTTCAGACTCTAGATAATGATGCCCTGCATTGTCATAGTTGACCATTCTCCTTGTGCTTTGGAAATTAGTGTCTCTGCAAGAAGAAGAAGACATGATTTTAGAGAAATTTTCAGGGGAAAAAGTAAAAGGAAGAGCATTTCTGAGCCAGGTGTACCAGCCATTTTAACTTTAGCCTAAGAAAGGAAGAAAACAGACAATCAAGAGAAGAGGACAGATTAGAGAAATAGGAAAGTATTATATGAAATAAATTATTAAGTGGCTAGCAATTATGCTTCTGCTGCAAGTTAGGGATACTAATTTAAGCCTCAGATCATGATGGATGATAGTAATATACATTTCCATAGATTTTTCCTTCTGGTATGCCTTAAGTGTTTTCAAAAAGCAGTAAAACAAGTAATTACAAAGATTACCTAATTTTTGCAAATGAGAGACAGAGGATGCCACACAAGTTCTTCTAATCTTTGTTTGATGTAGTTGAGGCTAGTTGTTTGTCTTCAAAGAAGAGAAATGAGCTCCTCCTCAGCATAGCTGGGAGAAACTCGATGGAGCCTCTTCTGCACAGTTCTCACATGGAGCCTGACCCTCAGCCAGCCAGGCGGGGAGCCTAAGCAGGTTAATTCTAAAATGAGGTGTTTGGGAAAGCAGGTGAATGTTCTTAAACTTTTTTTCACATAAGGTTGCAGGCAAGTCTGTGTTCTAAACAATCATAGAATTAAATCAGCCTGAGACTAGAGCCTCAGCCCAGTTACAGTATTGTCATTTCTGATTATCTATGATGTAGTTACTGATGCTTACAATAAAGCACTTGCATTATACTGCATTCAGATATCTCACTCTGTTCACTGGGGTTTTGTGCATATAAGGTAGTAACAAACAGTTTCTGCACAGTTACACAATTACAAGCATCTTTAGGAAAAGAAAAAAAAAGACAGTGTTATGTATAGGTACTCACAGTGCAAATGCAACCTACCTTCTGCTCAATTTTAGTCCACTCATTGCCTGGACACTCAGAAAAATAGCAGTTGTGACCGAAATTTTACTTTTGCTCATCTATATGCAAATGTTTATTCCTGAGCTGCAAAGAACAAAGAGTTAGAGTACCTCAAATCTTCACTAAATTCTAAGTGCTATAACAACTGCTTGTGTACCTGTCAGCAAAATAAAAATTTATTTGAATAGGTGTATTTCCATGCAGTAAAATATCTTTTCAGGTTTTTTCTTTATGTATCATGAATGCTATGCTGTATGAAATATATTGTCAAAGTTCTTGAAATTTATTTAAATTTATGTTCTTATTTACAAAACATGACCATTATGAGTTATTATCAGCTAAAAAGGATGAGTTTCCTTTTTTATTCTCTTTGGCTAGAGCTGCTGGGTATAGGCATGGTCTAGCCTGGAAAATAATGCATACCATCTGTGAGAAGTTCCTGGTTTTTTCAGGCAAAAGCACAGCTAAATTTATTTTTAGTTTAAGGGTATCCATAAGTCAAGCTATACTTACGTGGTGTGTAAGCATATGTTTATTACATGGTAATTTTATTGTCATCTAATTTCTTGTCACTTTATAGAGATGGCAAATGTATTTATTTTTGGAAACCTTTTGCAAAGACTTGGCATTCTTACATAGATGCCATTGCCTTGGAGGAAAACACACAATATAGTTCACATCATGTAGTTATGCTCATCTGGATACTAAACATCACCACTGCCCTGATAATTCAAAATAACAATTCTGAACACAGAATCACCCAGCAAGGAGACCTAAGGACTAACAGGACAAAGAACTACTATCACCTTACCAACACAGTCCTTCACTTAGCTTTGAACTAGCTATTTATTTATTTTAATATTTGTTTCCCCAGAACTGGAGGAGGTTCTGGGAGTGCCCTTCCAAGCCTCACATGAACTTCACAGATTATATTATATTTTTACACATGAAAGAGATCTTTCTGTCATTAGCTAGTAAGTCTCTAGCTAAAAAAACCCAAGCAAATTTAGTGCTTATCCTGACTACAAGAACTCATCTTAAGGTGCTAACATTTAAATTAACGATTTCAAAATCCTTTCAAAGTCTTTCTGTTTTATCATTAACAAGATGCAGCTGGATGAGGGAGTGATAAAGAGATAAACATCAATGGAATAGAGGAACATCGGTCTGTTTGGAGTTGTATTTAAACTTATATCTAGGGAGTTGTATGACAGTTTTAGTGTTTTCAAATCCTGTATGCACAGATGGAATTCATTAGGAGGCAGAAACTTAGCAGTACTTTCATTATGGAAAGACAAAATATTTTTGGGGTTTTTTTCCAAGTTGTTTTTCAACTCCTTTGTCCATGTGGATTGTCATTCATGGATTAGTGTGAGGCAGACAGATATTTTAGAACTAATGCAGTACAAAGTACAGAAATTATTCATTTTTTTTAATATGGCTTATTTTCTGCCTGA
The DNA here is from genome assembly GCA_013397155.1 of Irena cyanogastra. Taxonomy (NCBI): domain Eukaryota; kingdom Metazoa; phylum Chordata; class Aves; order Passeriformes; family Irenidae; genus Irena; species Irena cyanogastra. The sequence continues at coordinate 56,906 of VWZV01005868.1, read as the reverse complement.
TCGGCTCAAGGTAGGATGAGGACTCTGGAGGTGGCAGCAGTGAGAGGTTAAGCTCATGGCTGGGAGAACAGACTCTGTTAACTGCAAGGGGGTCTCAGACCATCCAAGGCATCCGAGTTTCCCCTGAAGAGCAGTTTGAAGGTGTCAGGATGATGTGACATGGAGGAGACGTGGTCATGGATGGGACAGGAGGATGTGACACAGAGGAACAATCTTCTCTAAAAGTGGAACCAGCTCATGCTCACTGTGATTTAAGGAGCAGTGCCAGACCTCACTCTAAGATACATCTGAAGTCAGTGTGAAGTAGCTGTATGACTAATGTCTTTCTGAGCAAGAGCAATTAAATTCAGTCTCTAGCTCCTCCAAAATGGCCTTTTTGCATTCATAAAATACAAAGGCCAAATACAAACATCTTCACCACTTTTGCTACATACAGTGCCTCAGTAGAACAAATACAATCGGAAATTTCAATGGAATACGGCCTAGAAATAATAGAGGAAAATAATTCAAATATTTATAGATAAATGTAAGGGACTGAGTATGAAAGACAATAAGGAAAATTACAAGAAATGAAAGAAGAAACAAAATTGGACCTTAGAATTTAGAAGATGTTCAGAAGAGTTCAGCTTCCTCACTCTAAGAATTTTAACTGAATGCAAGGAGACAGAAAAAGCTGTCCGTGATGAATTTCTTCTCTTTTAGCACCTCAGGGTAATGATTGTTTAGTGGAATAATAAAAAGCAATATTTATTTGGACCAAAGAATTTTCACCACAGTAGAATTCTGAATCTTAAGATTTGCTAGGCATTGATGTGAATGTCGTTTGACTAGAAAATTCATTGTAATGCAACATTAGCCATTAAAATATGTGTTAACATTTGAAATAAGTAGGAAGAATTTTACATCTTCTGGCATGTGCTTCTTTTTCTTTCATCTAAGGTTGTAATACTTTCCTCGCAGGGCCTTTTTTTTTCTTTCTGAAATGATCAGTGAAACACAGGAGCCATTGAAGGAAATAGACTGGCTGCATTTCTCAATACTTTCTGTTTTGTTCTCCCAAATCAATTTAAAAGAATACTTCTGAGCATCATTCACATTTTTAATAAATATAATAGCAGACATATTACTTTCTTTGCTTAATGATATCCCAGTAGGTCAAACGTGTGCCTTTCTACAGCATGTGACAAAAATCCCAGGAGTGACCAGATTTATTGTTACATTTGTACAGGTAACTGCTGTAAAAGATTTTAAAAAAAATCATCAGCCACTAAACAAGGGCCAAGGAGAGCTGCCACCTTTTACTGGATACAGAGGGAAATATCACTGTGGCTGAGTCAATAATGCTTTCTTTGCCTCAGTCCTTGACAGCAACATGAGCTGTCCTCTGGGCACCCAGGCTCTGAAGCTGGAAGACAGTTACGGGAAGAAGAATGCAGCCCTCATAATTCAGGTGAAAATTCAGGTGGACACACAGGTCCAAGGGGTTGAAAGGGGTCTACTTGTGGATACTGGGGGGACTGGCAAGAGAAATCATCTGCCAACATGGGCAACTGGGAATGTCGCAGCTGACTGGAGGCCACCCAGCGTGGTGTCCATCTACAAGAAGATTTGGAAGGAGGATCTGGGGCAGTGCAGGCCTGTCAGCCTGCTCTTGGTGTTGGGGAAGTTCATGGAGCAGATCATTTTGAGTGCTGTCATGTGGCATATGCAAAACAAACAGGGGATCAGTCCAGCCAGCATGGGTTTAAGACAGACTACTTGACCAGCCTGATCTGCTTTTATAATGAGGTCACCCACTAAGCAGATGAGGAAAGGCAGTGGATATGCATACCTGGGCTTTTGTGAGGACTCTGACACCATTTCCCACACATTCTCCTGAAGAAACTGGCTGCTTGAAAGGGTGTACTGTTGACTGAGTGAAAATCTCATGTGGTACAGAATGGAGTTCCATTGTGGTGCTGGCTGGTCACAAGTTTTCCAAAGTGTTCACCAGGGCTCAGTATTGGGGACAAGAAGCCCTGTTCAATATCTGCATCCACAATCTAGACGAGGGGATGGAGTGCCCCCTCAGTCAGTTTGCAAGTTGCTCCAAGCTGGGCAGGAGTGTTGATCTGCCGGAGGGCAAGAAGGCTCTGCAGGGGGATCTGGACATTGTATCAATGGTCTGAGGCCAACTGGATGAGGAAGGCAAATAATAAGGTAAATTTTCAGGTCCTTCCCTTTGGTCACAATAATGCCAGGCAGTGCTATTGGATAGGGCAGAGTTGCTGGAAAGCTGCACAGCAGAAAAGGATCTGGGGGTGTTGGTGAACAGCGTCTAACATGAGCCAGCCCAGGTGGCCAAGAAGGCCAACAGTACGTTGGCCTGTATCAGCAATAGTGTGGTCAGCAGGACCGGGCAGCGATTGTCCCCCTGTACTGGGCACTGGTGAGGCTGCACCTCGAGTGCTGTGTCCAGTTCAGGGTCCCTCACTACAAGAAAGACACCGAGGCANTCTCTCCTGCTTTTGGCCTCTAGAAAAATATTCTGAAACTGAAGGCATCACATGTCTTATTGCAGTCAAGACTTCTCCTTGCATGATTACGTTTTCAAATCCAACACCACATCCAATTAGACTCTAGAACAGAATGTCTTAATGACTAAATATCTTTCAATGTTTCTAACTACTTGCTTTCTAAAAGACAAGCATCCATACCACACTATTAGATCTCATAAAATCACATAGTGGCATAAAAAAATTATTTCCTTTGGCTTAAAAAAACTGGTAGAATTTGGCAGACTCATAAATAAATGTGCTGTAAACTGTTATTTTTGTAGCATGGCAGGGATAGCACAGCCTTCCCTAGCAGCCATGATCTTATCTCAGTGTTAACTCAGATGAAAAATTATAAAGGAAATAAACTTGTGTCAACCACAGTTTTATTAGAAAATCCATTTCAAATATATGTACGCAGTCAGATGTTCAGGTTTATTAACGTTTTGCTTTTGTTAGCATGTACTATTCCTGTACTAAATCTCCTTTGTTTCTCATCTCCATTCTCTGCTTTATTTCAGCATCTGTGTTCCTTGTAGCATCAGTCTGTGAACACCAATGCTTCACCTATGCTCAGTTGTGACACAGGAGCTGTAGACCATACAAGTAACTCACAACATCATGTGGAGAAAAATGGGAGAGGATAAAGCCTTCTTGATAAATTTGCATGGACTTACAATAAATTTCTCTTCTTTCTGAGTTNACTGGAGCAAGTCCAGAGAGGAGCAGTGGGGCGAGGTCTGTCCTATAAAGAGCGGCTGAAGAAGCTGGGGTTGCTCAGCCGAGAGGCCATAGGTTGGAGTTGTGCTAGGGAAGGTTTAGGTGAGATATTAGGTAAAAATTGTCCGCTGTTCTCCAGTTGGTAGGACATTGGAACAGCCTGCATAGGGATGTGATGGGAAAACCATGAATGGAAATGTTCAAAAAAGCATGTGGATGTGGTACCTGGGACATGATTTAGTGGCAAACGTGGCGGATCTAGGTCAGTGGTTAGACTAGGCGGTCTTAGAGATCGTTTCCAGCCTTAAGGGTTCTATGATCCTTCCTTTAAGCTGAGGGAAAAGATGGGGATAAAAAAATCCTNCATAAATAAATGTGCTGTAAACTGTTATTTTTGTAGCATGGCAGGGATAGCACAGCCTTCCCTAGCAGCCATGATCTTATCTCAGTGTTAACTCAGATGAAAAATTATAAAGGAAATAAACTTGTGTCAACCACAGTTTTATTAGAAAATCCATTTCAAATATATGTACGCAGTCAGATGTTCAGGTTTATTAACGTTTTGCTTTTGTTAGCATGTACTATTCCTGTACTAAATCTCCTTTGTTTCTCATCTCCATTCTCTGCTTTATTTCAGCATCTGTGTTCCTTGTAGCATCAGTCTGTGAACACCAATGCTTCACCTATGCTCAGTTGTGACACAGGAGCTGTAGACCATACAAGTAACTCACAACATCATGTGGAGAAAAATGGGAGAGGATAAAGCCTTCTTGATAAATTTGCATGGACTTACAATAAATTTCTCTTCTTTCTGAGTTCCTGCAGTCAGAGGAGGATGCTCTAGTAACCTAGTTACCTTGTCTGATCCCAGGCAAGCCAGTTGCTGTCATTCAAAATATCACAAAAATCTCAGCACCACCACCACCAAAAAGCCAAAACCAAACCTACAAAACCCAACTGTTTTTAAGCTCCTACACTGATCACTGGGGATGTGGGGATTTACTGCCAAATTTATGGGAGTAGCATAATTATGCACTATATTATTTATACTGTAATTTTTTGTCTAAATAGATACTGAAATATCTTGAAAGCTGACAGTATCTGGCTCTTCACTCTTCAGCTATAGCAAAAATAGGAAAGAACAAGCTTTTCTGTCTTCCCATCGGAACCAGGAGTATTTACAATACATTTGTAAATATATAAAGTGCTCAAATTTTTTGTGGAACCAATAGAAACTCAAGTTTTTATAGCTCTAACAGGGCAATAAACCACTGTATTTTAGGCAGACATTGTTGATCTTCAGTCAAAATTTTACATTGACATCCTGTCATGCTGCCTCTTTCCAATGGTTTCTCCTAAATTCCTGAGGCATCACACTTCGTACCTCCTTTATGAGACTGCATTCCTAAACCACACAGAGTTTAGGCTTCCCTCTATAGCTCTTACAACAGCCAGCATAAGCAACTCATTGTGCATAAAAAGGTGTTCAGCTCTTTTACAGGACTGAGTAGACTCAGCTCTCCCTGAAATTACTGGGATATGAAAGGCCCTGGAATATAATGTAATTTGCTAGAATACCTGTAATAACTTTTTTTTTTTGGTCAGAAGTCTGTTAGTCCCATTTTCTTGTTTTACATAGACCTATTCTTTTTCAGATATCTTTCTTTGCTTTAAAATTTCAGTTGTGTAGAAAAATTGTGTGACTCAGAGACCTTTTAAAAAAGGTTTGGTTGTCATCTCCATGAAAAACAGGTGAGGGAAAAGAAAGAGGCTATAAAAAGTTGTTTGCCCTGCCCATAAATAGCTAAAATTAAATTTTGAAGTTCTGTTTTGTGGTTGAAAATAGAGCTAGGAAGGTTTTGGTTGGTAATATTAAAGCTATAATCTTCTGTCCTGAAGGAAAATTCGCAGGCATGCCTGCCTTCTCCTCTGCAGTATTTCATCAGAATAAATGCCTGCAGAGATACAGGTCTTGGCACTAAAGGGTTTGAAGGCAGGACAAGGATCAAAGATATCAAATATAAATGTTTTGGGCTGGACTGGGAGATGAGAGGGACAAGATCAGGAGATGAGAAAGAGAGCTAAACATGTGTATTATGTCATTGCAGAAAAATCACCTTGTAGTTTGGCATCTTATATTAACTTCTTCCTCCCAGACTTATGTTATCTCCCCTTGAATGTCGGCATGTGCTATGTAAGCACTTAATTTAATTAGTTTTTAATAAAAACCATGGGCTAAATTTGACTCTGTTGCATCTGTTAAATCCAAAGTGAACACCACTGAAACGATCAGGGTTGCTCTGGAATTGCACCACAGTCAGTTAGATCAGAAACTGTCCCCCTGACCTTCATCTTGTGAAAGCGTTTTCTTCCTTGACTGAGTATTTGATGGAAAATCAGTCATCTTAGACTTACCGAGGTAGTGTTATCATCACAATGTGTCTGAATCTGGTTATTAGAAGTGTGAAGTTCAGAAGAGACTTTTAAAAGTTTGAAATATTTCCAAGCCTCCTTAGGAGCTATGGTCTCAGAGAAACAGCTTTACACTCTTGATCAAATACAGGCCTGCCCCTTAGGATCCTTTCCATGTCCAAATATATAAAAAAGGAAAAGTTGTGTGGTTTTATTCTAGGATACAGGATCTAACAACGTGCATCAGAAGCACTAGAAAGTTTCACTTCATAGAAGTCTTTCTCTGTGTGACATTTTAACATCAATATAAATAAATAAATAATNNNCTAGATATGTGTTATCAAAAACTCAGTATTTTTTTACAAAAAAAAAAAAATTCTGAGTGTTTTAGATACTTACAGAACAAAAACCCTAAACAAACACTTTAAGGAATAAATCCTTCTTTTTGAAAGTATAGCTCAGACAAAGATATCACTGTTTGACTTATGCTATAACCTCATAAAGCAAAGCAGAAGGTACATGGACTGGTCATAAGTTATATTCCAAGGGTCCTAGTACAATATAGATAATGCACCAGGACCTCTCTTGCCCAGATGCCTACTACATGAACTGCAGCTAAAAGAGAGAGCAGAAAATGAAAACTTGACACCTATCATCAGGAGAATGCTCCTTCTCAGTGGAAGTGCTTCAGTTTTAACGTGATGGATGCAGAATAGCTCATGAACTGTTCACATCTTTAAAAATAAGAACCGTGAACATATACACGTTTGTGATGTGGCAGAATATAATACAAATTGCTCCTATGTTTAAGAGGGAGTATCTTGCTTTGCTTATGAGATTATTGGAAATATCTATAACAATACTATATGAAAACTGAGCAGTTTTAAAGATGAAGGAAAATTAAAATTTTGTGATTTTTTATATAATTAGCATGTATGAATTTTTCAGTCTCTAAATATTTCAAAGATAGAAAGATAAAGACAAAATCTTCAAAGAGATTTTACAGACCCAACTAACACAGAGAAGAACATAATATTGGAATTTCTAGTGTTTTCGAACTGAAAATTTCAGAATATTTCACAAATACGTAGCAAATAATTTCCTTGTGAAGTAAAAACTTAATTAATGGGCAGGGAGACTACTATATTTGTTTCTTTGTAAGAAACTCTGTGACACTCCCCAACAGTTTAAGGTTGAATAGAAAAAAATTGAGTCTTTTTCAATAAAAAATGTGAAATAATCTATTCCGAGTTTGATGGTTTCAAATAAAAAGGAGATACACAAAAATGTCTGTTAATTGCAAACATTAGAAGTAAAACAAGATTTAATCAAGCACATTAAATATTTCAAAGTAGTGCAATACTTAATCTCTTTTTCCCTTGTTATTTATGAAATATACTTCAAGAAAGTTTCAACAAAAGCACTTTTTTCACCAGACAGCCTCAAAGCTGCATATTCTGATCATCTATAATTATGACAATAACTGGTTATTTACTGGACAGTAAAAATAACAAGACAGGACCAGTCCTTACTCCCCACCTCTGTCTTCCTTTGGGTGGTAGCTTTCACTTGTTAATATATCACCAAGCTTTGTCAAGAATGAGGTTACTAGAATAAATAAATCTTAACCTGATTTCCAGCAAACATAATCTAGAAAAAAGTAAATGCAGTGAGCAAAATCTATTACAGTTTGTTCTGGTACTGCACAAAACAAACCCTCATTGAAACCAAGAAATCAGATTTTAACAATCATTTCATTATCTGTTCATACTTAAAAGAAAATTCAATTTAGCTGCTATGTGTCTGTCTTATGTGTGCACACACAGGATATTGGTGTTGCCTTTTACTAATCAAAGAGATTCCTTCTCTTCTAAACAACTTTTCCTTCTGTTTGTTCATACTGAGAGGTCATAATCCCTAGTGGGTTTAGGTATAATGTGTTGCTATGGGAATGACTGTGGTGCTTTAAAGGCAGGATTATGACCCTGCACTATATAAAAATGTTAGGTTTCTATTAGCTTCTTGAACAGCACGGAAGAATTTTCATTTCAGTGTTGGGAGTTATCTTTCCTAAATGGATGCAGGGCTAACTATCCATGTAGGTGATAAGTGTTATCCCTAGTTATTACTGATTGTGCCAATGCTTTGATTTCCAAGAGATAATGAATAACTTAATAAAGAACTGTCAATGGATGAACTGAAGCTTTTAACCAGGCAGTGAAAGGCTTTGACTGCTTAAAAAGGATTTATCAGTACATGATAGAGGCTGAAGAATTACCACAAAATCCTGGCAAAAACAGTATAAAACATAGCAGGGGGAAAACAGAAATGAGTTTTATACATTTTTTAATTAATGCAAATTTTCATGTTGCTTCATTTTCTTTCATTATATGGTTTAGGATTAAAGAAAGAAACAAGCCATCACTTGACTGCTTATTGCAAGACATCTCTGGGCTTGACTGATAATAAAAAGGAGTGAATGGTATGAAGCCTAAGGAACAAGGCTCAATCACTCCCAGCAATTACTGTGTCTTATTGATAACTTGCAGCTCTATCCTGCAAATGCCATCTCTGGAACAAAGCCTGTCACAGATCAGACTGAATCCATTAAAAAGCTTTGATTAACATGTCCCTAGGGTGTGCTGGGGAAACTTTTTATGCCAAATGACAGCCTATTGCTACTGCTTCTGAATTGTCCGCCTGCAATACTCTTGTGTTTTAATCTAGTGCACAGTTTAAATTAAAAAACAGCAATGACTTTGTGTGACCTAAATACGAGCTGCTTTTATTCATTGTGGGATTTATCAACCGCTTGCAGATTAAGTATTCAGAGAAGCAACAATTAACCTTACTGTGTGTTAGCTAATATTAATTATATATCTCCTGTGCTTTCTTGTGCTAGTGTACATGTGCCCAGAGAAAGGGTCATATTTAATGTGCTCTGTTTAGTGGACAAGAAGCTTTGTACTTGTCTCCCCTTGAAAACAAATTATTTGTATTTGACAAGCATAACATCAACAATGTTGGCTTTCTTTAGCAGGAGCTGACATTGATGTGTAAATGGATTTCAGTCCTTTTAAAACAGACACACAAAAGCTCCATCTTTCTGGGCTTCAGATTTCGAGAGGGCAAGGAATTGCCCTCTGCACACCCAATCATTTTCCCATCATCCACTGGGGAAAACAACCCTTACCTATTGTGGGTATTATATTTTTTTTACCCTGCAGTCCCTTGTAAGACATATGTTGAATGGTATGTGTCAAGACAAGAAGGAAATAATACAGTTTGAACAAAAAGAAATTGTTTCCTTTATACTCCATAAAAATACATATTTAAAAACACCTGCAGGTATAAGAAACCCTTGCCAGAAGTCTGACGTGATGTGCTAGAATCTAGGAAAGACGAATAAAAGAAAAACCTGGCCCTGTTCACGTTCAAGTCAGTGTTAAAATCACATTAAACCAACGTTAAGAAGGAGCTGAATCCACAGAGAATCAAGTGTCAAAATACTGAGCCATTTGACACAGTGGTCATTTGTTCAGTGCCAATTCAAATTTCCTGTGTTCTGAATCTTTAATGAGGGCTGGTGCTCTTAAGCAGTACCTGAGCTCAGGCTCACAAAGACCAGAGGGAAGCAACTGGGCAAAACAGGGAGAGCAGCTGGGACATGCCACAGCCCTTGCCATTCTTCTGGGTACAGCTCGTGTCTGATGTGGATGAGGGGAAGCAGGGAGGCAGGCAGGAGCTCAGTGAGCACTGTGGCAGCTCTCTGCCAAGCAAAATTCTCCCTGTGAAAGGGGGAAGAAGGAAGACAGAGATATTCATCGCTTCAATTCTTTTGGACATCCTACCCTATCTTCAGAACTGCATTACAAAATTAAACGGTGTATAAGGTATCTCTGCTTACTAGTACAGTGCTCGATGACTCCACTGGGATCACGGAGGAGGAGAGTTAGCTAGCTTCTGTACCTTTAAAAAAGCTAAAGAGCGATAATCCTCTATGCATCAGCATTTAAATCTGAAGGCAATCGTGGGGAAATAAACTCCCTCCTTGCTATCTACTCTTCAAATAGTGCTAGTTGCAATATTTCGTGGGAGCAGCACCTTCTTCTAGCTTTTCATTGCTTGTAGCATCACTTTTCCACATTCCAAAGAATTAAGACAGCCAGCACAAAGACACAGCCACCTGTCCCTAGTGCTTCTTTGAATGTTTCCATGTTTATGGTTATGTATTTTTGAAGTATGTGGATGCAGATGTTGACTTAAAGTGCATTTTACACTGTTCAGGAGTGGCAACCATAAATCTAATGAAAGATAGAGCAGCAACAGAGATACTTAGCTGCTGAGAACAACTTTGAATAAATATTCAGGGTTCTCAGAAAATAGGTGCTATTGCTGTCACCAATTTGTGCCATTCATATAAAATGATAGGGCCATATATTTTACCATCCCTGACAATGTTATTTGTTGACTTTGTAGATTTACCATCTACGTCTTCCTGACAACAATTGTCTAAAGCCTTTCTATGCACAATAATTGTGACTACAAATGTGCTTTCAGTGCCTCTATTACCTTCCCTTTAGCAGGTGTAGCACTTTATTGCTTGATACTACCCTCCCTTTCAGAAGTCTGGCTCCAAGCCTCTTTTGTTTCAGCCCAGATGCCAGCTTCTATTTAGCTATTCATTAAAAAAATAAAGAACACCCCACCTCCAACCATCTGGAGTAGAACTGATAGGGGAGGAGACTCATTTCTGTACCTTTTTTAGCTGTCTTAAGGTGAAAGGATTTGTCAAATCCATTAATGACCTATCTTAGATCTAATAGACAGTTCACATTCAATAAGGCTTGTTCAGAATCTGGTTCAAACAAAGGCAACAGAAGCAAGGAAGGACATGCAGAAGGGGCAGAATGGTTTGGGAAATATAAATCTACCCAATTATAATTCAAACAAAAACAAGTGAGAAACCATACTCTGCTGAGGCACTGTTGGCCAAGCATCTCGGCTTTGCATTCATGCATAATTAAGCTTTAGACAGCTGCAGGCTTCTCCAGCGTGACAGGGAACAGGATATCACAATACAAAGTAAGATACATATTAGAGCCTAAAAAAAGATGGGTTTATATTTAGATACAGCACAAAAACAAAACAAACAAGGAAAACCTTCTGCAAAAACACCCAAAACAACAGAACAACCAAAGCCAATAAAAAACCCCTAACCCAGACAAACAAACAAACAAAACAAAAAAACCATAAAAGCCAAACCATAAAAGACATCAGCAAAATGAGATTCACAGAATTCCCCTCTTGCCATCACTGTGTTGCATATAATTTTCCACAATGTACTAGATCAAAACAAGCAAGAACATTGAACAAGTTTTTGGCACACTGTTTTTGCAATTGCAGTGATGCTTTAAGAATCCATACCTATATTTTAGGATTTTGTGACATGCAGATGGTAGCTTCTTAGAAGATGAAATATGCAAGAAAGATAAAGTCTCTCAGTGGGATTTTTAACCGAGCACTGCCTTGCTTATAGGAGCTGATCTCTTTCTCTATTACAAATCACATTTGGCATAAAGACTGAGAAGGCAGTGTATTGTAATGCCAACCACTGACAGACCACTGTTAGTAGCAGCCCCAGCTGTGATGATCTCTGTGATGATCTCAGAACATATTGTCATCTGTAGAGAATTTGGCTATCTTTTTACTTCTATCTTCCTTTGAGACTGTTTTGGTTGAGAAAAGCTGCAGTATTGTGTCCTGCTAATTGTGTTAAGCCTTGGGAAAAAAAAAAGTCTGCTTTCTAAGCTAAGTGTAAATCTTGGTTATAATGTGACTGAGAAGAGGTTGCTACTAAAAACAAATAAATAGTTTCCATTATACAGGCTCAATATTTTTGTAAAGATATCATTTGTCTATTAGACATGGGATCAAAGTTTCTTCTTGGAAAATTTTAATGTGATTAATCACACATGGATGGGAAATGTAAAATCATAATAGCCTGGGGACAGGACAAGCACTAGGCAGTTAGCAGTCATTTCACCCTTTTGAATGAAACCATGTAAATGCAAAACAACAATACAAAGATCTTTATTTCTGTAGAAAGCAACATAAACAGTTTTAATAGCTTTTCAAGGAAGCCTAAATAAAGATTCAGCCACAGAGTGAAAACAAAGCAGAAGTGAACACAGCAGGCTGTAAGAAGTACATAGCCTTTACCTAAAAGATGACAAATTACTAAGGCTGATGCTGAATTTACTGAATTTGATACCTAGAGGAATCTGGGTTGCTGTCAATTATAGTAAGTTTGAATGGGGTTTTTTTAACCTTAGTTAAAGGAAACTGACAATATTCACCCTCTGTGTCTGAGATCCTTGTTTCTTTTTTTTTACAGTATAAGCTTTAGCAGCGTTATAAAGATGTGACTTTACTTCTTTTTTCCTGATATGCACCTATTAAAATATTATAGAAATGTGGCTTTTGTTTTCTTATTCAGTCTTCTTTTTTAATTTGTCCTCAGAATGATGATTTAAAATAGCCAAGACAACAACAACAGCACAGGGTGAAGTTAAGGTTAATTGCATTTGTATTTATGACAATTATTTTATAAGTTCAGCTCTTGGTGGTCGGTCATAATTCATCTTTGTTTCATCTTTGTCCTTTTAGTGCATGATTCGCCAAGGTACTCACTTTCCATCTGAGTTTAACTGAAGCAGAGTGCTTTGGAGTTTTCTACATTTTTAATTCTTGAGTATATGAGAATGTTGAATCCTCATTTTCTATGAAGCAAAAAGACCATAATTTCCGAAAAACCTTCCACAGAACTATGAAATTAGAATACTTTTTGTTATAGGAGTTGTGATATACCATGACTAAACTATTTAAACACTCAGAGTAATTTCTTGGGTGCTAAAATTATATTCACAGTGGTTTCTGTGCATGTGCATTTGTATGTGACAGTCAAAACGAGGACTGACAAAATTACTACAGGTATGTAGAATGAAGCTTAAAATGCAGTGAACAATCATATTTCCACCATAAGGGAAGTGCTGTTCACTTTTGATCTCATACTAATGTAAATCTGTAGTAACTGTGCAGAAGTAATCTAGAATAACTAAATAACTAAAATCAATGAAAATATTCCAGACACGCACACTTACGCCTGAGATGACCCCTCTATTCAGCTTGTTCAAATTGTCTAGCAGGACTCCCAGGGCCTTTTTAACAATGCTGTTGGGTTGCTAGCCTGCCTGTAGTAATGCATGGATTTGTTTACTTCAGCTTTTCATTTGTCCCTGGGGTATTCTGTAAGGGTCCTGTTAGCCCATTTTTCTTGCCCACCTTGGCCACCTTAAGTGGCAGCCTGCCCTCCGGATCCTCATGCTGTCCCCACCATGGTATCCTTCAAACTTGCTGTGGGTCCATTTCATCCAGTGACTGCATTTGTTGGTAAAGTTTTTGAACATTTTCCATGACAGTTCTAACACCAAAGTGTGTCACTCCTGACTCACTGATAGGTTGGCTTCAAACTGTTTGCACCTATCCTGGTAATCCAACTGTTCAAAGAGTTTTTCCTCTCACTTTGTGTTCCAGACACAATCTTCTCTTTCATGTTCATTATTTGCCTGGAGGTTGACATGAGGGTGACCAGTTCATACTTCCAGATCCTCCTCCTTGCATTTACTGAAGAAATGCCTAACATTTGGCTTCTTCCAGTCTTTGAGGGCCTCTCTCAATTTCTATGACATTTCAAAAAGTGCAAGCTAGCAATGCCATTTTACAGCTCTTACAGAATCCTTAAACATGTGCCATCTGGGCAGCCTCTAATGCATTTCCCCTCCACTGTTAGAACCTCTCACCTCAAAGTTTGCTGCCGTGCACTGGGGTAAATAAGACAGTTCTTCAATACAAATAGCTGCTTCTTCACACTTTTTTTTTTTTTTAATGTAGATGTGTGTTTCTTCTATTAAGTAAGACATGGAAAAACAAGCTTTCTTGTAGTTACATCTGATTTTCTAAATCAACTAAAGTGAAGTATTCAGAAAATACAACTAAGTCCATAATACAGGCATATTTAAATGAAGATATTGTTTCTATGAGAATTGTGTTCTGCTTTGGCAAGATACTTAAGGGAGAGTACAGCACAATTTTTTAGGACTACTCATGTGTTAGCTCTACTCATGTTAAAATATGTGTGTGACTGAGCCGAATAGACCTACACAAGTGAATTTGTTTCAAATATTGGGTAAGTAACAAGAAGACCAGTTATACAGATCAATACTTCTCATCTAAACTGCAAGTATGCTTTTCATTTGATCTTTATTTATTTCATTGCCTTCACTGACAGCAAAGCACAAACATGCAAAACATCACATTTGAGCAGTTGCACACCACTTTATTTCTTCCAGTTATTTCTTCTCTCTTCTTCCATTGGACAGAGCAAACCAAATGCTATGCTTGAATTGTACCTTCTGAACCAGTGCATTCTGCTAGACAGCAGTGGTCACAATCGTCTTGCTCATGTTACCACGTTAGATCAACAGGAAACTAGACCCTTAACAAGATTACCTCCAGATGCACAGCTCAGTCAGGAACTCTTCACCTCAAGTTATGATTAAATCCCCTAGAGAACATATTTCTGAAGCAGTAATCCCTGTACTTCTGCTGACAGTCTCTTCTCATTGCTGCTTCAATATTTTCATGCAGCGTTTTTCTTGTTATAAAACAACAGCAAAAAAGATAGAAAACTCCTTTGCCTCTATACTTATTTCTTATTTTGTTGTGGGTTCAAAAATGCTTAAAATTAAGGACATAGATTAGAGAGTTCTCATTGCGAACATGGCAGACCTTTCTATTTCTCCCATAAAGAAGGCGTTTTCAGCCACTCCCTATGATCAGGAAATGGGGCTGTTAGGTGTCAAGTAACATATTGAAGATGATAAATAACAACAATCTTACTTAAGATAGCTATATAAAATTTATTTTCTGTAGTCAGGTAGCAAAAACACAATGCTATTTTGAACAAAACCAGAACCACACAGTTCAAAGGATTCCCCAGATACTGATGAAGCACATAACTGAGGGCAGCCTCACATGTTGGAGCTGCATTTGTCTGCTAGTTTTGGAGACAAGAAGTATGATAAGGAAATCTTGAATTGTGGCAGAGACACACCCATGAAAGCAAAAGTCCAGGAGATACCTTTGAGCAGGATGTCAGACACATCCTGTTATTGGACTTCTCATATGTTAAAGGAAACAAGACTAGATACAGTCTGTAAATAGAACAGATGACAAAGAGATATGTAACTCCCTCATGAAGTTTTCCTCTTACAGAAATAGCCTTCCAAGTTCAGACTTTGTAAAGTGCTACACATGCAATATAGACAAAGCCCCCTCCTGTGACTCTTTTCCTGTTTTCTTTCACCCATAAAGAAGAATAGAGCCTTCTTTTGCTGGCAATGAATGCATTTAAACATTGCAACATAGATCAGCCTTTATGGGCTTGTGTATGCGTGTGAGAAAGGCTGTTTATATATATCATCTGGTGAATAATTCATGACTTACTGATATAATTATTTACTATTATTTATGTTTCTGTTATTCAGGAAGTCCCTAGGCTGCAAAATATTGGAGGATGGGAAAGTAATCTAGGAACACACAATATATGCTCTTCTTGTACTTTCTTCACACACCCCCTATGTAAGGCAATATCCTGGTGGAGACAGCTATACGAGGGCAGTTAACATGCATTCTGTTGTATGCCTGCTCCCACGTGAGGACTTGACTTCCTCTTTCCCTTAGATGAAGTCCAGTGATCTAGAATCAACAAATATGACTTTTCTGGGACTAAAATAAGCAGCACTGCTCATGGCCACCCAAGCACACTGATTAAATTAAAGGCTTTTTGAACAGTTTTACACAGTGTTTTTGTTGTATGTTTTCTTATCCATAATGATTAGACTAATTGCAGTGGTGATTACTGTCCCAATAATTTATTTTTTTATCACTTTGATGCATCCTTTTTTATACTTCCTGGAAATTTCCAGGTGGAGATGACACTCAGAGAGTGCTTCTGACTATTTCATTTATGGAAGCTTCTGAGATGCTTTGTGTCCTAAACACAAAATCTTTGTGGGATTGATGAAGGAAGCTTTCAAAGGCTATTTTCTGCAGACACAGAAGGAGCAGATTGTTCTCTTCATTGGATGTGGGCCTTTTCACAGCCTTCATAGGCATCTCTAGCTCTTATAAAAGTGATAAAAAAGGGATGATCAAGAGACACTTTCTATTTTGGATTAGTTTTTCCTCAGCACAGAGCACATATGCTCAGTAGAAAACAGCAAATACTTAACTGGTATAATTTTAGCTACTAATGACTGGCCAGTGTTGCACACATCACATCATAATCAGCATTTGAGAGCAGTATTCTCTTGTGGAGAAGGACTTGAGATTGTTGAGGGTCAAGAAGTTCAACATGACCCAGCAATGTGCACTCACAGCCCAGAAACCAAGGAGAGGATTCTGCCCCTCTGCTCTGCTCTGGTGAGATCCCACCTGGAACACTGCATCCAGATGTGGGGTCTCGAATGCGAGAAGGATATGGACCTGCTGGAATTAATCCAGAGGAGAGCCATGAAGATGCTCCACAGGTCTGGAGCATCTCTCCTATGAAAATGGTCTGAGAGAGTTGGGGTTGTGCAGTCTGGAGAAGAAAAAACGTATCTGGGGATACCTTTCAGCACTTCAAGCACCTGAAGTGGGCCTAAAGGAGAGCTGAAGGGGATATTTTTACAAGGAGATATAGTGATAATGCAAGGGACTTGAAAGTGATGTAGGGTGGATTTAGATCAGATATTAAGAAGAAATTCTTTACCGTGAGGTTGATGAAGAAGCTGTCCAGAGAAGCTGTGGATTTCAGAGCCCCACAGGAGTTCAAGGACAGACCAGGAGGAGCCCTGAGAAACCTCGTGTTGTGCAAGGTGTCCCTGCCCATGGCAGGAGGGTAGGAACTAGATGATTTTTTGAGGTCACTTCCAACACATAGACTCTGTGATTCTATGATCAGGTCAAACAATCATCTGAACGCACAGTGAAAGAAGTTCTCAGTGTAGCAGGGACTGCTTCTATGTGTACACAGAAAATCCTAGTTTGAGCAGAATATGTGGAATTTTGTATCTATTTTGGGTTTTTTATTCCCTGTACTATACATATAATAAAATTATTTTGTCTGTTAAATGGATTTGAAAGTTACAGTGTGATCCTTGTCTTGTGCTCTTCTGTCACATTATTTATTTCATAGACTTTTTCAATAAAGTACCAGAAAAGAGTAAAGGATTCAATACTTCTATAGTAAAATCACTCTGTGTCGAACCAAAATAAATTCCTTGTAAAATATTTGACATTTGTAAATCTTAAGGGGAAAAAACCCCACAACCTAGTGGAAAACTATATTTCTAGAAGTAGTTCAAATGTAGTAGTAGTAGTAGTAGTAGTAGTAGTAGTAGTAGTTCAATTAGTTTTTATGCAATGTGTCTTTCCTATTTGTTGCCATTTTACAGATAATTAATGAAAATATTTTAAAGTCATAATAACTGAAAAAAAATAAATTGAAAAATATTGGACAAAGGACACAGCTTGATCTAATTCCATACTCAGCAAGCTGAATTGTTACAATCACTGAGTTCATTAAGAGATATTAAAGACTGAACAGAAAGACAAGGGTAAAGATTTGATTTTTATACATTTGATCATACCACAGCTTTTAATAACTTCATGACTTTGTCACAGAATGCTGTGTTTTCCACCCTGTTATGTTGCTTTCCAGAAGATAATCTAAATCTTCTTGGAACCATTCCCATTTCCTGGATTACAGCATCACTTTTTGTGAGTTAATTTAATGTGCTTTGCTGAAATATGGCAGTTCTGGGATGATACATGAAGATAGGGTAGAGATGATGTGATTCTTTCTTCCTGAAGAAGTCCAGCTTCAGGAAATATGTTCCTGCCTTCTGCTGAGTTATATTTCTGTTATCAAGACTTGTAATCTTGGGGTTAGGCCAAAACTATCCACCATATGTTATAGATTAAAATTAATTTATGGGAATTTCCTCTTGCAATACTCATTTCCACTTTAAAAAAACACTTCAAAACCTATAATAAGAGGGGCCTTCTGGAAAATGATTTTGGCTGCAAAGACACTTCCTTACTTTAAACTCTAAAGAGAGAAAAACCCATAAATGACAAGTTTTTCCCAACACCATGTGACAGGAGGTATATCACTGTAACAAAATTCCACAAGGGTACAGCTTGTAAGAAACCAATATCCCTAATTAATACAGTCTTGAAGTAATACTAGAAAAGAAGGTCAAATTATTACTGAAAAAGAAGTAGGACTTCTGTTGCTGTTAAGTGAACCTTTTGCACGCATATTTGAGTGTCACTTTTAGTCAACAGAGTCATGGCCCTGTTAATCCTACTGGTGAAGTTTAAGAAGGCTCCCAACTAATTGTTTAGTCATTACTGCAATTAGACTTGTAAGACTGATTGGCACATCAGTTAACCACAGTGATGAAAGAGCCTTTGCCTACAAATTAACTGATAATTGGTGACTTGTAAGGATTAAGTTCTATATCCCCCCTTTTACCTCATGCCAATATTAAATCTAAGGGTTTTTTTCTGAAACTAAAGTGTGACATGAAGTTGTGGGCTGAGCTAGAGCACTGTGTCTGTGCTTAAGGCTCCTGGTCTCAGAAACCAGAATATAACTCAAATATAACTAGAATATAAATCGTTCTTGTAACTCAAAAAGTATGATTTTTTTTTTTCTGTCTGTCTTCACAAAATAGGATGTCTATGGCACACACATCTGATTGTTTACACATTTCCCTTAGTGGTTGTGCAATGTTTGAAAATATGTATGCTGTTTAAGCATTTGCACATCTTTGATTAAGCTATTGCACAGCTCCTGCAGTATAGTTCTCAGGAGGTAGCAGAGTTTTATAACATATCAACAGATTAATAAAGATTCTGCTTTGGAGCCCAACATCTTTCAAGGAAAATTTCTGTAGTTACTCCACACTGGCCTCAGAACTTGTCTTAATTTTTCAAGCAGAGTGTACAGTGTTATTTTCATTAACCCCATCCATATAGCTAATGTTAGCAACAACTTTATACTTAGGTGGCAACTGTGCTTTATTGAGATTCATATTAAATGCTCTTTTTGCCAAGACTAAGAAAATGATTGATTATACCCCATTAATTCTCCTAACTCCCTAACAATTAATACTGAAGGCTTCTTGACTCCATTTACATCAGATGCACTCCCCATCACAGACCACATAATTTCTTCTCTCGTGTTGTCAGAGGTGCCAGTGTGGAGTACCAGCACACTATGCCTTCAACAGACACATCAGGAATTTGGGGAGGGCAGGGTCCGTGCTTCTCTGCTTGCCCTTGCTTGTTTGGTGGGATGAACAATAAATTGAGGTTCACTGCCAAAGACCATATAGGCCTAGCTGTGACACAATGCTTTTGGAAGAAGATAACCTTTTATATTCTTCATTTTGAGAAGAAGGAGAAGAAGAATACAGCTGTCAATACAGATAAAGCGAAAAGCTGGCAGTCTGAATCACAACAGCCCTGACTAAACACAGGGACTGTGATTGTTTCCGGTCTTTGGGCAACATTAAAAAGTTGAATTGGTAAAAAAGTTGGTTTACAAGATTTTAATTTTATGACAGTGTTTGATGTTGACATTACAGACAACTCAAGGCCTTGTAAGCTTTTTTATCCACACAGGATGTTGTAGAAAGCTTGTGTGGCTGAACTGCACCAATAATCTTAGAAGGTCCAAGCTCGAGATCTGAACAGAAGTTTTAAGTAAGGCATTGGGGAAGTCACTTAATTTAACATTTTGTAGGGATCTATAGCTCAAGTAGTTACCCATCACTCTAGGAAATCAGTTCAGAGAAAGAGTAATTTCCAAGGCCTCCTTGGTCTAATCCTAGCAAAAATTAAAATCCCCAAAATGAGTATTAACATTTCTCTCTTTTTCTCTCCTATGCTTAGGAGGAGGGACCTAGGGGACAAATTTGGGTGTGTTGCACTAGAGAAGTTGCAAGAAGCTGAATGCTGTTTCCAGGTACTGTGACTAAAAGGCCCTGCTAATGAGAAATCAGGTTTCCTGAGGCATCCACATGGGCGCCACTAGTCAATGAAAAATTTGTTTGATTAACTTGAAAGATGGGACAGAACTTGGGATAAGCCCTAAATGTCATGAGGGTTGGTCCATATCTGAAACACACTCTACACATATTATTTTTCATCACCATAAAAACTGTTTATTGTTTTTTATGTGATGTCAAGACCTACAAAGATTCCAAGAAACTTTCAGAGTTGCAGTCTTTCCTTTTATGATGTTTTATGAAGTAAAACCACTATTTTCCCTATATAACAGTGGTCACAGTCCTTTCGCATATATTAAAGATCCCTTTGGGGTTTTTTTCAGAAGAAAGGGAGTATTTTCCTTTTGTATATTGCCACAACAGATGTGACAAAAAAGATTTAATATCAATGGGTAAATTCATTACTGCTGTAATGTACTGAAGTTCATATTACTAACAGGATTAATGTAACAATTACAAGTGAGAGAATTTGCCACTGAGATTTATCTTCAGTCTTCATAGAGGCACAGTTATAATTGCCATTGTTTCTAGAAAGCAATTGCTATTTTCAAAAAAAACCAAAACAATCTTACACAGGCAATCAGAAGTCATCATTGTTTGGCAAAGAAAGTAAAAAAAGCCTGAGATTTTCCTGAGTATAAAGGTAATAAAAGACTGGAATTTATGTGTTAGGAAGATGAATTTTACTTGCTTGGAAACCTCCCAACAAATTAATTAACATCAGAAACATTTTAGGAAGTTCTTGGGCTTTGTTCGCAATTTCAAAACCTAAGTTTTTATAAAATCAAGATTTTATTGAAAGTTAGTTAAACAGCACCATCTTCCTAAGTAAATGTTTAAATCCTGGCAGAAGGTTTAATGAAGGCTAGTGGGATTAACTTAAGAAAATACCCATGATTGGAGTGATTATTACAATTAGACCCATTCATGTCAGAGTTCTATGGTTCTATAAGATAATTTTACCAAAGCTAGTGGGATTAATACAAAAGCAATGCCCAAATCTGAGGTCATTATTGCAATTAGAGTTGTACATGTCAACATTTCATGGTTTTATTAGAGAATGATTAATGTTTTTATGCTGGAGAAGGAAGTTTATTGTCTGCTCTAGGCCACATGTCATCAAATAAAAATTTAGCTGTAATGCAATAACATTCCCCTAATTGTTGCAATCAGTTATGCTAAACCAGCTCTTAACACACCAAAATGTGGAAAGGTTTGTTTTCAGTTGTACCAAGCTATAGGTTCTGATCTTGCTGGAAATATGTTAAATAGAGAGCACGGCCAGCAAGGTTAGACTTAAATATGAGTCACACAAAGATAAAATGGAATGGACACTGACAGTCATATTGCCACCAAGACTTGTTGATGCTGCCAGGTCAGTGTCACGCAGTTGTGGTACAGACTGATTTCTAAAGCCCTTTTTTTTGTGGTAATGAATTACTCACTATTACCTTTGGGTGGGCCTTTTTTTTTTAATGCATGTGTTTATTGCTTTTTGGGGTTGGGTTTTTTGTTGTTGTTGTTGTTTTGGGTTTTTTTGGTTTGTTTTTTTTTTTTTTTACTTTTTTTAATGACTTTCCAAAGCACTGATCAGGCAACACACTGAGTGATGATGTGCCAGATTAATCAAGATGCCAGAATTCATATGATGAGACGTAACTTGGCATTGCTTCTTATTATGAAAGCCAAAAAGTGCAGAATATGTTGTACAGTAATGGAAATGAAAAAGACTGGTTTTTCTGGCTTTCTGAAAGACAGAATCCATCACTGTCTGATCTATTTTTTAATAAAGCAGTCTCCACTTCATGCTTCCCAAAACCTCTTCATTCAGATTTGCTGTTAGAAGAATT
>VWZV01005868.1:6735-30092 GCA_013397155.1 Irena cyanogastra | reverse complement strand
GTTATATATATTTATATATATATATGTTATATATATTTATATATGTTAAATGGATAATTTATTTAATTTATAACTGCTGTCTACTTTTCAGGGCCTTGCAAGGCATTTTCTAGGCAACAAGGGTTACATATTTTCAAAACTACTAGTGAACCCTCACCACTGCTGGACCAGCCTGTTGCTGCTGTTCAAGTGCAAAAAAATGAACATAACTTACTACAAGTTTACATGTCATCTTTGTAACTAGGCAGAGAGTTTGATAAAATCTCACAATATGGACACTTTCAGGCTTTTAGTTTGAATCTCAGTGCAAGTACAAATGACAGTCTTTAGGCCGTCTGGTTATAGATCATGTATTTCATCACTGAGATTATTCACCTAAAAGGAAAAAAACAACAAAAAAAACCCAAGAACAAACAAACAAAAAACTTAACCAGCAAACAAACAAAAAGCCTAACCAGAAACCATTTTACATTTATTTTGTTTTAAATTGTCATGCCCAATTTTGCAGTCACAGTGGTATGCTATGAAACATTGTGACAGATGGATGGATTTCCTGAAATAATCTTTGATTGCTCTCTTTGTTCTTCCTGTACATGTCAAAAGTAAACAATAGAAAGCCTTTTGTCTGTCATGTTGCTTCTCAGTAGATTAAGATAGAAAGTTGAATAACTGCAAAATATAAATAATATATCAGGCTTAAAATAACTTTTCCTTGATGTTTGATTTCATTCATTCAGTATTTTATTTTCGGAAGCACAAATATTGTCCTACATTTAACGTTTGGATAAAAATATATGATAAATGTCCAAAACAGAAAATAAAAAACCTCAAGATGGTCAAACTTTAAACAAACACATCACAAGTTAGCACATTTTTCTGTAAATTTCACTGATTTCACCAAACTTCTGGCTTTTAGGTAAATCTTAGCAATAAAAAAATCCAGAAGATGTTAAGATTGTGCATAAAGATATTGATCAAAAATGTCAGGAAGGGAAAAAGCTACTTCATATCCATCATGAATTTCCACTGTATTTCAAAACCTGGATATACTTGCGGCTTTCTTCCTTTAGTCCATTTTTAGCCTTCAGTTTGCTAAGCAATTAAAACCAACCAACCTAATGTCAAACTTGTCTCATTTTAATAGAAATACATTTCACAGTTTTCGTTATTAACTCGCAGATTTTAAATTCTTTGAAAGCTATTCCGACACGACAAAGCTAATAGCGCAGAATGATGCAGGTCCTATACCCAGTGTCTGTTAAGACCTCACATTTGACCAAACAGCCTCTGGTGCAATGCTGCAGATGCTCGACTGCTGGAGTGTGTCTGAAAGCCGTCACACTCTTATTGAATTATGAGCACACCATAGAAGTAGGAAGATTGGAGCATGGGCTGAAGGCGGGTAAAAACAATTTAATTTTTATTCGGTCATGCACCATGTACTCAGATTTCACCTGGCTAAATTATGCTTCAAAGCTGAAAGTTTTGGCTTAGTTCTATTTAAGCAGGAAAATCATAAGCTTCAATAGACAACACTAAGAGGTGTAAGGGGCCATTAATGGTCACTGACCAAAGCCCTCTTGATTTACATAGTAGAAACGATAAGCTTTCTTTGGATGAACCACCAGTGGATGAAACAACAGAATTTGTTTTTGCAGAAATTTCAATACATACAAGACAAAAACCAAGCAAGCAAACAAACAAACAGACAAAAATACTTTACCCCTTTACACACTAGATATTCCCTTAATTTTCAGTTTTAAAACAGCGAATCAGGCTGTTTCTGTGAAGAACCCTTATAGGAATTCAGCTGTGATGGCACTAAATCCTGCTGACAAATACCATGTTTACATAATAAATTTAATCAGAGAAATTGTGATGGAAAAAATAATTAAATCAGAAGAAATCATTAGCATTATGGAAAATTTCTTTGGCTATTAGTTCCTCTTTTCAGCCAGCAAGAAAAGTAGATCCTAGGAGCTCTTAGGAGTCAATTCTTATCCTTTGACATGGCAAGAGAAAATAATATCTATCTTGCTGCAGGTATTTAAAGATTTAAATATAAAAGGAAAAAGTTACCCTCATATATTGTTTAATGATATCTTCAGGTTCATTACAAAAAAAAAAAGGATTCTACAATCACAATGGTTTTAGTGTAAGAAAGCAGAATTTTCATTATTATGACCACTAGTAAAATATTTCATTTTTTCTTCCTTTGGCCTTTCCTCCCACTCCTTCTGATCATATTTAGTTCCTGTCATACATGAGTAGGTAACATTTTCCCAAATTGATCTCAGAAATGGCCTTCTTTCACAAGCGGTTTTTAAATGTGTTTCAACAAACATCCTGTACTCATGTACTCATGCTACTGGCTTTAACCTTGGCAAGAACACGAAGTATACAAATGCAGTGCCCAGAAGCCACAGTCATGCTGAGCTGTTCTCAGAGCAAAACTCTGGAGGGTATAGCAGGCACATTGCATGCACTTTATGGCATTTCACAGCACTGGCTTTTTGTCTCTGACAGCACTCTGCAGCTAAAGGAAACAGACATCAACTCGAAATCAGACATGAGATGCTGTCCAGTTGAAAAGGTTACTGCAGCAAATGAGCAATCAGTGCACCCTGCTGCAATGACTGCTTTAGGTTGAGAAAGGACTTAGACAAAACACAATAGCTGAAACACACCAGCTTTGTAATCTGTTTGTCACTAGTCAACAGTCAGTGCTGCACAATGAGTTGGCAGGGTATAACCCTCAGGGATGGTGTGAAGCCTGTTCTACACAAGAACACCAGCTTATTACACGTTTATGCCTACACTTGAAAAGGCTGTTTCTTGTCAACATGTACCAAACCCAACTCTCAAACAAAATTTGCTGGGAAAGAAATTTTCAGGTAACAAAGTTCTACGTACTAGAACTGCTTTAAAGAAATGCCAGAAAAATCACTTCACTAATCTGCATGAGAGCAGCCTCATTGAAGGGATCCATTTATAAACTTAATCACACGCTTATTGCCTGGTCTACTGTTCATTACAAACAACATTGCTAGGAATTGTTTTCTGTACCAAAGCGCGGTATTATGTTGTTTAAACATTTTGTTTTCAAGCGTTGGTTTGACAGTCTTGTATCAGCATGATTCTATCAACAGAAATGAAATCTAAAAGCTCATGACTGCTATTTAGCATTTAATACTCATGTGGTGGTTTACAAACCTCAAAACACTCTCTGGGAGAAGGTACACAAAGGATCAAAAGTCAGGAGGCAGAGGAAAATAACTAATGCAATGGAAGAGTGACATAAAGTCAGAATAAATGTGAAGAAAAAGATAGACTAGCCACTTAGGTGAGATTTACATTGGCAGAAAATCTACATGCTAGAATTTGTAGTTGGTTGTTGCATGCCATTAATGTATAATGAATGTGTGTTTTCCTCACTGTAAAAGATGCTCTAAAAGGAAGATATCTTCCAAATATCTTCTCCTGTGAGAAACATAGACATCTGGATTTTGAGAAGGGAGCAGGCAATGCAGACAGAACTCTTCCTTCCACACTGCCAAAGGGACAGCTGGCAATGAAATAAATTGTCACTTTCACAAAGTAAAGGCTTAATTGTTCAAATCTGAGCCTCCTCATCTCCTCTTGCTCCCTGCTCTCAGCAGCCTTCACAAACACTGGAGAATAGAAGGGAAAGCCTTTCAAGTAAGGAGATGTGAAAGGGTTTAAAGGAATGAGGCAACGTGATTGTTTTAAGTTAGCAGGTTCACAGGTGGCTTAGGCTGGTCTAAGACAGAGCTGCACCCAACAGGAAAGATCCAGTCCTCAAGGACTTCCTCTTCTCCAGCTCCCACAACACACTGCAGCAAAGAGAAGCAGATTAACTTGCTGATGAAGAGAAAACGGAAGAGAAAAGGGAAGGGAAGTTCTGAGAAGTTCTAGGAAGATCTGGGAAGTTCCAGGGAGGGGAAGGGCTTTCACTGTGGAGACCGATGGGGAGTATGGGAAAAGAGGACAGCCAAGAGATTTATGTGTGAACAGTCAGGAGATTGCAGGACATCCTAACTAGAGAGGTTACCAGTATGGTACATCCAACATATAGATTATTGGGGAGGACAGCATTTAAAGTGTTTTTAAAAGTGTGGGTTTGCATTTTGTTTTGGTTTGTTTCATTTTTTTTAATAAGAAATGATGTTATCCAATCTTATTTTTGGAGACATTTATGAATGTATGACATTTATGTAAAGATAGGTATGCTGATAAAAACACTTGGGAGAATTTTTCTGGAGGATCCTGCTTGCTGTTTTTTCTTCTTCAGTGAGGGCAGTTCTTACACGGTGGATTGCATCCAGAATTGAAAATGGGCAGTCTAAATTAATGCTTTGCTTTCAAGAGAATTTGGTTCTTTTTCTGAGTGTACCAATGTCTCAGTACGGCCCAGTGAGAGGAAAGCCTGCTTTCTAAGTCTTTCACAGCATCCCACACAACTAGATTGTGACTAGTAATGCTTTAAATTTTGGATTTGACTATTTGTGCAGCAGTTACTACTACCCAGTGCTTGCAATACTGTTTACATTGCTTGCTGAGGTAGCTCGGACAGCAGAGGTGCTGTTCCTAAGAGGTATTAGTGAAGGATGGTGCTCTCAGGCAATTCCCTTACATGTTGTTAAAGGAAATTGAATCAAAGGAAATCCCCAAGGAGCTTTTAGGAAGAGGTTTTGCATTTGTCTCTTGATATCTACAACTAAAAGACAAAAGCAGCGCTGAGTTATCAAAGGACAACAGATAGCTTAGAAATAATTTATTGAAAGGTCATGGGCTACTTTTAGTAAACCACTTTGTAACATGGGGATCTCAGAGAATGGTCATTCTAATTTAGGAATCATGAGCAGAACAGGGAACAAATATATTATCTAGGGCATGGGGATGGTAATGAATAATTCAGTTATAAGTTTGGGTACAATCATCCAACTAGAAATAGAGAAAACTCAAGGACAATACAAACTAGAAAAACACAGCTAGAGCAGAAGTCATTGCAGTAATTGGCTGTAAACTAGATAGCTGATGTATACTTCAGATTTCCCTAATATGACCAATATTTTTCCAAGTGCAGAACAATAACAATATTGTCCAGAAAACAGACCTTTTAATTTTTAAATATCTGGGTTTTTTGCATATTTACTGCCATAAATATATATATATATGGTGTAATTTTTTGGCTAACAGGGATACACTCTTTTTAACACAATGTACTATATAAATAAGACAATGTTTTCAGTAATTTTTCAAAGTTGATATTATCTCTAATTTTTTCTCTGTGCTGAACTGAGGTACGAACAAAGGCTTTGAAGCATATAAATGTTTTCATTTGCTTTTACCACTTAATAATGCTAAGCCATCTGTAATCCAATGTCCATTTCCTAGATTACAAGTGATCCAAATACCAAAGAAATCAGTCAACTTTCTTCTTTATTCCAAAATCTCAATTACTCTTCTTATAAGTGGAAAAAAGCCCACACAAAACACCAAAACCAACAATAAGACCCAGCATATCCTATGGTACACACAAGGACTCTGAAATTCAAAGGATCAAAACCAACAGAGCTATCATCAACCCAGTGGAAAGCTAGTGATCATGACTAAGAAAAAGTTCAGTTTGCAACTGATTTTACAATGTGCCTTTTTTGTAGTTGTTGCTTTTGTTTCATTCAAAAAACAACAGTCTGTAGCAAGATCAAGATTTTCATGCTTCCTTGCTCCTTTTCTCTTCTCCCTACAAGTTCTTTTTATGGTCCTGAATTTGCTCTTTTTAAGATGCAATATCAAATATGCAAATGGGTTTTTAAATACATGCCAGAGGGTTTTTAAAGCTTTCAGTGTAATTATGAGGCTTTAATACTAACATACAGAAAGAAGAAGAAAATTAGAATATTCACAGAAACTATAATATGATTTTTAGATGAGAAAAGTTTATCCAGAATTCAGAGACTATTCAAAGGAATGTATTAAGCAGAAGAAGATAACAAATATAAGCCAAGGACACCCAGCTGCAAAGGAATTTAAAGTTCACAATAAGTAACAAAGCAGTTTCACTCTGAAACACCAAGAAAGGGTTTTTCACCTAGTTCTTTTCTATATTGAGATCTCATACAAATATTTTTAAACACAAAAACTCCTGTTTGAGTGACAAAGTCTGAAATATTAGCATCTCAGTATGTTATAGAAACTTCTTCCCTTTTCTCTTGCTTGCTCTTTTATCCCCACATCCCTAGAATGAAAAGTGGCTGAAAGGCAAGGAGGTAGACCCTGCACATTCCCTTTCAGAAGCTTTTGTGGAGGGACTTGTGCACATGTGGCTTTAAGACACCTTCTCATCAAAAAATCTCAAAGTCAAATTTATATTTACAAAATATTCCTTCTTCATAAAATGTTAGCATTAGTGGATGGCAATCAAACTTTCATTGCACTACACAAATTAAGACTCTTTGACAATGTTGACAATAAAAGCATTATGGGAAATGAGAAAAATTTCGCTGTTCTGTTCAGTTTGTATCTGCACATCTTTCCTCCTGCCAATTCTCTATTTGTCACAGCAACATCATCCATTCAAATGGCTTCTCATCCTCGCTGCATCATCAGTTCCTGTGCAGTACTTCTTCCTCCTTTGTGGATTATCTGCTTGCTCCAAATCCCTCTTACATTTCCAGTCTCTGTGTGGATGCTCCGCTTGATTGTCCAGTGCCAGAAACCTTGTATAAAAAAACAGGTAGGCAAAGAGCTTTCCAGAGATTTGGGTAAATTAGTAAGAAATAGTACTAAAACAACTATTTCTATTAAAAAAAACCAAGAAGAGAAGAATGCAGTAACAGTTTTCTCTTTGTTTACTTCTTTTTCTTAAAAAAATCAAGTGTCTTGGGTAATTTTTCTCTGTAACTTTAGGAGCAGTAGATTCCATTCTAGCTAAGGGCTAACCACTGGTGGAGACAGAATACTGGCTCAGCTCCAGCACAGAGTGGCAACTCCAGCTGTTCTGCAGAGAACATCATGCTTAGCAAACGCATATATACACAGTTAAGTTACTGACTGTCAGGTTTACAGTGCTAAAGGGATTCCCCAAAGAGAGGCAAGATCTTAACCGGCCTTTCCAGCTGTGACCTGCTTTCTGACCTGGAACTCCTGTAGGGTATAATCTGCTGAAACACATCCTCTCCACCCAGACTATCACATTGAAAAGAGTCTTTTCCTTTTGCTCCAAGGAAACATTTGCCCACAAACCTGCTAAATAAAGTGTGGAATGGCACTCCATATAAGCAAAAATCACATCCTGTAGCGGCTGTGTGAACACTGAAAAAGTCTTATTGAAAGCAATCAGAGGCAGATTCAAACTAGCTTTACTTCCTCTTCTCCTTTTTCCTAATCAGTTTTAAAAAATTGTTAAAAATAGCTCTTTTTTGCTCACAGAGGCCTAATCCCTTTGTCATATAGACTAGTACCACAGGGGTGAGCCTCTACTGAGTGCATTCAGGTCCTTATCTGTGTAAACAAGAAAGTTTTTTTGCCTTGTTAGATAAGTGACAGAACTCTTCCCTCACACTGGACTTTCTGCAGAAGAAGATGTCATCTGTATACTGGATGGCATGCAGTCTGCCAGTATAGGAAGCTGGGAAATAGAAACAGAACTAGAACTGATCTATAGGGGATTCAGGAACAGATCTAAAGCAGAAGGAGTGCAGGTGTTTTTCTTTTGAAAATTCCATCTTTGCTCTTTGATAATGAAATGCCCTGTGAGGGCTTTTTAAATGTATGAAAGGGAGTTTTTATTGGAACACATTTTGAAAAACAAACAAACAAACAAACAAACAAACAAAAAAAACCCAAAACAAAACAAAAAAAAAACCAAAAAAAAAACAAACCAAAAAAACCAACATAAATGAACATTAAAAAAGCTTATTACCCATTACACACCCATCCAGCATATAAGCCATTCAAATGAGTTCAATCAAGCCAATTTGCATACAAAGCACACAAAATGGGAATGAAATTTGCACATTTTATTGTAAAGTAAAGCAATTCTCATGTCAGTATTCAGAGTCTTTAAAAGGAAAATTCTCTATACAGTTGAGTATTTCACAGAGAAGACTGTGGATAGATAGTATTCATAAAATACATTTTATCTAAATTGCTAACTGTCTTTAGCAATAAAACCATCTGAAATAGATGTTGACAAGTGGAAATTATATTAAAAACTCTGCAAGAATTCAACCCATTCAGAGCTATGTTACTGTAATTTCAGTATTCTGCTGTATCTCTGCTACTTACAGAAAGTGTATTTGCCCCCAGTTGCAATTTAAAATAGCAAGACCTACATTTTCTGTATCCCTTTTGACCTCAATGGAACTTCGACTCAAGAAAGACTAAGAAATCAGCCTGTATATGTAGGTAAAAGCCAGAAAAGCACAAAATTACTCAATATGGCTAATGCTAAATAGTCCACCACAAAAATAGGAAACTTCGCATTTTTGGGATTTGGGACAGATCTTAATTCTTAGTTCCTCCCTTCTTTCTCCCTTGTGATAATTTATTTAGTTTTACTTCTTCAAGATCCTATTTCAAATATCCTGACATTATCAGTTCTTGCCTACCAAGCCCATGTTCAAGTTCTACTTTTTATTTCTTCCTCCCTGGCTCCTTAACTTATTTGTTTTCTACTCAGGCTTTTTTCTCCTTCATCTGGCCTGGGACCAGCTTCTGTCAAAGAGTGCAGAGGAGGGCCAAACTAGCAGTACGACAGTGGGAGGG
Source organism: Irena cyanogastra (assembly GCA_013397155.1). Classification (NCBI taxonomy): domain Eukaryota; kingdom Metazoa; phylum Chordata; class Aves; order Passeriformes; family Irenidae; genus Irena; species Irena cyanogastra. Next base: position 21,299 of record VWZV01005868.1, on the reverse strand, counting down.
ACACATTGCTCATCTTTGGGTACTAAAGTTCCATGGTGGTGGCTCATGTCTAAAAATAACCTATGTCCCAAACTCAAATTTTCAACAGCTTTATAATTTGTCTCACTTTAGGGGTATTCTTACAATCATGGAAGAAAAACAGACCTTTAAAACCAGGCCTGGTCCTCAGCCTAGAAGAGGAAAACTCAGGTCAGGAGGGAGCTCAGGAGGTTTCTAGTCTAATATATTCCTCATCAGCATCAGCTAAGGTGTCAAACAAAGCACTTCAGGGAAAGAGGAAGCCTCTGACACTGTTCACCTGTATTTCTGGAGAAAGGTTTCCTTACGGCCAGTCCCAGCCTGTCCCTCCCTCTGTGGCCTGCTTAGAAAAGCCTGGCTCCAACTCCAACAACCCCTTCCAGGCAGTGAGGTCTGCTTTAAGTGCCCTGGAGCTGGCCCCTCTCTAAGCTGAACCTGGCCCAGTTCTCCAGCCTCTCCTCACGGGGCAAGTGCTCTGAGCCCAACCACCTCACTGGCCCTCTAAGTTCAATCTGATTTATTTCTCACATTGGGGAATCCAAAACTGTATATGGTTGTGGTCTAAAAAATTCTGAGCAGAAGGGGAATCCTATCCAGTGATTGACTGGCCATGTTCCTGTTGAAATAGCCCCCAGCACATTGCTGGCTCATTGCTGGCCCTGTTCAACCAGGCAGTCCCTAGCATTTCTCTCTGCAAGAGGTTATTCTTTCCCAGATATTTCTATCTGCCCTTGTTCAATTTAATGAGATTCCTGTTGAGCTATTTCTCCTTCTTGCTTAGTTTCTGAAGATTCTTAAGGGGCATTCTCAAATATTTTGTCTCATAACTATTAGCAGTTTCAAAGAAGGACCTTGTGCTCATACCTCATGAAAAAAATCGGAGGCAAATCTAATTGGAAGGGCAATTTTAAAGGGATGATGTAACACACATACATACAGTGACCGTAGGTGCCATGGTCAAAGTGGGGAATAGAGGACAATATTATATGTTGCCTTTAGCGTTATTATGGTTTCAATCACATCAGCATGACACGTTGCTTTTTCAGGTAAAATGGTGTGCTTAGGAAATTACTGCAGTTTGGATGCCTGAGTATGATGGGACTTCTTGAGTGGCAGAACAAAAAGGTAAGGGAGCACAGAGGCAGCACGTCTTTCTCCCAGTGGTTTATGCCATGTTCTTGGGTGAAAGGGCCAAGGTATGATGATCAGCACTCGCTGGGTGTGGTGTGGGCCAGACAGCTCCTCACCGTGTCAGGGACCTGAGACATGTGCTCCTCTTACACACAGCTGATCATCCCAGTCTGTCCCCTCCAACAGCGCCTACAGACTGCAGTTTCTTTTGGATAATGCCAATACTATCACCCTGCCTTAAGTGCCAGGCACTGTACACAGCAGTGTTAGTAAGCATTGTCATGAAAAATTAAGGTCCAGGAATTCTGACAATTCAGATCAAATGGTTTGCCTCAGAATTCCTACAGCAGAGTGGATCAATTTGTTTTGAAAATTGGATACATGACAGTAATTAGGGCTGCTGACAGGCTGCTGCTTAGAACTCTTTCCTTCCAAAATATTTTCAAAATTTAGTCAAGGCTGTGCCTGGGAACTCTAAATACAGTAGAATGTCAGCCTGTTTATACACCTCCCTAGGCTATTTTCAACAGCTCATTCAGATGTACTGACCAGCAAAAGTCACACAAGTTTAAACTCTCTCAACTATTTGTCATCTATTATCAAAAAGAGCCATCAAACTGAGGTTTCAGTAGCATGGTTTATTTTTCAATCAGTTGGGTAATTAAAAGAAGCCTGGTATGGTAGCAGAGCAGGTAAGTGAGAACCCAGGAGCAATCATATGTGTTTATGATTCTGCCACCACCTACAGCTGCAAGCACAGTGCTTGTGACAGTTCTCTGACAGTTTCCACACCCCAACCCAGTATAAAAGCATGTACTACGGTAGTACTGAAAAATAAGAATCTACTCCAACTCCAACAGAAGTTAACAGCTGTGCCTTTAGTAATTTTTACTAGAGAGGGACAAATTTAAAGACCTTGAATCTGACTGTGAACCATACTGTGCCAGCATACCTCTATTGTCTGTTCAACCAGAAAGTGGGTAATTTCCCCTCTTGAATGTGGGACCCCATGAGACTGCAAAATAGGCTTCTCTAATGTTTGTACATGATTTCTTCCTATAGATACAGATGCAAATATCACATGAAGAAGAGAGGATAATTTGTGAGACACAGACATCTTTGTGTCTGGTGGTCAGCAGGGATCTTACCTGAGGCCATTCATAGTTCTGAGAAGCCTAAGGATGCATTCCTGAGCATCCCAGAGTCAAAGGGAGTAAATAGAAGCTCCCACCATGGTCTTTGGAGTTGCCAAGCACAGTTCACCATCATTCCATGTGATTCTGTTGTAAAGAAATAGAAACTAAGTGTAGAAATCCACAGTTTGTAGCAAATGTACTATATAAGACGAAAGGCAAAATAATTCCTACATTTAGTAGAAATTCTCTCTGCTTTATGAACCTGCTTTAAAAGTACCAGAGAAGGTACTTTTATTTAGTAGAGACTGTAGCTTATAGAAAAAGGTATACCATCTACAAATTGAAAATATCTGTGAAATTATAACATATTTAACAGAAATTCAACAGCCTTCTTCGTAGCAGCAGCCAAGCAACATTTGATGTCAGAGAAAGAAAAAAAAAAGAAATTATATTGTTAGGGCTGATATTTTTGTTGTTGCCCTTGGCTTTTTTTTTAATCCCTTGTTGCCTATCAGGTTTTCAGGGCCACCTCCAAGAGCTCTGACAGTCGTTACACTGGGAGCGTCCCTTCCCCACCTCGTTGCATGATGATCCTCAGCCGGATTTTCAAACACAATTGTTTCTCTGGGTAACAATCTGAAAGGCAGCTGCAGTGAGCGTGGAGGTCAGGCAAAGCAGGCCATGGATGCAGAAGCACCTGCCTTTTGCATGCAAAGATGGAGCAAATTATAACATTTGTCGTCAAGGAACTGAGCAGCAGCACCATGTGTGATGGCCTCACAAGCACCATTTTCATCGTGTGCATGGGTATATCTTTTCAAATCTAGAGCAGGGAACAGATGTTTCATCAAAAGACACATTTAAAATAAAGATAATTATGCAGTAAGAAGCTTAATTACATAGGATTATTCAGGTCCGCTTAATTGCTTGACAGACTGAGGGCCTCCTACATATTTGTGACAGAAGCACCCTTCTCACTGGGTTACCAAACTTGGTCATGGCTTCAGGATAAATGTAGTTGTTTTAGTAATCCAGCTAATTCTAGTTTCTGATTTTCAGCTACAAGCATGAAAAGTAAGCAAACTTACCAAGCATTAAAATATCATTTTATTCCCAGAGGCATTGTATTTTCTTCCATAAAATATGAATATCTGAACTACAAAAACTTAGCAGTTTTATCACTGTACAGCATGAAGGAATTTCACTTACACATGATTTAGATAAAGAGGAGAATCTGCTCTGGTCTTACTGCTCACATATGCCTATGCATCTCCAGTTTTCAGAAGTTTGTTATGACTTTTTCATGTGGGTATTTAAAAATGGCCTTTCACCTCCCCAAAAAGGGACACCCTCTTTTGCCACAAGCAAAAGTCCTAATACTGTAAAAAAAAGTATTTAACTCTAACAAATAAACTTTTTTTTTAAAATTTTTGCTTAAGTAACACAGTGTGCACTGTGGCATAGCACAGCCATTCTGTGGGACTGTATTCTCATGGTAGCTGCTGAACTGATCATACTAATACATTTCACAGAAAAATAATGATTTCTGTGAAATTATGCTGACAGGCTTCCAGTGTGATTCTATGGGGTCCTGGGAACTTACCAGCTGCAGAGTTCGGACAAATACAAAATTAGGGAGGCAGATACGCCATGTGAATCATGCTGAATAGGGAACTCTCATATTTACAGAGTCCATGCAGCTGGGGCTTTTAAAGAACACACAGTATTAACCCAGGTGTTTTTCGGTCTTTACAGGTTCCAGACAATCGTTCAAACAATTATTTTGTAGAGAGCTTTGCAATTAAATTTCATTGTTCCAGCCCTAAGTGTGTTAGTTCCCCATAGTCAACACGTTTTTTGATAATGTACTGTAGGGCATTAGCAAAGCCACACACAAAATTTATAAGTAAAGGGTGTAAATGTGATACTGAAAGCCTGAGCACTAAAATGATCTCTTAATTTTCAGCAAAGAGAATACTATAATATTGGCATCTGTCAAGCCATTGCAAACTTTTCTTATGTAGGCAAACTAGAAATGATTTCATTGTGCGTTACTGAAAAAAACAAAACAAAACAAAACAAAAAAAACAACAAAAAAAAAAAAACCAACAAAAAAGCAAAAAAGGAAAAACAAACCAAACCTGCAGAAGAATTAACTTTATAAGGAGTTAAATCTTCTAATTTAGGAAAAAAATCCTTAGCTCAGTCTAAGCTGGTAAATGTAACTTAAAGCTTGGGAAAGACGATTACCCTATAATGGCTCCATTCACATTCACAAACTTGGGGTAATTTTAAACTCCTGCTATGTTTTGGAATGCTGCCCAGAAAACTTTGGTGTGAAAAATCTGCTGAATGCCTTTGCGCTACATTAGCTAACAGTATTTAAGGTCAATAAGGCAGGTGTGGCCTTTCCTCCATTCATTTTGAAAACTTAAAGACATCTTCCTGAACCTCTGTTTATAAGAGGCTTTTGCTCAAAACTCTAATAAGAAGAAAGAATTGGGGAAGAACGAGGAAAGGATACAATTTTTCTATTATCAGGAGAGAACATGAGAGAGGTGCTAATAAATCATAAACCGAGAATTAAGTTTCAGTGTGGCAACTTAACTTTTAAAAACGTGTACCAGCACTTAGTGCGCTTGCCAAGCGAATCACGGGAACTCAAGCTACTTTCCACACTAATGGTGTCAAGGTGCACCCCTGTTTCCCCCCTGCTGCTTGCGAGTGACATTAGAGAGCCTTGGTGAAGAATACGCCCGAGCTCCTGCCCCGCAGCAGCTATCGTATGCTAGGGTGACACCGTGACTGATCACACCCAGGCACTGCTTCTGTCGCTGCAAATGGGCTCTCAGTCATAATGGAAGCGTTTAGTTCAAAGCACCGTATACATTACACGTGTTATTAATGGCTGAAACAGATGCTTTCATCTACTGGAAGGGTTTGTTTTCACATAGAGCAAATCCCCCTGTAAATTTGGATCTTTTATTGGGTTGCATATCAGTTTGAGGGATAATAATGATAAGAAAAGCCCCTTCTACTTTGCCTCATATTACAGAAGCATTTAAATTTTTAATTAGTGTTTCATATCAACAAATTTATATACATCTACACACATTTTATTACTCATTTTATATGGCTCCGTTTGTTTCTGTTGTAAATTGCACAGTTTCTTAATCACTGCTAAGCATAAAATGCCCCATCAGTAAATTATTCCTACAATAAAATACATGATGTGGTTTACAAATGATGCTTATTAATTTCAGGACAGAGATGTTGCATTGTATTGTGGTTTATGTTCAATTAACACATTGCTGCATTAATGCAAACTGTCAGCACAGAATTGAACCAGAGTCTAAATGAAAATGAAGCACCCTGAAAAGGAATTATTGCCTGGGCTAAACAGAGTAAAAGCCAATTTATTTGTGAGTTTGCTTGTACAATACCACCTGAGGTATTCACAGCAAATCTAGAAGCACAGATCATGTTTTTGAAAGGAGGCTGTCTGATTGCTCTACCTTTTTATGCACTTTTTGTGGAAAGTATTGTGTCTCTGCACACATGATTGATCAATGATTGTACAGCTGGAGCAGGTGCAGTCATGAAAGCCAGACTACAAGGGGAATACATCTTTAAAAATAAGTCACCCATTTTTTTATTAATTATAAACAAAAATGTTTCCTAGGGCACATGCAGCTCATGAAAGAAAAAGGTGGCCATAGTGGAAACAGTAATTGTGATCTTTTAGATGCAAAGCATAACATTAGTTTTATTTGTCAGATATTATTTTTCTAGAAAAACTCCATAAAGTACTCTGAAAGACTCCAAGTAATAGCAGCAGATGGTAATGGTTCAAAACCAAAATGCTGTTTTTTCAGAACAGGACAACTTTTTGGGACAAAATTGCTTATATGTTTTGAATTTGAAAGCTGCAGAGGTTAAAACTAACCCTGACTGCAAACCAAGTGGACTAGGACTATGTTCTTCAAACGTGTGGTATATCTCTCTTCTTTTTCTGCTCTCTCAACCTGTATGAATTGCAATGCTTTTTTTGCCCTTGAATAATATCTGAATGGTTGTAAAACACTGGTATCAGAAAACAAGCTGGCATCATTAAAAACATTCTGTATTTCAGCATACTGAAATCTGTTTAATATCAGGAAAGTTAATTTGAATTGTGTCCCCTTTTTAGTAAGACATCGAGCTGTACATATTTAAGAATAACCCCACAGAGGTTGCTTGGCAAACTTTCCAAAAGCTTTGTGAGACACTACATTTCATTGTGGGGATTCAACACAAGTACTTGTGTATTTGTAGAAAAACTTAAAAAGTCCTGCTGGCACAAAATCACCACAAAACCGGCACCAAAATCCTGAATAAACTCCCTCTGAGATTTACATTTCATTCATGTGGATTACATCTGTGTAATCATATTGCCCCAAAGCACCTGCGCTCCCCCCCATCTCAAGCAAGTGCTGGAGGAGAATATCACCCATAGGCTTTCTTCGTGTAATTTTTCCTGTTTCACTCCATGTCAGCAGCAAGGTGAGAGGCAGGATTTGCTTCCTCACAAAACAGCTTTTAGGACACAGCTTCGTAGCTGGAGGGCAAGCTGTGTAGATGTCACCTCCCTAGGCACCATTGCTGGTCCATCTCTAAAGTTTCTCTGCTGGACTGTGCTCCACACTCTCCGTTTGGGAAACTCTGCATGAAGACAGGACATGGAAACAGGGAAGGAAATAACACCCTGCTATTCCCCAGAAACCAGGAAAACCTTGACCACACAGTATTACCATAGCATGGGCTAGGCTGGGCTGCAAAACATTATTTGCATGGTACATTAGCAAAGTTTAGTAAGCAGTGCTAGAAATAGAGTAATTTTCTAATACAAATATTTTATATAAACTCTGATTTGAAAGTTCACCTTATTGAAGAAGGCATACAGCATGTACTGTTACACTGTTATAAGCCACTGAGGAATATATACTGTTATTATACAATCAGCAAAAAACGCAGTTACTTTGACTTCTTAGTGAGAGAAAGGTGTTTTCTGCGGTATGGCACTTCCACCTATAAAAGTCAGAAGCGACCTGAGCAACAGCTACAAGTCACAGTACAAGAGTTTGTGCATTTCCACTGCTTAGAACAGGATTTTTCCTTAGCCTGTGCTTCTGCTTGGGCCCTACTGCCTGCAAATGTGGCTATTCACAAGCATAGGTCCAGCCTTAAAATTCACTGATATGCTGCTACATGGCTCAGTTTAAGCAAGATTTCAGCAAGAGATGCATCTCAGGAAAAAAAAAAACCAACATTCTTTTTAAAAGTTTCTTGTTCTAAATTATTTATTCTTATGTTCCTAGATCTGACACAGTAGAAATCAACATTAAAAAAAAGAGTTGTTTGTTAGTTTTTTTTCTTTTAATAAGACAAATAATTTAGATATATCCACAAATAAGAAAATGGAGGTACAGGGGAAATTGCTATCAAGTTATTAATCCAGTTTTGATATTTAATCTGTGGACAACATATTCTACAAGGAATCTTTAGGTTGAGGCTGAGGTCCACAGCTGACGTAGTAGTTCAATAATTATGCATGCATAGCAGTCTGATAAGAAAAAATCCTACTGGAAATTTGGAGTAATAATAACTGATACTGTAAATACTATTATTCAGGGAAAATTGAAAGAGTAACATTTATACCTTCTATAACTGCATAAAAAAAATTTTCATCCCTCTGACCCCCAGTCTGCAATGAATGTTAGGAACTTTTCTTTAAAGTTTTCTTGAATTTGCCATGGTAAATTTGCTTTCATTTGGGCCCTTTCTGAGGCCACTTTGGTGCTAAATCATTTGTGCATTATGACTGGATTAGAAGTAACTTCCTGGTGTAAAAATAATATGTAAAATTGGTAAGAGGAATTGCCTTGATTGAGCTGAACATTCTTTAATGGGGCAAAAATATTTCGAGTATTGAAAATCAACTACTTCGTAGAAAAATAACAATGTTCAGTGACCTGTAGTTCATATTTTACTGCTAATTTTTTGTATGATATCCATTCATGTGCACAGACTATCTAAGCTCAAATGATGCACATCAGCTCCAGGCAACTTTGCTGTTGTTTAGAACTAGTCCTGGATCAGGATTTACTCTGTGTTTTCTTCTACTTGATAATTTAGTCAAAGGAAAATAACTCATCTAATGGATAACACTTACCCCAAAGGACTTCAAGTGCCAGATGATAAAACTTTGAATAAAAAATGATCAGATGAGACAAGGAAGGACGAAGTGTGTAGATAAGAGTAAGGAAAGATGTTTTTCAAGAAAAGACAAAGAAAAGCTTTTGATTATATATTCCTTGTACAGACAATTTTTTTGTTTTTCTTTTCAAGATTGACTCATTGTATGAAGAATTCTAAGAATATGGTCATCTCTGGCAGCCAGGATGCAGCAAACAAACCCACTGAAATATCCAATCTGTTCATGGATATGCTCTTGAGGAGCAGGCTGCAAAATAATTTGTCTTCCAGAGACTGCTAACATTTACCTGAGGGTTATATACTTGAAAAATATGACTTTGCATTAAATACTTGAATGTTGTATTGTTAAGTATTCAGGAATGGCTCAAAAATTGCTCAGCACGAAGAAAAAGAAAGCTAAACAAAACGCCTCAGACTTGTGTTTAATGCAGTGTGATTTAAGGAAAAGTGGTTTTCTTCTGTTGCTTTTGCCTCTTAAACATAATGCATAGCCTCATTTTTGAAGATTTTTCTCTCTTCCATATAGCCTTAGAGGCCTCAATCCCACAATGCTAGCTAGTTTTTCCCTTTGATAATACATGACTATAGATAATAGACTTTCAGTGTCACAGACTCCGAACAATCTCATGGTTATATATCAGAAAATGCCACTTTCCTTCAGATATGTTTTTAGTTACAAATGCCTTGCACATTTCAGTGGCTTTCTCATGCTGAGCACCTCATCCAGGCTTGGATCTGATCCAGCTCTCACCACAGGCAGCAGCAAGAATCTTATTGGCTTTAGTAGGGACTAAATGAAACTCTGTGGGTTTTATCCTCATTTCTATGTGTTCAGTCCCAAGTGCAGCACTTAAACAGATGCTTAAATTTGTGACTAGTCCTATTCAAATCAAGGGATCACTCACGTGTCTGTAATTAAGTACAAGCAAAAGTGGGAGCATGTACACACATATGTATATGGTTACATGTATTTGATATTAAATTACTGAGAGCTGCACAGATTATGGAAGAATATGACTTACCACCTTAAGTGTTAGAATCACAGAATCATGGAGTCATAGAGGCTCTCAAGTTAGAAGGGGACCACAAGGATCATTTATTCCAACTCCCTGCTCCTCTCAAGACTCCCTAAAACTAAACCATATGACTAAGGGCACCATCCAGTCACTCCATGAACTTTGACAGGCTTGTTGACATGACCACTTCCATAGGGATCTGTTCCAGTGGCCAACAAACCTCTCAGGGAAAAACCATTTCCTAACATCTCATCTGGACTTCTCTCGAAAGAGTTTTATTCTAAGTCCTCCTGTCCTATTTCTGATCAGCAGAAAGAGAACATCAGTGTCTCCACCTCTGCTGCTCCTCCTTGAGCAAGATGTAGCCTGTAATGCAGTTAAGTGTTTAAGTATGTTTTTTGAGTGTTTTCAGTATGGATGCCTGAAACTTCTGAGAACAGGAAAAGAAGGAGTCAAAACCAGTAAACAGTACACAGCCAAAGTGAGCACACTTGTTAACACGTGAATGACTTGGTATAATATGAAAATAGATGTTAATATGAAAAAAAGTCTTGATAATTGGTACAATTAAAAAACTGTCTGTGTAACATACTTAAACCAGTATTTTTGCTACAACCCTCTGTAGTTAGTTCAGTATATCCATTATCAAATTGCTGCACAGTAGTAAAAGTGCAACACTGCTCAAATGAAAAAACTAATTTTTGCAGGGACAAAGGGTATCAAACATTTTATGGTGTAAGTATAGCCCGGAAGCAAAAGCACAGGTTCTTAAGCTATTATTAGTGCAACTGACAGAGGATTTCACTGACCCATTGCAGATGGTACTGTTGTACCAACAACCTAATTAGTCACTCAGAGAAAGTAGTTTTAACGAAAATGGTCTAGAAGATACACAGCATCCCTTTCATACCCATGTGACAAGGCATAGAAAAAAAAGAGCACTAAAAATAATAACAATTACCTGCCCTTAAAATACAACACAATTTCAAAAGTTTTTGAAAAATGTTTATTATGTGGAGGGTAGCTATAAGCAGCACCAGGAGCGCAGCTATCTTCTGTGCATGAGGACAGTTGAATGGTGAACACTTCAAGTTTTTTATTCAGGCAATTACAGGAAAAAATGAGCCTGAGAAGGTTGAATAAATCCTTCACATGGAAAAGAATGACACAGAGAAAAAAGCCCTGAGATGAGAGATCTGTGACCAAGAGGACACAGATCTGGAGCCGGTTTTCTCCAGAAGTCTGTTGCAGACCCTCATCTGGAGCCTGATGGCATCTCACAAATTTCCTGGGGAAACAGACTACCCTGTTCTACACCTTATTCTTTCAGAATTGTAGGACAGAGATTGTGTCTGGGGGACTGTGGGAAAGCTTACATAAAAAAAGAGATGGGAAGACATGAAGTATTTGGTGTCTTAAAGGCCACGGAATTAGTCTATCAGTGAAAAAGAGAGCAGCATGCAGTAGTCACCATATAGCTTTTTTTTTTTTTATATTCTGGAATTGATTGAGTCAGGAAAGACAAAATATGTCGCGGTGGGCTAAGCAGGTATGCCTAGAAACACTTGTTCATGGAACGAAAAAAACTGTAGAATCTTGCAGTCTTAGATCTCATGTTTTTTTTGTATAGTTATTTTTAATAAAATACACCATCTAACTCTTTTACATTGAAATTATGTGCCTGGAAAAAGGCAATGCTTTCTACCTAGATTTTTCTCATACTGATAAAAGCAAGAAGCAATCTTACTGGGAAGTGAGTTGCACTACTGCAAAAACAATTTTAGAAACATAGAACTGGGACTGTGTCCCTTGTCAAATGCACAGACACTGAGATTAACACTGATTGTAATTGAGACCAGAACTTGAATTGTCAATTTACTGCTGAAGTGCTGCCTATTCCTTAAACATTTGCTTTGTCTAAATGTAGCTTATGCAAATTTAAGAACAGAATCAGGGGTTCAGCATCTGCAAATATTCCTTTAGCTAGTAGAAAATTAAACATCTTTAGTTAGATGTTGGAGCATGCTATACTAAAAAAATATAACACTCTCAGGAGAGAACATCTAACATATATAGAATGCTAATCACTGAGGAAGAAATTTGTTGCTCTTTATTTCAACGTTTAGCTTAAAGTAGTTGTAAAACCCCAAGCTTTAACATGGGCTGCCATAATTTTGAAGCCAGCTTGCCACTGAGCTACAGAAACCGTTGGTGCCCTAGATGTCTTGTTGTTCTGGAATTTACTTGATCAGAAGGCACTGATAGGAATCTGAGGCAAGTATTCCACTGAAGTGGACAGTATTTTAATGAAAGCTTATCCAGCTAATGAGCTTGACAGGAAGCCGCTTTTCTCCTTGAAACCAAAGCAAAACACCATTTGTAACTATTTTGTAACCATTACAACTGTAAAATAAATCTTTTCTATTTCATTATTTTCTGATAAACAAATTAAATTGATTTCATATATGTTGATTTGTGCTTTTTTATAATAAATATTTTTTCTTTGTTTTCTAGGACTGTTCTTTTCAGAATTGCAGTAGAGAAAACTAATTTCTTTGTCTGAAAACCTCTTTTGCATTTGGCTCATGAACAATAAAGGCATTAGAAAGCGTCTTGAACTTTTTTTTGAAGCTCTAGCGTATCCTGAAAAGGATCTGCCATGAAAATATGTATAATATCATATCTTGAAAAGGTTCTCATCCCAGCAGGATGTCAACTTCAAGAATATGGTAAACAATTAAGTTTCATTTATGTTTTGTCATTAGGCATTTCATTTTGCTGTGACTTTATCAGGTCTCGCATATTTTATTTCACATCTTTACTAAATTCACAAACCATGAATTTAAACATCTCACATTTTTGACATGTTATTCCACATGGTAAGTGTCAGTTTTTTGAACAAAACCTAAGAATAACATAAGATTGAGATCAAATTGAAATGAAATTAGTCTGAAATCTAAAAGCTAAGCTAAGTCATTTACAGCAGCTTCATAAAAGGATGTGATATGAAATGCAAATTCTCTCTGGCATTAAATAAAGTAAGTTTAAACCGTGTCATATATTATAAAGGTCTCTGCTGGCTGGTTTTTGAAAGACTGTTACTTTATTAGAGCATAGATATTAATAGGAGATCAACATGTAGTGCTGGATTCTAATTTTAAATTGTTGGATAAATGCATATGGTAATTAAATAGCGAATTTGTGATTACACCCTTTGCCAGAGATGGTGTAATTTTAACGATGCAGCATAAAGTAATATTTTTTAATCTTTAATTATATTCTAAGATTTTAATAGTGTAGATGACAGACTATCCAAGGAAGAATTACTGTCAGTCCTTTTAAACTCTGGAAAACAATGTTCTGTTGAACACATATGAACCATTTATTTCTCTCGATTAAGATTTTCTCATTTTCAGCTTATTTTCTTTTGTAGTCATCTTACAAAAAGTACTACAGCTGCTGCAGTGATTTTGCTGTTCATCTTTTTATAAAATTTTTTTATCTGCTCTGAGCACTTCCATTTACCAAGTCTCTGACTTTTTTTTCCTCAGTACAAAAGAAATGCTCATCTGCAAATGACTTTTGTTCAGCACAGAAATGTGAGGATTCATGTGGTGAAAATCACTTGTTAAGTACAGTATGACACACAGACTTGTGATGTTGTGACTAAGTTCTTCTTGCTATTGCCAGTTTTGTGGCACGAGCTCCTTTCATAGGTATTTTAATAGGACCTAATTGGAACACTGGAGAGTCAATAGTGGGAGACAATACAACCTGTTCTGATCTGTGCCACTGCAAAATTTCAGGCTAATAATTAATTTTTTTTCCATTCTAGTCTGCTTTTCTTCAGAAAGGGAATATATACTTGTGTAAGAATGACACAGATTTTAGCTTCACTCCTAGTATTCCAGGCGCTCATGGATCGGCAGTACCAGGGTGCAATCAGTGTTGTGGTACACCTGAGCTAACAACCCATGCCCAGAGACTTAGCAGCAGATATGGTGCAGAGGTAATTTAGGATTCTTACAGCCCTGTCTGAGCGTTTAATAGATTGTTTTTCCTCTCCTAGGTGTGTCTGCTCTCATGGACGAGAGTTTGAACATTCTTCAATCACGTTCTGTTAAATGTCATATGTTGCACCTCTGGTCCATGAGGCTTTCTAAGCCAAAGCTCGATGCAGCTAGCTTAGTTGCAGCAACAAACCATTTATAAACTAGTTTTGCAGCTCTACACCTGTATTGTCTTAGACAACTCATCTGAAGTATGATAATAAAGAATTGATTTTATGATCCCCAAACCAGTCACAGAAACTGGCTTCAGATACCCTGCCTGTAACACCTTGGAGTATCTTCTAACCTGTTACTGAGACAGATAGTTTTTAGAGTATTTCTTGTAGCACATTTTTCACTTAAAATGGTGTCTTGATTCTGGCCTCACTTGGTGTAAACCAGGAATAATTTTACTGAGGTCAGCAGAGACACACTGCTGTGGCAAGGTCAGAAACTGAGCTTTCTTGGGAGTCTTTCTAACTCCAGTACAAAAAGCTACTAGATGTGCTGTATTCAGCACTTGGCATAAAGTTGTAAATATAGGGTCAAAAATAGATATTTTTGTAATTATCTGACATATACCTTGCTCTTTCTAAAAGAAAATGTTGATCAAATTAGCTCCAAAATACCTTTCAGCAACAGCTGCCGAGTTCCTTTTAATGGAGAATGTGGAAGAATTTTATTTTCTGTCATTCTCTTATTATAAACAGATAAAAGATTGATCAGAGAAAGCATAGCCAGATTTTTAAACCTCTTCCACTCTACGGCAGCTGATTTGACACTTACAATACATCCTAGCAAAAAAATTTTCTTTATTCTAAGAAGTGAATGAGAAAATTTGTGCTTTATATGTTAATCCACTAATCATTTTTCCATTTTCCCCAAAATTTTCTTGGATGTCTAATGTAAATAAGTGATTTTCCATATAAATAGAACCACCCACCCCGCCCCCCCGCCCC
>VWZV01005865.1:939039-950217 GCA_013397155.1 Irena cyanogastra | reverse complement strand
AAGGGATGGCTTCATTTGTGGTGAGCAGAAAAATGTAGGACATGAAATTAGTGTCCCTCAGCAGTAATTACACTAGTGGCTGACACTCCATTTCGGCTGCTGCCGTATTTTACTTTGATTTATGAATACTAAAATATGTGATACAGTGTCTAAACTTCAAAGGTTGCAAAAATTAAATATGTTTAAATAAATACATTTATTATAATAATATTTACCACTAATTTCATGCCCTAAAAGCTTAAAAAGTTCTTGAACCACTTACGCCATTAAAATGACACTGAAGTCAAGCCAGTTCCATGGGTCTCGCAGAAAAGTAAAACCTTCTAAGCAGAAGCCCCTTGCAAGAATTTTGATAAGTGATTCAAAGGTATAAATTCCAGTGAAAGTGTACCTGAAAATCATCAGAGCAGGGATAATGGATTTTTGCATACTTACAGACAGTGCCATTCTTTAGCAAAGATGACTTAAAAGAGAAGAAAAAGTATTTAGAAGTGAAAGGAGTAAATTATTAACTTCACTTGCCCTAAATATTGTAGTTGCTGTTCAGTCTTTCTTGAAATTTGCACTTGATATATATGCGCTACTCATTTTCTAGAAGGTTGATTTAATCTCAGTTCTTGTGCTTACAAATAATTTCTGACTCTAGTATTTATGGATACATTTCAGACTGATATTTATATGTACATTATTTGGCACTCACAAGGTTGCCTCTTTGTTTGCATTCATAAATCAGGTAGATGTCTAAGTGTTACAAAAACTGAAGAATTTTTTTTATATCTAAATCAGAGAGTTTTGTAAAAATCAGTTCTGGCTAATAACTATACTAATGCCTGTATTACATGTTTATTTCATAAAAAATCTCCAAATATAAGAAAGCATACCCAGACTGTTATTCTCAAAGATAGGGAGCATGATTACCAGCTTACCTAGTGTGGGAATAGCTATTCATTTAACAACATAGAATAGTCAGTTATAACCAGCATAATGCAGGCATTTCCTGAGGCCCACATGGATCTCTGTGGACCTCCAGAATAAAGGAACTCTACCTACAGACCCTACTGCTCTTCTTTCAGACTCTCTGCAACTCTAACAAGCCATCATCACAGTTCACTGGGAATGAGTTAATGGTAGTTGTTTCTAAACAAGGCTCAGTGTAAGGTTCACTAATGCAGAGAAATAAACAAATAAAAATCAGTAATGGCTCTCAGAGAAAAGGAGGGAAGGAAAGAAGCAACAAGTGATTAGAAGCATGTTTTTCATGAGTAGTATTGTTTCAAATAAAAACATAAAGGGCTTTGAGGAACATGACCTAGAGGAAGGTGTCCCTGTGTGCCAGGGGTTTGGAACTGTATGATCTCTAAGATCCCTTCCAACCCAAACCACTCTATGATTCTACAGTATGTCAGAGGAAAACATGTATCTGCATTATGTCAAAGAATAAACATGCATTTAAAACAATGAGCAAGAGAGAGAAATATTCCTTATTTAGGTCAGCTCTTTGTTACTCTTTCATAGGTATGGCCCTTTCCTCAGCCTTTTGAGTTTCTTGCAGTTTGTGGGTTGTGTGTCCTTGTTGTGGCCGGCATTTATGAGGTCAAATCAGTAAGGCATGATAAAAGCCCCACTGTGATGAGATCATGGATACTCAAGCAAGGTATGGCATTACATGCACAGTTTTACATGCACATCTGTAGCTCCCTGTCTGATTTACAGCAAGGACAAGAGCGCCTGTTTGTACTACACAGCAGAAGTCCAGATATTCCTCAGGCATAATTTTAACAAACTTGTAAATAATTTAAGTTATTCAGGAGGAAATGGGAAAGATATTGATGATCTCATGGAATCTGATTCTTCCTGACTCTGGACAAGCCCATTCTGGCATTTGCATTTTTATAAATGCTTCTTGTTTGGAGTCACACAAAAACAAAGTCATAAAAATAAACAAGTAAAAATGTTTCACTTACTCTACATTCTTTGTCCAGTCTGGAGGGTTACTCATGGTCATAAATACACAGTTGGTCAAAATAGTGCACATGATAAGCATGCTGAATAAAGTAGGTTATAGTTAAGGCACATAAATCAAAAAAGTAGGACAGCTTTATAACATTGAAATAATTTAAAAATTTTAAGTGTTTACAAATGTGTACAAATAACATGATACTCAAATTAAAGCCTAAAAATAAAGGTTTGCACATAATTTTATGTATTTTAAATGGTATGCTATCTGGCATATTATGGTGCACTTCTGTAAAAAAAATGCAATACTTTTGTAATTATAAAAGGTTTAGGTTTTAAATGAAGTTTAAACATATCTTTAACTCTGTAAATCATGAAAATACTACCCAAATGTAATTACTCATTTAATACAGGTGGATCATTCTAAAAGATCTTTAGTCAGAGGTTGGTTGTTTAGGGCTGAGTTTTTCTTTGAACATGATTGAAATATATTTGAAAATATTCTCCTTTATCCCAAATCTTTCCACCTATCCCAATGCTGAAAACACAATGCCAAAAAAGCTGCTTTTCACCCATGCTCTTTTGTCCTTGCTAAGTGAGTCTAGTTCATGAATAGCACTACTGGTCTTGGTAAAAGTGTGACCTTAGATATGTTCAAGTGCAATGGTTTGTTACTAATGTGGCCTTGGCTGCAGGGCTTAGTATGGGATCAGGTCTCCTTTTAGATATAAAGCCTGAAATTTAAACTCTGACAGATCTAGGTGGTTCAGTAGAAAATTCTCTCGGCAGGGATGAAGATCATACTGCAATTCACATGTGATATTGCTCCTTTTTTAAAATGTGAGCAACATATATTTATTTAGCATAGTTCACTCCCATGGACACAATTTGTATATCCACATGAAAAGTATTATTTCAGTCATTAAGTAGTTTTAAATAGCAACACTTAAATCAACATTCAGAAAAAAGGATATGAATGTACCAAAATCTTGATAGCAATTTTTCTGATGGGATTAAAAGGAGTTAAAATATACAAGGCAGATGTGGCACTGAATCGGAAAATTGCTTTTCCCTTATTCAATACTATGAAAGTCTGCAAAAAAGAAATACAAAATTAAAATACAGCATTGACTACATATATATCTTTACGTCCTACTAAAAGTTTCCATTCTCCACCTGAGAGGTACAAGTTCCATTCTACTGTCCACCTGTGGTAGGAAAAGAACTGATTTCTATGAATACAATGGAGTAAGCCTTCCACAGCCAATTCTCCAATTTGCAAAATTTTCCAGCATGTGGACTGAATTATGGTGTAATTAAAATTGGTGGGAATTACAAAAAACAATGGCAGTTTATCAATAAAAGCAAAATGCAGGATTTTGCCACTAAAATATTTCAGTTGTATTGCTTATGAAGTCTTTGATTGAAGTGAGAGCTTCAGATTTATCAAATACATTCCACCTTGTGAGCAAACACAAACAAAACCAAAATAACAAAAAGACAGTTCTAAGTGCCAGTTTGTATTTGGAACAAATACTTGACAGAATTATATTCACACATATGTGTAGTCACAAGG
This sequence comes from Irena cyanogastra, assembly GCA_013397155.1. Lineage (NCBI taxonomy): Eukaryota > Metazoa > Chordata > Aves > Passeriformes > Irenidae > Irena > Irena cyanogastra. The sequence continues at coordinate 946,685 of VWZV01005865.1, read as the reverse complement.
AGAAATTATCATTATAAAATCAACTACAATTTAAAAATAATTTTCCTTTCATTTTCTATTTTAAATACTACCAATACCAATTATCTGCATCTTCTAAAATATATATCTGTGAAAAAATTAAAATGGTAATATATTGCCAGCTAACATAGTTCTGAATAATTTGAGACAAACAGACACCAGAATTTGGCATCCTATCACAACAAGTATTTTTTTTTAAATTCCTGGTTTTCTTGTTAACAATGTGCTCTTACTTTCCCTATATGTGAGGAGAAAATTTAGCTAGTGATTATCTTTTAAAATTTAGGTCCAATACACCTATGGTTTGTGTTCAGTTCCTTCTCTTTCCGTGGGCAGCCGTTGTCTAAGTGTATTTGTGAATGAGGTTTACTTGCACCTTTGGTGCTGCTTGAAATTTCTTCAGGACATAACTATTCGTCATTCCTTTTGCTCTTTGTCGATGGTAATGGCTCTGCTTTGTGTTAGCATAATAGAGTCTTTGTTACACTCTCAGCAGAGCTACACAGTATCACTGTTCTCCATGTTGATTTCCATCCTCTGTAAAAACTTGGCTGTGAGCAGAAAAATTCTGCCCTCTCTGTGGCCTTTACTGCCTATTTGGACAGACATCTCAGGCAAGGAAAGCAAACCACTCCACAGTAGGAAAGAAAATAGGTAAAGGAGTGTTGCTGGTGCCTGTTCACAGAATAACATCGAGCTAACACTGAGGGTGGCAGAGAATGGACACACACTCCTTGGCATTTCTTACTATATGGCATTTCTCCCTGCCCTACAGCCCTTCACCCAGCTGGAAATGTTAGAAAGATGTTGCCTGTCCCAAGGTCACTGCTGCAGCTGAGGCTGAAGAGAGACTAAATTCACATATTATTTCCTCTGCACTGACAAGTCAATGATTAAGGGTAGTTTCTACTATACACCAGAGGAGGGATGACTAATTCTAGCCCATGATTTAAGATGTTCATTTGTTTTCTATTGAGCATAATTTCACTGCTAGGTAATATAAACACAGATGTCACCTGTGAGTAAAGATCATACAGTTTGCTAATTGTTCTCAGATACTAAGAAATCCATCATTAGTGTGAGCTTTTACACTTTTGTTCCAAAAAATCTGACTACTTTTTCTGATCAATGGAGGTTAGAAACTATACTTCAGAACTTCTCAGGCTTTCTGAAAGTTCACTTGTTCAGACAACTTTATCCCTGAATTTATTTATGCAGCTTTATTCCTGAAGTTTTGCAGCTAGTCGAAAAAAGGGCTTACTACTGACATTATATTGTAAGTAAGAATTTGCATGGAACTGTTGTCATTACCCAAGCCATATAAATTTATATAACCCTTGGCAATGCTACTTCCTTGAACTTTAATTTCTTTACATTTCCTTAATAATGTACACACTTGTATTATCTACAGCATTGTTTATTTAACTTTGGCAACTATTATGTTATGCAATTATATATAGATTCTGCTATATTTTTATTCCCATTACTGAGGCCCTAATTTTTAAACCTGCTTTACAAACCAAAGGCAACCACAAATTTAGCCACAAAAGTGAGGGTATTATTTGCATGATTTTTTTCTAGAAAACAAAGTTTCTTTGGAGTTTAAAGTATTGTATGTCTTGATTTTTTTTATAGTGCCTCAACATCAAGTTTCTTATTTCGATGGCATCCTGGAATGCTTCAAGCTGTCAATAGAACAACTGTGTCCAGTTCTTTCTGTTTCAGAGAGATGGGAAAAGATAGTCCCAAGTACTTCTCCATAAAACACCTTCTGCATTTTTTAATTTAGGGGTGTTATCCACCTCTTCATCTTCCTTCACTCTCCTTACCCACAACACTGAGGTCTATGAGAAACTGAGATAACATCTTGATGCTGCTAAAAAAGCACACAGAAAATAAACAAGAGTACAAAGGGAAACTGGCTCTTACTGTCACCTGTACTTTCACTAGTCAGCGCAGGACCTAAGGTACTTTTACTTGTTCCCAGGTTGGACTATTTCAGACCCTGGAGGATTTAAAACAGTCTACAACTAATTCCAGCTATGGAAATACACTTGTTTTTTCCTTGTCTTAACTCAAATAACTCCAGTCCACTTCCAATTGTATGCATCATTGCTACAAGACCAAACCCCATACTCTACTGCAGATCCTGACTTTTAAAAAAAGTCAGATTTTTTGGTTGAATGGATCTGTTTGAACTACCTTTTCTGTCTCTAGTCCCTGACTTGGGCATCATGTGAAAAGGAGGACTGTGTATGACTGTCCAAACTGGAAGGGAAAATGCACCTCTTTTAGGAATTTGCATTCTTCATGGAGCACAACTTTGCTACTAATGGTCCCGTAGTGTTACAGCTTCACACATGTAACTTAGATACATTGCTTTTATTTCATAACTCTTTGCTCTGGTCTTTCTGTATGAAAACGCTTCAGAACACCAAAAATGTCTTCTTTCAATTCCTTTCCCAAAAATAAGCTTTTCCATGGCCTGCCAGAGACTTCTAATTGACAGGTCTGCAGTAGAGATCTATCATAGCAAACCCAAGCACCTCAAGCAATAGTTTGCATTGTGGTAGTTTCATGAGCCAACATTTACAGAGTCTCTATATGCTACGTATATAGAGATACATGAATTTCATAGGTATGTTTGCATATGTTGTATAGCCATACAGAAACAAAGAATATGCTTACAGTTCTCTATTTCACTAACTTGAGTGAATGCTATCTTGTTATCTACAACTATTTCCATTTAAAAACCATGCTTGAAACATCTCTTTTGTCATATCCAGTCTTACTATTACATTGAAATAAAGAAAATTTATTCTGTGCTCAAGTTTAGGTAAGATCAAGGAAGACACATCTTCCTCACAATGAAGTAAATAGCAAGTAGCTCAACAGAATTGAAGCAGTCACAATATGGAAGAGCATAAATTAGTTCTGTCAAATAAAAGGATGGTTCTGGATATTTAGTAGATTGATAGTTCTAACCATCACATTTTGTGATTAAACTTTTCTAGTGTGTAAAGTTATATTCTATTTTGTGCAAAATATAATTCACTTACTTTTTTATTGATATAATATGGGTCCAGGTCTTCCAAAGGTTCAGATACCATTCCTGGAGGTATGTCACCATAAATAAATGGCAGTGTCTTTCCTGCCTCCAAGTCACTGTTTGGTTTTGGACCATTTTCATCATCATCATCTGTATGTTCTTGCTTGGGCTTTTTAGCTTTTTCTTCTGCAGAACGCTTTTCAATAGCAGCGAGGGAATCTCTAGTAAAATAGCGGAAGCTCTCAGGTCCAGGTGGTACCAGCAGTGCCTGTGCCATGTTTTCATCCTGCAAATTTAATGACTTTTAGCTTCCTGCATAAGAATGACCTATAAAAGAAAATTAAATAATTTAGGCAAGCTAGATTATACCAATAGGAAAAACCCCAACATTTGGTCAGAAACTCTTTCCAGGCTTAAATAGAAATAGAAGCAGCATATTTCAAGGCTGAATGGCAGTTAAAAGCAAATGCTCAGAATTTAATTAGATATTTTATAAATTGTTTTTCAGCTTTTTCTTGCTGCTCCAGAAAAAGACATTTCTTCTGTGCCCACAGATACTGCTTTGCCCATGTCCTTGGACACTCCCAGTTAGAGAAAATTGCTGATAGAAGTGTTTTAACAATACAGGGGTTTTGTTTTGTTTTGTTTTTTTTTTTCTTAACAGCAAGTATAAATGCATATTCTGTGAGGTTCTCTTGAAAATTGTAAACCTACATAATACAACTTAATAGATTTTATCTTTCCATATTTTTGCAAGCATCAGTAATACAACTTTATACAACTTTACAAACATCAATACTTTCATTAAACTCAAAGATTTTGCACAACTGGTGCTGTTTAAATGACAGCAGCTGAATTATAGAAAGAACAAGCATAATTCTTTCTTACTGACACTTAACTGTGGTGAAGGCTAATATTAGATACCAGAGCAGCTTAGGTTGCATTTATTGACTGCTAGCTGTGAATCAAAACCACAGGCCTTTTAAGTAAAAGTAAACAGCATGTACAATCAAGGCTATGTGGGAAAAAATGCTTCTTCTTATTCTTTGCAGGGCAAGTGTCACAGTATTATTTCAGACTGAAACTAGCCCAAAACCTAAGACTCTGGTTCCCTGTGAATGTCTTTAGTACCAGTGATAGATGATGCTGGCTTTTCCTGCTCTCTGCATTGAACTCTCTACTGTACAGCAGGTCTCTTTATGAAGTCCTGCAGCACATCAACTAAAAGCAGTGTTATTTTTCTCTCTTCCAAGTCCTTCTGCAGCAGGATCAGTTATTTAAAGTGATGTACTGTACAGCACAGTTGAGAGGTTTGAATAGCTGGAGGGAGAGAATGGCAAAATGAAGGCAGATATGGCCAAAGAGTGCTGCCACCAGGGAAGAAATTAAAGCCTTACTTGGTGTCTACTTTGCAAGAGTTTATGGCATACTGTTGTAAAAATTTTAATTATGACAACTAATTTTAAGAGTGAGTTTCAATGCTTAGCTAATGAGCTTTAATTATGTTTTCTGTTACATACATTCTGTTAAAAAGCCATGGAACTTTTGCTACATTACTTCATGAATGTGCAACATCTGTATCCTGGAGATGCCACATCTAAATTTGAGATATAATATTCTGCTTATTTGCACTCATTCAATAGTCCTTCTCTTGCAGCTTCTTGTTGTCTGAAGCAGTTTGTAGNTAAATAATAAAATAAATTATAAAGCCAGCCAGAGCCTCCAGCAGGCAACCTTATCACAGGCTTCTATGCTGAAATTTCTGCTAGTAATTTTTTCTTTGTGCAAGATGGATGCCTTTGCTAATCCCTTTTTTAATTAATGTAACTCCCAATTATAAGGATCCTAAACTCAAACTTATCCCTTCTTTTTAGAATTAAAAGCACACTCATTTTCTGGATACAGTTCTTTGATTGCTACTTTTTCTCATGCAGGATTAATGAACTAAGATGTCTGAGGTTTCTCTTTGGTCTTTCTGAATAATTCATTTATTTATTCCCCATTTTTACAGGTCTGTGATTCAACTTGTCACCTTAGGTGCCTTTTCTATGAAACTAGTCTCAAAAGATGCATCCAAATCAAGTCATCAGTGTGTCTGTCTTGTCTTCATAATTTAATGCATTTGTTTAGGCTGCTTTTCATCCATTAATGGTTACAGCTATGAATGCTGTAACAAAATGCATTGTCCTCACTTAGAGGATATGTATTTGTATTGCTAGAAATTCACAAAGGAGCCAATGACTGACTGAGGAAAGTATTGGCAGACTTAGGGATATGCTGTATTTCTGAGGGAGAAAAACATGCCCTAAAAAAGTTTTCCTGTCGAGTTGGAAACATTACTTGAGAGCTGCCTCCACTACTGTCTAGTGCAATTATATCTTTTCTTTGCTGCTGCTGCTATTACACAAGAAGGTTTTTCCTATATTAAATATGCCCCAAGAATTTTCATTTAGATTACAAAGTTTAACAGAACAACACAGAAATATGTATCTGATTACTGCTTCTATACATGCATTAATTTAATAGAACAGTGAAACAAAAGTCATGCTGTTGCCTGTACTGAGCCCTGAACAAGCTCTTAGCAATCCTTGAATCATGAACTGCTCATTTGCTGGTGATAGCTTCTCTCTCCTTCCTTCACTGGTTTTAAAATCGCTTGTTATGTGGTAACTAAACTGCCAGGATATTAGGCAGAATTCAGATATACTGGATATCTAATAATTCAGAAAAACTGTCATTAAAAAACAATCTGTAAAGAAAGAGTCTCAAAACTATATGTGGTCCAGGGCCCTCAGTACCTTCTACTGCTCAGCAAAGAGAGTTTTAAGTATTTGAAATACAATTCTGGTCTATATATCATATATGTAATGCTCTATAATTTAATACATTTCATCAGAAAAATAAAGTTCCCATTTATTAAAGACATGCTTTTGCCATTTAGTTGTAATTGAGCATTGCATTCTGTAAGTCCTTCTTCAGTTTTCCTTCAGTCTCTACCTTTAAATAATAAGATTGAGCAATAAACAGTATCTATATGATTTTAATTTTATACATATTTCAGCTAGTTATATTATGTCCACAGATAACTTGTTAAATTTTATTTTTAATATAATAATCTTCTCATTATTTACAGAAGATGAGTCAGAAAGTAAGTAAAACATCTTTGCTAACAATGTCAAATTAATTTTTCTGTATCTCTGAAAAAGCCAGAAGAAGTGGCCTGAGGGCTATTTTTATGATATCTTAAATAGGGCGAATGGTAAAAGTGAAAGTACCAGTATAACTACCAGGTAGATACCATGATTATTTATTAAAATCTTCAGGTTATCAAACAGGTTATCTGCATTTTGCATGAAACTGCACACATCCCCTTCAAAATTTCCAAGGTGGTGAAATAGAAAACCTTGCTGGGCTTTTTTCCCTTTAAAGTACTGCCTGCTAACACCTTGAAAGAGCCGACTACTGAGATTTTCATTCCATTAAAACTGTAACAGTTGATTAGGGTTGGAGTAAGTGCAAGGATAGCAAATGGAATCTGTAAAATGACCAGCTATCCTAATTTTCTTATGCTAATCTTTTATTTGAGAAGCTTTAATTTGGAACTAGTATCCTCCCCTGTGCCAAGCCCTGCAACAACCTCTCAGATGCTAAAGCCTGGATTAAGAACTTTTCCCTAAATCACTAGTGCTAATAAGACCAGCTGTCTCAATGGAAGTAAAGCTATTTATCCAAATTAGAAGGGTAGGTCTCCCACCTACCTGTCCCTGTAGGACAGACAGAACAGCAGGGCTAGTGGCACCCCCTCAGCATCAGCCAGAGATTACTTTCTGCCATTCAGAAATAAAAGGTGTAGTTCTTGTGTGCTGATACCAGAAAAATACCTCAACTCAAGCTCTCACTGTTCTGAGAGGGAAAGAGATACAAGAGAGCATATGCTGGGANACACACACACAGACACACAAAGTGCTACAGTAATGATCTTATGAAATAAGATATGTGAAGGCAGAAGGGGATGTTAAAAAGTGCTTGAAAAACCTAGAATAAGATTCTAGAGAAAATAAATGAAATGGCATACTCCTAAATCTGAATTACCAATCCAGTGATATGGTAAGGACTTCTGTTCTTGTGCCGCCTCAACTCTTAATCTCTGGAGTGGGTTCACAGCACAGCATCAGTGTGTATGATCTGCACTGAGGTCACTGAAATAATTTAGTCACTAGATTATAGCGCTGAGCAGATAAGTAATTCAAGACCAGAACAAAGATACCTGACCATAAATTCAGAATTAAAATACACTGTACTGTAGACATGAAGAAGAAAATTTCTCTCAAGGATTATCCTGGAGAACTATGAGTTTATGTAATGTGCATAATGACAGAGACCTTGGAGTGGCTGAAGATACAGATGCAGTATAGAAGGAAAAATAAATTAAATAAAAATAAATAAATAATAAAAAAAATTATAAAGCCAGCCAGAGCCTCCAGCAGGCAACCTTATCACAGGCTTCTATGCTGAAATTTCTGCTAGTAATTTTTTCTTTGTGCAAGATGGATGCCTTTGCTAATCCCTTTTTTAATTA
>VWZV01005865.1:717800-937849 GCA_013397155.1 Irena cyanogastra | reverse complement strand
GATAGCAAATGGAATCTGTAAAATGACCAGCTATCCTAATTTTCTTATGCTAATCTTTTATTTGAGAAGCTTTAATTTGGAACTAGTATCCTCCCCTGTGCCAAGCCCTGCAACAACCTCTCAGTTGCTAAAGCCTGGATTAAGAACTTTTCCCTAAATCACTAGTGCTAATAAGACCAGCTGTCTCAATGGAAGTAAAGCTATTTATTCAAATTAGAAGGGTAGGTCTCCCACCTACCTGTCCCTGTAGGACAGACAGAACAGCAGGGCTAGTGGCACCCCCTCAGCATCAGCCAGAGATTACTTTCTGCCATTCAGAAATAAAAGGTGTAGTTCTTGTGTGCTGATACCAGAAAAATACCTCAACTCAAGCTCTCACTGTTCTGAGAGGGAAAGAGATACAAGAGAGCATATGCTGGGACAGTCTGAAAAAATGAGTCATCTTATCTCTCTCTTAGTGCTTGGGAAGTTGCTTTGCAAAATTCAGGTACTGGTTTTCTGGAAGTGAAGGTAAATTACATTTAAGTTACTGTGCTCTGATCAAATTCCAAATCAGGAAATGGTGCATTCAGTTTTTTCTAGAAAGAAAAGGATAGGTAAATATTAGTTTCTTGGGAAGAAGAATTAAAATTAAATATTTTTATTTTCATTTCTTATGGGTTTTGTACACAGTGAATAATTTCATGAAGAAAAATGTGGCCTGGAATATTTTTTTTACATTACAGATCATTATCTTTTCAAAATTGACATTTACCATCATTTACCAATTATTCTGGCATTTTTACCCTATTTTTTACTGCTTTAAAATATTCTAGTAAAAAATGGAATTACAAAAAGATCAAAAGAGACTCAAAATGTCACTGCTGTAGTTCACAGTAGTAAATGCAATGCAATGCAGATTTCTTTGAGATATCTAAAGAGACATTCAGTTAAAATTAGCCGTGCATCCTAAGGCAAGGAATAAATGAAAGTTGTCTTCATAAAAATAGGTATTTCAAGGAAAGGAGTGATTTCCTCAAAGGTGAAAACAGCCTCCAGAACTTAGCACCTGGTCAGAACCTGACTCTTTAAACTGTAATCTAGTAATTTAAACTTTGACAATTTGTTTTTATATGTCTTCCCTGACTATTACATAGCATTTATTATCCTTTTTTATATTAAGTTCAACATTTACTATTGATCCATTGTGTCATTTTCTTAGATTATCATTTATCTGTAGCAATGATGGTATTTGTATTTTGTATTTTTGTCTGCATTTTTACAGTTAGCCTCAGTAGCCTATAGGCATTAGTGTTACATAACTATTCAAAATAAAAAGAATGAAATCATCACCAGGTGTTTATTAGTAAAATTAATACATCCCAGAAGACAAAAATACTTGCTATGAGAATATGAAATCAACTGATAAGGGTATGTCACAGGAATAATATTCCTTCATAAAAACTTGCTTTAAAATTATTTAGAATGGAGTGATTTAAAATAGGGGGAAACCTGGCCAAAGAAGAGTAAATGTAGTAAAAGTTTTGGTTGCTTCAGGGGTATTAAATGCAATCTTATTTCATGTTCTAAGTAATGAGTTGAAATTAGGTGTGAAAGAACATTAACTAAACTTTAAGAACCCCAATCTCTGCAAAATAAAACACTGTAAGACTTTGGCAATCTAAGTAGAATATATTACATGAGGTTCAGTCTGGTTGGTCAAAGACTAGGCAGATGGGAAAACACTAAAAACAGGTTAGACTACAGAGTAGAAGCAATTTCAGACCTGTCTGAAAGATCCAGAAGCTCATTCTTGGGAAAATATTGTTGGACACTACTCCCTCTCACCAGACACTGCCTTTCCCCCACTTATTTGTGCCCATTGCCATTCCAGATGCCCCTTTCCTTCCTTCGACCTCTCTGCAACATTTGCTTTCAAATTAATTAGTTCTTATTTCTTGTCTTAGTTCTTAATAATCAAAAATTGATAGGTTATGTAAAGAAATAAACCTGAATTCTTCAGATACCTATCTGCAAGTTGTAGAACTCCCAAAATAAATTATCTTATAGATAATTTATCTTATAGATAAAATTGGCCAAAACTTCTAGGAATTCTTTAAATATAAGCCTGCCTTGTATTTTCTTTAACACCATGAGTTGCCTCTGAGAATGTGTGAAAAGAGATCAAGTGCCAATATTTGAAGTATTGGAGAAACCTGAAGAAGGACAAAGGAAAACCCTAAGCAATTTAAGAGGGAGAGGAAGGGTCTCTTTCTTAGTCCATCAGCCTTACTGGAATAGTGTACTCTAATCAACATTTAGCAGATACCTTCCAATATTAGAGATTCCCACATTCTAAAGAAAAATAGCTACAATATATGTAACACAAATTTCTATAGCTGAACCTCATAAAGGTGTTAATTTCATTTTCCCACTGGTACTTTAGTGAAATATGTAGCAGAATATCAACTAGCCACTTTTGCAATGAAACATTATTTCTGGCTGAGAAGAAAAGACAGTCTTACCTTTATTTTTCTAAAAAATGCCAGATCTCAGAATTCAACCTCTGCATCTTTTGTTAATATGAAAACAAAAAGGCTGCATTTTTAGCAGAAAATCAATTGGCAAGAAAGGCTTCTCTTTGGGTCCTGAAGTTTCTTCAAGACTGCAGTTCCTTCCAGACTCTCTCACTCTTTGTTCCTGTGTCCAAAGCTTCTCAAAAATTAATTGCAGTAGACAAGGGTAAGTCTACATATTCACATAGACATATTTTTCCAACCTAAGAGCATCAAGAAGTAAGAAAAACAGGATTGAAAATTAGTTATTTCAGAAAACCTAACACAGAACAAAAGTACATTTAAGAATATTCTTTAAGTCTGCATCTCAAAGACTCCATCTTTTACCTGCATGCTTTCACTAAAAAGGAAAAATGGTTCTTGTAGGAATTACTGCATCTCTAGTAGTCTTTAGTAGACATGGGGTAAGACATGGTAGACAATAGTACCTGGATTAACAGGAGTGTTCTCACCTGTCATTTTGGGAACTGAACAGTGTATCATTACTCCCAATGGATTTACTGCCTTAAAGCAGGCATGGAAGTTAATTAACTCTGTATTTGCATGAACATATGGGTACTTCTTCAAGTTACCTATCATACAGATTGTTGGTATGAATGCTTTTCTTTGTGCAACAAAATTTTTCTTCCCTGCCAAGTAATACAGTATCAGAAAAACACAGTATCTCCAGGTTCTTCAGTATAAATTACTTGCATCATTACAAGAGCTGGCCAAAGGTTGGCCATGTGTTCCTCAGTCTTTAACATCCAGTTCGTTAAATTTAAATAGTCTACTTACATCTTACACATATTAGTGTTCAGCCGTTGAGATTCAGATGAGCTGTCTTTGAGACATTTATTCTCATTTGGATATCTCATCTAGATATATTTCTGGCTTTTTTTAAAAATTTACTATTTTATGTTGTTATTTTGCTTTTACTCCTACAGAAGAAAAGAAGAAGACATCCCTCTCTTTTAGGTCTCTGCTCTTGCTAAAGCAGCTTTTAATAAAACTTTTCTCCAAATTCAGTGAGAATGAACAGCCACAGTCGAAACTCTGTAGATAAAATAAAGAAAATCTGAGTAGACACAGATCAGGCCAGAGAGAATACAAAAGGTGGGAAAACAAAAAGTGTAAGCTTTCTCTTAGACCACTGCTTCTTTTACTCTTAAAGACAGAGGATCTCCAAGTACTGCAAATACAGAGAATATGTTTTAAAAACTAACCTAGAATTTGACTAGTACTGTTTCCTGTCAATCTAGAATTGCATTTCCCCAAATATACAGTAAGTGTTAACATAATTAGAGCTTCCATTGTTTAATAATGTAACATAAACTCATCCCAATGATAGCTAAGAGCAAATTCTTTCAATGCCTTGGTCATTTTGAGTGAAGCACTGATTCAGCACATTTTGCTGTGGTGAGTCACTGCTGGAGAGGCTCCACTGAAGACATCTGAAAGCTGTGTCTCCAGTACTGACCTCAGGGAATCATGACTCTGCCACCACTGATACTTATCCACCAATGCATATTTTACACTGAATGCAGCTTTCCCTGGGGGTACAGAGAGGACTTCCCCATCCCTTTGACTATTGGGTGCATCTGGATTCTGCCTCTCAAGCAGCACTGTGGCTGAAATTTGATCTCATGGTCAGATACAGCAAAATGTTTAAATGCTTTTGTTCTTAAGTTTCAATATGTAAGGGACTCTAGAGTTTCCTAGTAAAAGAACAATTACTAATACTAAATATTTGTATGACATTTATTTTCCACTAAGGGAGTGTAACTTCTCTTTCAAAAAAGGGAGTGTAAGATACCTGCTAGTTTGCAAAATGTTGAGGAATTAATTTTTAATGTGAGAATTATTATTAACACTAGAAGAGCAGGTAATGGCAACAAATCTGTACTCTGAATTAAAGCACAAGGCAGAGAAGCCTTTTTCACATGTAACCCCAACCTTGTGTCTACCTCTATGCACCATGGCAGCGTAAGTGGTAGTTACAGCAAAACTTGAAGGAAGCAAGTTGGCTGAATTGTGTGTCCTTTGTCCTGAATTTATAGTAGACCTAGGCCATGTCAGTGTAATTTCATTGCAGGATTTCAACTAATATCTTGTCTCATATAGTTTTTAACATATTTTTTTCTATATCATTTCAATACTCGAAAAACAACAACAAGAACAACCCAAACAAACAAATAAACAAAGAAAACCTAACCAAAAAACCAACCAAACAAAAAAACGCACAAGCAAATTCAAAAAACAAACCCCAAAGCTCTAGGGTCTTTTTCTTGATCTAATACCTTTGGTTCTCACTCCAATACCAGAAATTTTCATAGATGGGTCCAGATTACACAGTTTTACTGTAGCTGAAAGTGAGGATAGAAAATTATTTTGGCCGATGATTTGTTGACCAAAATATTTGTATTTAGGGTAGCTTATCTTAATTCACAAGAATGAATCATAGGTAAAATCTCAGCCCTAGTCAGTGGTGATTCGTGATAGACAAATTACATACATTCTTTCATGGGGGATTCTTTCCTGAAGTCTTCTGCATATATAGCATGAGCATTTAATATAAAACTGGTTAGAATATATTTCAAATTCTGAGACATGATATTGCTTCAAAGAATGTTTCAAACTATATCCTCATGCTATTTCACTCCCTTTCAATGTAACAATAAACTGGAAAATAAAGAAATGGGGTTATTCAAAATGAGATTTTCTTGTAAAGACCATTATAGGACAATATGCCAGTGATGGTGCCACCTAAGTGAAATCTCATGTTAGAAGCAAATGTAATGAACAGAAATTGTGGGCAGCTGTATGGATATTTGGTATTGAGCAATTATAAAACTGTTAACCCAGTTCTGGATTAAGAAGAAGCAGAGTTATCCACAAAATTAATTGTAAAAATTCAACTAATTCCTAATACTTTGTGTATTCAAAATTTAAATGTGCTGACAAGTGAAACACTGGTACATACAACAGTATCCACAGGAAAGGTGTTAACGAAGTTACAATAAAACTTCACTGAGCAATATCTAAATACATCATAATATTGATTTTGTTGTATAAAAGAAATAGAAATCTCTGTTTGCAAAGTAGCACTCTTTTCTAAATTTTTCCGGGGAAACTCATGAAAATGCACTTGCAACAGGAAACATGGTTTATGAATTTCAGAAAAAACAAACAAACTAAACTTGGAAAATTAATTGAATCATTAAGAACCATGCAGCTGAAACACTTACTTTCCTAGTCTTACTATGCTGCAGAAAGTAGTCAATACAAAAGATGAAAGAATAAACTTCATAGAACATAAGATTAATGGACTGTATTTGGAATTTGACAGTTGTCTAGGAAACCAAAGAGGAAAAATTGGAACTTCTGTTTGAGAGGCTCACATAGAGTCCTTGGCTGAATGTGATCATTACTACACAAGGAAGAAAATGCACATAAATTCAACATGAAAATAGAGTGCTTTATACCCAAGGTTTAACACAGCATATGAAAAATGTGCATGGATTTCTCTGAGGCATTTATTCAGGCGTCATGGAACTGTCTAATGAAATATAATCAAGCCTTAATTCTGGAATGTTTTCCAAACTGAGTATGGAAACTAGACTTACATAGTCTCTACTCACTAGTCTCTACTTACTAGTCTCTACCTGCATGTAATAAATCTAATGGTGCAAAGCCTACAACTCCTACCACCTCTCTAAAAGTTGTCTCTTATAATGTTGAAATTTCAGTATATTAACAAAATATTGTACTAATTAGAGGCCTATATCTTTAAGTGATATGTGCTATGGAATGATAGCTAGTGCTGTAGCAGCTACTAGAATTCTAGTATTCTACTTATTATAATACTAACCAAAGCAAAATTGATGTGTAGGAAATACATGGCAAGTAACTTAAACTGGTGTTAACAAAATCCTTTCAGGAAGACTCCTTTAATGCTCAGTTACAGCTTCACTCAGTAGGTAAGAAATTCCTTCATAATACAGGTTGAATTTTATTTATATTGATTTTGGTCAGGACTTTTGTCTCAGGCCAGATTTCTTCATGCGAGCATTTTGGTTTTAAATATCAGTGACAGGCTTTTCTTTAGACATTTCATTTAAATGACAGTAAACATTAGGATTGCCCTCCTTCAATTCAATCTGACCTTGGACTCTTGGGCCCTTTTGAAATTGCCTACTCACTTCTGTCATCAAGTTTACACCACTCAGACATAAAAATAACATTACTGATTGCCTTTCTAACTGTAAAAAACTAATACTTCCACTTTAATTTGTCATAAACAAGTTTTGATTATTGGGATATTAAGTAAGAATAAACTTATAGGTTTTTCAAAAAATATTCAAAGCTGTTTGTGATGAGGGGAATTAATTTTGCTCCTTGATAAGGTGCAAGAGTGTAAGTTAGGTGTATACCTTCACTTACCATTTAAAAGTGCCCTCTATGTAACATAAATGTTATCACACAACTTAGATTTTAGCATTATTTTTCTTTAAGGATTGTTTTTCAATGGAAAACACATTCAAATATCTGCTGAAAATAAGAATAATTTTCTGTCTATCTCTGATTGTCACTGTAGAGTTAGGTTAACTTTGATAAAATGTATAGGGATTCTTCATTCCTATGACTTAATATCCTAATTTTGTAGTCTACCAGTTTTATCCTTACTATTTAGCCACTGCACAAGAACATATACATTCAAAAGTAAATGTTCTTGATAGTAATAACTGTGGAGAAATTTTTGTGCTCAAAGAAATCAAGTTGGTATCATGTTAATTGCATCTGAGAAAAAAAAATCCTGTGTTTTTAGGTGGGAAACAGATGAATTCACATTCAGGTTTCCAAGACTGTCACACATATATTTCAAATATTAATAAAAAGGGATAAAAATATTCTCTTATCAGAGTCTTGATACAGTTACACAGTTGCTCTCTGTGACTGGCTTTTGAGAAGGCAATGAGGGTTGTTTGTTAAGAAAGTACATTCATTTAACATCTGAAAACTTTGTGTTTGGACGTATTTAAAACTGAACCAAGAAATTTAGGTTTCTATGAATATATTTTTAACCAACACAAATTTGGAATTCCTCAGTGTGTCCAAACACTGAAAGATAGTACAATAATGCCTAAGAAATGACAGAGTTTTCAGGATACACAAATCTAGGCAAGCAAGAAATTGGGACATGTGGTCCCGAATTCAGGCTACATGGACTAAAAAATTTCTGCTTCTATTCCAGGACTACCAGGCAGTGAAAGGACATAATTTATGAGAAATTACTCATAATTTATGAGAATGACAGACTTTTCCTCAATTAATACAGTAGCCAGGCCACATAGTGCTATGTTGCCCTACATAAAAGGAACTATTTTTCCTGTTAACATTTCATTTCCTCATTTACTTCTTCATCTGCATTTCTGTAGTGATTTTGAACACAAACTTGTAACTTCTTAGAATCCTGCATAATCATACATCATAATATTTTATGGTTAAGCAGATAAAGGAAGTTTCTTGCTTTGTTCATTGTTCTTAGAATAAATTATGCTAAAAGACCATAAACATTGATCCCCTCCATACTGAAAAGGAGGGCCTTAAAATTAAATAAGCAACATCTAATTTAAGTATAAATAATCCATAAATGGAAATTGCCTGCAGTGTATACTTATCCCAAGATCTTCCTGTTGTGTGGTTATAATAGGTAGTAAAGGGGATCACAGAACCAGTAGTCCTGATGCTCTTCCCAGCCATTTTCCTTACTGTATTCTGTGATATCTTCCCAGATCTACCAGTGTGCCCCATTACTTTCATTCAGGAAATCTTGTAAAGAAATATGAGGATGTGCCTGATGCATCTCACGGGCTGGGAGTCAGCTGTCTGTGCTCTTCAGCTGATCTGTACACACAGAGTAACTTCAGCCCCTGTGAAACTGCAGCTTTGCTGAGCAGGTACATCACGTGTGCAATTGATATATCTAGCGTGTGTCAGACACATGCATAGGGACTATACACTCAATCTATGCATATTCAAAATGTGACCATTTGATAAGGATATATGACATCCAGAACCCTGACCTTGAAAGAAGTAGCAGGAAAAATAATTCCAGGTTGAAAAAGGGACCTGTGCACATGGTAGTTCCATGATTGTACTTACCTAAGTAAAACTGCTCAGTCAAAAAAGACCAATAGCAATAAAGAATTATTAACTATACAAATAATTAATCTGATCATAAATAACCTTTTCCTTAAGCTTTTACATGTGAAAAAGCCTCATAAGCTCCTTAATTAAATATTAACTTTTTTAGTTGCATTTTTTACTGTAAAACATATTCTGTGATCTGTCTTAATTGACAGAGTAAGTGAAAAGCAATTTTTCATAAGAAGTTGTTACCAAGATGGGGACTGCATTAAATTTAACAACAATTTGAAATCACTATTTTGGGGTGGATTATCTGGTACTTTTTGTTTGAGATTTGGATCTTAGGGGGTTTTTTGCTGTTTTTTGTTGGTTTGTTGTGGTTGTTTGTTTGTACTGTGAAGAAATAATTTGGGGATGCGTGATGAAAAAATGAGAAACTGGATACTTTTGTGACCTAGTGTTTAACTTGCTTACTCCTGTCTGGGATTACAGTGGTAGTACACACACATTATGGTTACTCAAGAGCATATGCTATACCTACTCTATATTTATATTTCCAAGTATCACAGTCTCTGCCTGAGCTGCTCTTATCCCCATTCCCTCTGCTTTACCTCATCATAAGGCAAAGAAAGTCAAGCAGTAACACTACCACAGTAATATACTGGAGATTGCAGCTGTTCATAAAGAAAATTCTGATGAAAACAGATGAATAGGTTGTATGATGGCAGCTCTAGTATCAAGGTCTTATGGGAGTCCTACTGGTCAATATCAAACCTAGACATGCTGCTTCACAGCTTTTCATCTGGAGTAGATGTAATTAATAATATCAGGTTTCCAGTTCAGAGGACACCTTTTTCCTACAGGTGGTTTTTATGGTGGCTGGCAGTTGATTTGATGGACTGATTGACACCACAGCTCAGACTGTGTACATGTGTTCTGTAAGCAGCCTGAACTAGTGGGCATCAATTTTACTATGATGCTTTAAACCATTTATTTATTCAAGGTAAGATGAAAAAACCAAT
Organism: Irena cyanogastra; assembly: GCA_013397155.1. Taxonomy (NCBI): domain Eukaryota; kingdom Metazoa; phylum Chordata; class Aves; order Passeriformes; family Irenidae; genus Irena; species Irena cyanogastra. The sequence continues at coordinate 928,143 of VWZV01005865.1, read as the reverse complement.
ATATCTTGCAAATGGCAGCAGTATATTACTGACTAAGAGCTGTAAGGTAAAAAAAAAAAAAACAAAACAGAAGAGTTACACTGAAGCTAACTATAATTTTGTAAGTTAAATTTCTAAATTCTAAATAGAATTTTGTGATAAATAACAGAGTAAATGCAGCTTTCTGAAACTTACTTTCAATTATCATTGTCAGAATTCAGAAAATATACAAATAAAGTACCAAGTATCAGAAACTTGCATTTATTCTCCTTAGGTTTAACTGAAGCAGAGTTCAAGCAATTCTTTTCCTTTGTCGCCTTATGGCAAGAAGAGCACATTGATAAAAGGGGCCAAGATTTTTACTTTCTAGAACAAGGTCACAACTTGCTTGCCTTGTACATAGATCTGTTTTAATATCTGCTATTCACTATTCATCAAAAGTTGTGGGACTCCAGTAATGTCATTAGTACATAGCATACACACAGCAAATTATACTGGGCTGAGATGGGAGCAGCAGAAGGAAATGGATATCATCAGTCAGAAAGTTCCATCTTACATCCCACTATCCTTTTTTTCTTCAAAAATCCTTCCTCTTTTGAGGGCAAATAAATTTCTCTCCATGTCTAATCTTCATAAGGTAAAAGTTAACTCATCTAATGCCATCTGTGAAGAAAAAGAGGTGAAAACACAAAAGGTGTCACCAGCATATTGATTAAACACACCCTACTTTTTATGCTTTTTTCTTTCCCTTGATACTTCCCACTCCAGGTTACCTGATAATATGGCAGAAATGACCAAACTACCACATTGACAGCCTTAGAGGGCACAGGGGAATTGTTTCATATTCTTCACTGAAAATGTGAAATTGTCTTTCTTTGCTAACATCTAGTATTATCTATACAGAATTTTGCCATACTGAGCTTAATTGGCACAGCTCAGAAAATCAGTATAGGGACCTAACACCTGCCCATTGAGGGAAAAATTGTAAAGTGACGACACAAGCATAATTTCCGTAAATATCACAGCCTAATAAACAACAAATCTGTTTAACAGGTGCTATGAAGCTTCAGATTACTGCAGCAGCTCACATTCCTGTCTTTAACAACCTTCCATTCCAAAATGGAGATGTGCGAGAGAGCAAATATTAAATATTAAACTGTTAGAGTTAAAAAGTCCTTCTGAAACTGTTTTCTGGGCAAGTCAATTATGAAAGCACAAACATGATGTTTCTAAAACAAGCATCATCATTACTGATTATTTGTCTTGGACTTAGACAAGGATACCCCAAGCACCATAAATAATACAAATTAAAAACTTCTTTCTTTCACATCATTACTTCAGGTACAGGCCTTGCTTGCTACTCTGAATATCACCTGAGACCCAATCCTACTTTTTTTATAGATATATGGATTGAGGAGGTGATTTATAAACTGTGGGCTCCTTATTCTGCTGTATGGGCTTTTTGTGGCATTTTTTTTTCTACTGTTTTCTTTTGGAATAATTTCCAAATCAATGCTAATGTAACACAAGTATCTCTAATGTCTATGTGTGTCTGTAGAACCACTAGTGGAAAAAACAATTCATGTATCAAATCGATCTTCAGTAGATATTTTCCTTTTACTGTTAATAACTGACAGCTTTAATTATTATGATAACAATGAAGGAGACAATAGATGAATGGACAATGAAATGAAGAAATATAATAATTCTTGTGTTGATATCTTCAAACAGTCCTATTAAGAAGCATATATTAAGCTTGACAGTAATGTTACAGTCAAAATGTGAACTACACATTTGGTGTGGACCTCTGATTAATAAACAGTCGGTGAGTCCATTCTCTCCTACACACAGCCATACAAAAAAAGGCACAGAAAGAAAATATTTACTTTTTTTTTTTTCAAAATTTAGCTAATAAGGGAATTTCTTCAAATACCACATATACATATATAAAAAACAGTGTAGATTTTATCCCTGAATCATCAGAATCTGAGACATTCAGAATCTTACGAGACCTTCTCTTCCTGAGTCTGAATATCACCAGATTTTTCTTCCTAGGAAACAAGGTCACTTCTATAAAATGCTTGGAATTAATCTTGTATACCTTGAGTATAAAATTACCTGATTTTGTGAGGAAGACTACTGCGTTATAACATCACATTAAGACACCAGATACCAGATTTAACAGGGTTAAAAAGAAAAAAAAAACACACCATCATCACAATCAGTACAAAATGGCTTTGAATTCCCCATTCCATCTTTGACTCTACCTTAACAGCAAACCAGAGGGAAAAATCAAATTCCAAAACGTGGAAAACATCACGTTGCCATGATTGATTATGGGTAAAATTAAACGTTTTGCCAGCTTACCTGATTGAAAGAGAATGAAAAATCACTGCAAAGCCCAGGATCCAAAAATAATGTAATATATGTCTCCTCCTGAAACAGTCCAGATTTCCATCCACAAAGCCTTACTAATTGATCATAATTTCTGTATTCTCGGTGGAAAACACAGAGACCTTTCCAGAATCCTCTCTGCTTCTGCCTCCGCTTCCTGTTCTCAGTCACTCTATGGTACCCAACATATATGAGAAAACAGCTTATTCTGCGGAGGGGGGCCGGGGAGGGGGATGCAGGGGCGCAGTGACGAGCCCGCAGCACCTGACGTGGCAGCTCCACCTACTGGTGGCGATCCCGAGCGCGGAGCGAGCGCAGCCTCCCAGCCTGCACCCTCCCAGCCCCGCAGCCTCCCAGCCTGCTGCCTCCCAGCCTGCACCCTCCCAGCCCTGCAGCCTCCCAGCCCTGCAGCCTCCCAGCCCTGCAGCCTCCCAGCTTTGATGCCTCCTGCTCTGCTGTGACCTGCGCTGCCAACAGCTCCGGGAATGAGTTAATGCAGGCAAGGAGCAGAACAGACCAACAGAACCACACTGATTATTGAATAACCCTTCAAAATACCTTTTTCTTAAAATAATTAAATTTTAAAACTGTTTTCTGTATACATTGAACAGAGCATTTGGTTTTAAATGTGCTGTTTCCTTTAAAATGCATGGGAACGGAGGAATGTGTAAATAACAGAGCACAGACACTGACTGCCTCCTTAACTGGTGTTAGAACTTGCTAATTATCTTGATACTTTCTTATTCATTATCTACTACCATGTATTTTTGGCACCATGTACATGTCTTTAAAGTGTGTAAAATGTACTATGCTTATATAAAAAGCAAAACTCAAAAGTCTTTCCCTTGGACAGGCTTCCTGGGCACGTGCAGATTTACATCTGAATTCCTCTGGCCATCCTGGGAAGAATTATTAGAGCAGTGGCTCCAGCACCACCTGCTCCATGGCAGTATTGAGAGAATAATGTCCTTCGGGCAGCATATTGTTTTGTCCTGCTTGGCAGTTTGAGGAGTCTTGTGTCTGCGGAAAGTGAAGTGTAGAAATGCTGAGCAGTGTCAGCAAGTGTGTGCAATATAATGACTCAAAGCCTTGGGGTAGAGGCTGCTACAGATCTCACCTAATTGAAAATCAAGCTACCAGCTTTCATGTTCAGTCATGTGGGATTTAATAAACAAACACGATTCCACAAAACAAGAATAAATGAGTATAAGAAGCAATTCATATCTTGCTTTCTTGTAGCTCCTGAAGTTTCTTTTAAATGCCTCTTCTGCAGAGCTTGGGAACAGCCCCATTCTCTGTACCCTGGTCACACAGTTTGTTTTGGAAGCAAGGACCTCAGGGCCGCCAGCACATATCCACCCTGATGGCCCCTACCAAGTCACAACTGCACAGAGCAGCAGGAGCAGTGATAACTACCTACAACTCATGTTTTCAGTTAGCATTTGTCCTAAAACGTTTTGTGTCAATTTGTGAGTAGACCTTTTGATTTTAGTTACACTTGTTGTGTGCTAGACAGATATAAACACCAAATTCCTGAATCTGGCGGCAGGAAACAGAAATACATTTTCAGGGGATGTATGTATTCTGTATGTACAGAATAATCTCTGTATACTAAGCGAACGAGATGTACCCTCACCTTAATATTATAAACTTACAGAAGTTAAGAAGGAATACATTTTTAATTAAAAAGTGTTTATTGTCTTTACAGCATAGATTTTGCCTTCATGGGATTATGTTAATTTAACAAACCCATGAATGATGAGAAGCTGGTGTCTGCACTTCAAATTGCTTAGGAACATTTTTTTGCAAACATATCATATTTTGCAGATCAAACCAGTCCTTGAATAGGGCTTTCGCTTGCTTACATTTCTTTTATTTATAAATTTTAATCTTAAAAATTCTTGGGGGTCTTTGGAAGTTTCCTTTAGAAAGTCTTTATGTCATTGTCCAAAGGTAATCATCATCAAGTAACATCAGAGTTAAAGGGGAGTTAAAGGGAAATAATACATATTGAACCTGTTTCTCCTGGAAAAAGAAATGCAAATCTAAATAAGAAACTATTTCAACTTTGTTAAAAAATAAAAAGCATAGTCCTTAATACTAGCTGTGTGATTCCAACAGAAACAGGTATATGAAAAACAGTATTAAACCTGGGCTGGTTCAGAGGTTTAATTCTTTGTTAAGTTTTATAAGGGTTTAGTCTTAGAAAAGGTAATTTTTGTGAACTTATGTTCCACAAGATGGTTAGTTTAACATCAAATTACTAGAGGACCCCCAATGCTGCTTTTTTGTGGTAGTGTCCTTATATTTATTGCAATCTTCTGTGATATACCAGTTGACACAATGACTATACTTAATGTATTTGTCTATACCAAGACAGTCTTCTCATAGGTGTAGGTGTGCTATTAGAGAAATGTTACGTCACTAATATAAAGTTCAATTATCAATCTTCACACTAAAAGAAGAATCCAGAAAATCTATGTTTTGTTTGTAGAAATGCTCATACCACACAAAGTCATGGTAACTGCTAATTTACAGAATCACAGAATGGTTGTGTTGGAAGGGACCTCTGGAAAACATGTAACCCAATCTCTCTGCTAAAGCAGGCTCCCCTAGAGCAAGATGCAGGATCACATACAGCTGAGTTTTGAATATCTCCAGGCAAGGAGACTGCACAGACTCTCTAGGCAGTCTGTTCCAGTGCTCTGTCACACTCAAACTACAGAAGTTCCTCCTCATGTTCAGATGGACGTTCCTGTGTTTCAGTTTGTGTCCACTGTCTCTTGTTCTGTCATTGGGCACCATTGAAAAGATTCTGGTCTCATCTCCTTGACATTTGTCCTTAAGGTATTGTATGCATTGATAAAGTCCCCTCTTGGTCATCTCTTCTCCAGGCTAACCAGGCCCAGATCATACAAAGCTCATGTACGGCCTATATTCTTCTTTAATCATGGACAGACTTTGAATAATGTTCTTAAGAACTTCAAAATCCATCAGTGGAACAACAGGGCACAAACAAATAGCTATATACATTTATAATACAAATGCATCAAACAATTCCCCACGAACCCTTGAATTTTTAAACATGAAAATTTCATTTAAAAAAACCCTCTATATAAAATGTATATATGTGATAAATAGTATATATACAAAATCTCTCTCCTTCCTTTCTTTTGCCTCACTAGATGCCACTGCCAGATCTGAAAATCAGAAGTGACCATTCAAAAGACAACAACAAATAGGTTGCTTTGACAAAACTAATTTATAACAACTCCAGCCTGACACTTGTTTCAATTTAAATTATGATTACAACTTTTAATGAATCATCACTGAAAGTTTAACTCAGAAATTAAATTTAAAAATGTAACTTGAAAAGCCCTGACATTTCTAAATAATCTTTCTGGGAATCCTGCCCCAGGTGCAGTTTTGCTCCCAGCAAAGACTGAATAAATGCAAAGATATCCAGTCACTTTTAACTTAACAGCTGAAATACAAATGTTGAAATATAAATGTTGAAATATCTTAGTTCCAAAGAGAAAAATAATTTTGAAGTGTTAAACATGAATGAACACAGCCCCTGTATAGGGTTTCATAAGGGCTGTGCATAGCTGACATGTAAGTTTTCATCAATTAAGTAATCAACTTGTTTTAACATCAAATATTTTATTTGATGAATGCAATTATTTTTTGTCAATAATTCTCCATAGTAATTCTCAGGCACTGTTGTGAACTAATGTACTTAAAGGCACCAAAATATAAAACATGATATTATAACTATTCTTTCAACTACTTACCAATGTTACCTTTTGAAAGAGATTGAAATTGTAGTATTTAGCTAATTGTAATGAACATGACTTGAATTCACGTTCAACGCTGACTGGTATAAGTGTATAAATCTCTTTAGTTTCTCTCTTTTTTTTCTCCTTTTATCCCTAGTGTGCCAAATCAAAAAAAACTCCTGCTTTTAATAAATTTTGCACCAGCTACTAATGCATATTTACAAGCCATGGACCTGACATAGCTTTTCAACTAATAATCTGCATTTTTACTCAGTAATCTATTTCAACAGGCCATAGAGCATACTATCTGAAAAATTAGCTGCTTTAAATTATTCTTAACATCATAATAAAGATATATGGTCAGCAATCTGTACTTTAATGGTTATAGATTTTAATAATAACAAAATTATTTTAGCATTATGTTATTAAGTAAGAGTTAAACCCCTCCAACTCTTGTAGAAGAACCAATAAGAAGGCCATATGCAAATGGACTCCGTTGTGATAATTCCATTCATTCAGGAAAAATAACTAAAAATAAGTCACAAAGCATAAAATACCCCAACCACCTTTCATATGCGCCTAAGTGTTTCCAAAATATTGATCTCAGGTTACAAGTTTCCTGTCATTCAGATGAACTACAATCACAATCATAAACTTATCATGAGCTGAACAAAATGTACACAACAACCACAGCTTAGAGACATCTTAAAATGTTCACTTTATAAATGCACATACTCTGTTAATATCTTTAGAAAGAGTAGGACCCTAGTGTATCTACATTTTGAAGAAATAAAATCATTGTATGAAACTGATGTCTAAGTTCAAGATAATTACCAGCAAACAACAATAAAATAAGTGAGCAATAAAAAAAATTTTCTTATGCCAGTGATCCTCAAGGTTAGAGGTGGGCCTAACTGCACCACTAGTGGTCTTCAAGAGCTTTGCAGCCACCCTCATCTGGCATTGTTCACTCCTCAGTGAGAAATTTGGTGAAAAATTCCATAGGTTAACTGGAAAGATGCAGCTTTTCCACCATATATGTTCTAGATGTTTCTATCCTCTAGTATGTAGCAGGCACTGCATCTGCTGCCACTGCAGAAGTAGTTTATAAATTTCCAAGTGCTAGAAGCAATATTTCTTCTAATCTTGCTAATCTTGCTTGATGGTTTTTTTATTTTATGTCTATTTCATCACAACACAGGAGAATCATAGAAGGCAACTAATTTATTAGGAAATATGTTTTTTGCATGACAAAGAACTTACACAGATACAGGCAAACAGGTTAGGAGGATTCTGAAAAATACTAGATATTTGTGTGAGTAATAAAAGTTAGAACAGGGGACAGGCACTGACTCAGATAATAAGGATTCAATATCTAAGGCTTGAAATCTTCTTGTGTAACTTAAGAAGTTAATGTATATATGTGTCTTAGTTCCTCTCCTATGAAATGGAGATAATTCCTGATGTCAGAAGGGGCTATAGGAAAAATTAATTTTGCTAGACAACAAAGCTGTAGAGATCAAGAGTGAATAAATATTTTGTTATTCCTTGTCCAAAGAGGCCAATCAAGCCTAGGAAGCTATTATTTCAAGCACCATATGTTCACAAGACATGGACCACGTTCAAAAGGATCTAACATACATATGACAAGACCAATAAACAAAGATGAAATGAAAGCAATCGATTTCAGAGTGAACAAATACAATTTAAGGTAGGCAGATTTTAAGAGGTGGAGAAATGAATTAAATGATACCTCAGCAACAAGTGCACTAGTGTGCTCTCAGAGCTAGTAACAAAATCTAATAATGTTCTCCCAGGACACCTATAAACAGAGAGATTGCATTCATATGTTTTCATTCCATTTATTGCTACTGAGTCATGTGGTTTAATTGGTCAGATGAAGGGTAATCATCACTTGGAGAGAGGGGAGGTTTTGTTAAGCAAACCTCAAGTTATGATTTATTTATTTGCTAGTCTTTAAAAGCTGGAATACCTAGAATAATTGCTCTGTTGAATAACATATGCTTGCCAAGTTGATTTTGCTTTAGAAAGTTTCTCTGTGTCTCATAGTACATGTAGCAGTTATCTGCACTAAAAATATTACCTTTGTAACTAAACTATGAGAACATATTACACTGAGGGAAATGACAAAACATTTCATACAATTGACTCTAGCATGTTAAAGAAAAATAATTGTACCTTGATCTGCTTTTGGCCAAGAATGATAAGGATACAGAACATGTAAACTCTTTGCTGCACTGAACTGTAAAGTACAAGCATATAATGTCACAGGGAGCAAAGATGGAAGTGATATGTCCTTCAAAAATCATTGTACTTATTCCTTGTCAAATCTGTATCTACCATTGGTTGTTAAAAGGGACTTCAGTGTTAGCTTCAGGCAGCAAAGAGATTACTGTCTCTAAAGTGTGAAAATATTATAAATATGATATAAAATAGTCCCTTCTTCAAAAGCAGCTACCAATACCAAAGAGTTTTTATTATGTAGAAAAATGTTCAGAAATCTTTTAAATTCCCAAGCTTTTTTTTTTCAGGCAGAGGTAAAATCTGGCAGCCTGCACTAATATACTTCATATACAAAGACTTCAGATCTGAAAGAAATGTAACAAAATTCAAAGATTGCTAATGATTAGTAGTCACCAAAGCAGTTTCTCTTAAAGTAAACGGAATTGGGAAAATAATATTCTTCATATTTAAAATACCATTAAATTTCAGTTTCACTTCAATGAGTAATTTGCAAAGGTGAGTCTCAGACGTTAAAGGCAAGACTAATAGGCTTTATGATTTCATAAGAACTAAAGAAAAGCTAATAACTTTTGATTGAGATTAATTTACATCTTTTTAAAAGATGACATCAGTAAACCACTGTTCGATCTGTAGATCTGTTTTTTGCCTAAGCAATTTACAGATTGAGGTCTAGAGTTTAAGAGTTAAGAGACTGGGGATTAAAAAAAGATAAAAAGGAAAAGAAAGGGTTCTACATATGTGAAACAGCTATTTCTTTGAGGCATGTGAATGACAGGCGTAGATAAGTGTCTGTTGGCCAGAATAGCTCCAAGCATTGCTCCTTAAGCTTAACATCCCATGCACTGTGGAAACTGGAGTTTGACCTTTTGCTCCATCTCTTCTGGGCAAATGTTTTTGCATGATTTAATGGAATGGTTATTTTTTATGCAGATGACTGTTAGCCATGCTCTAAGAGTCAAAGAGAAATTTCTGGTAGAAATGAGCTCTATCAGCATGGCTGAATAAGCAGAGAGAGTCTTCCAGCTATCCTAGTTTTAGGAGACTTGAAAAAAATCAGAAAATGAGATTTGTTCAATGCATATTTGTTTTCATTCCTATGGAGTTCCTATAATTACTATTAAAATGATTAATAAAACCAAGAATAAATCATGATTGTAGGTGTTGTTGGATAGCTTTAGGAGATTTAGAATCAGCTCTGAGAGATTTTCTAGGATACCTTTGGATCTCTTCTGAAATTTTCATGGAGAAACTCTTTACTTTCTCACAGACATGTAACTGTTTGAAAGCTTGTGCCACTTTGTGAAAAATCCAATTTTTATGGGAAAATAAAAACTTAGAAAACTCCGGAGGATCTCAGCAGTTAAGTCTATTGTCTTTTAATTACTGTGGCACTTTACTGTGGTATATGTGAGATCTTATCATATCTTATTTTAATTTTACTTCTCAAGGAAGATACAGAAAATCAAATCTCACTTTGTCAATGAGCTTTAGCACTAAGATGTAATTGCCATATACCTAAAGATTATAGAAGTGAGAAATGAGTAGAAGGATTAAGATTACAGAATAAAAGCTTCTCTGAGTTTGTGCATATTTTTATAATGCAGCTGAAATTAATATTTATTACCAGTACACCTTTAACTAAATTGCTACTCTACTGCAAAGAATTACATATTAGCACTATTATAAGTAATAAAGATTAATATAATTTCCAAATTTCTTGTGCAAGTTTTATCTAACTTTTAATATTACAGATGTTATTAATTCAAATTATATTTATATTTTCTTAGATAGGGAATAAATTCTTAGTTAGTTTATGAAGTTGAATTAATATACAAAACTTTAATATTATATATCCCAATGAAATTATAATTTTGCGAAAAATACATTCAAGAAGTGACTTTAGAATCAGGCTTTCGACTATCAGCTTCAGCATTTTGGTCTCAAGTAGGCCTATATGCATTCATGATGTATTTCCATATATATACAAAGTTGTCAAAGTATATTCCAGAGCATTATGTGCTGGGTGCCCTACTGGGGAGCGCGGGCACTGGGGAGCGGAGGGGCCGTGGAGCCCGGCCGCGCTCCAGCACCGCGGACAGCGCCGGCTGCGGGCAACACTGGCGGCACTTGGCGGGGACGCCCCTTACAAGTATTAGTAGTTCTGCACTAACTGGTATTTTAAGGAAAAAAATCCTTAAAGTCAAACTAGAGCGCAATTTTGGTGACAACAAGATTTCTAAGATGCTCAGTCCATGCTCATGCAATAGGCGTTTTGCCCTATTATTATCACTGCTTGCACTATTGTAGTATTTTGGAGCCCTTTCAGGGTCCAAGATCCCAGGGCTTGAACAAGCACAGAAATGGATCATTTTCCTGGGACACTCCAAGAGTTTGGGATAGCCGTGATGAATGGTTTAAGATGACAAAAATATCCCTCATTACTCAAATGGACTGTCTCTTCAGCTACTCCCCTTGTGCTGACAACGCTGATTTTTGTGATGAGTTAGATCATGGATCTTAATTATAAAGTCCACGGTTTTCATCTAGATCCATTCCTAGTTAACTTTGCACTTTTTCCTCCCCCAGGCCTCATGTTTTGGTATGATTAAATTTTCCTCCACAGCTGAGAATTGCTGAGCCAACCCCACATGCAGGTGGCTGCTAGCTGTGTGATGTGACAGAGCAGGTGTACGTGATAGAAATAGAAGATAAAAGTAGAAACAGTCAGCTACACAGCATTCCAGTATAAGGTATCCTTTAGTAACACTAAATCCAACACTGCTATTATAGGAATTGTGGCTAGAGACAACTGGGGTGAGGCAGTCAATTTGCACATTAGTCTTTTACAATTAATAGTATCCAGAATACCAACGATCAGTTCTAAGATGCTATAAAATGCAATGGAGCCCTGGATTAAAGTAAGTAAAACAGATCACCCTAAAAACTCTTCATTGAACAATAATGCAATAGTCCTTGCTACATCCAAGCATCCATTCCTTCTGTCTTACTTAACAACTTTTTTTTTTTTCCTTCTGGCTTTCAATAAATATATAGATGTCATTTGTGTTTTGCAGGATCAATAATTAAAGGAAAAAAAAAATCACTCTTATTTTCTACTATTTCTGTAGTGGGGAGTTCTGCATAAGGAATGATTTTTTTATTTCTAAACAGAACATGCGTTAGCACATAGTAAAATAAAGATATCTAGCAATACCTTGAGTTTTCTGCAGTTACATGTATACTGATGTATTAAAATATTTACCTCATTGTAAAAAAAATCCCAAACTTATGTTGTGTACTTTAAACGTCAAGCCAGTTTTCAAGAATTGGTAAGCACCGCTCAGTGTTGCCGTTGCCGTATTTAAAGCTGTGTACTCGAGGGTAACGCGGCGCACAAGCTGTGCGGGCCGGGAGCGCGGGCTCCAGCGCTCGCTCCTGCCAGGAGGTGGAGCCAGCACGGAATCCGCTGCCGCTTCCTTTCCTCCCTCTCCGCTCTCCCCCCTCCTTTTTTCCCCCACAACCAATTTTCTGATCGATGCTGGGATTCAAGGAGTGAATCTCAGAACAGGAAGCAAGCGAAGAGACTACAGAATACTGCAGGGGTTCCTTTGTTGCTTTTATGGGGAGGTTCTTTATTTCTTTCCTTTTTCATTTCATTGAAATCAAGAGTTTGCAAGCTTTGCACAGAAACCTGTACCTGCAGTAGAAGGAGCCTCTCATCATCTATCTACAAGTGTATGGATATTTCTTATGCTATGATTTTTAATCCTCTTTTAATCAGGTAAGACAACATTTTATTTAATTAGAATCCTACAAGCCAACAAATTCTAGCTGGTTTTTACCAAGATTCTTCTCTTGTGGTGCCACACCTAGTTTTCAATTAATATTAATAGAGCAAGAGGAGAGGAAATAATAGCCATCTTTTCTACTGCATGGATTTTTCATAGCATTCAGTTAGGTCTTAGCACAATAATTAAAAATGATGTTGCTCTTTGTAGCTTTCTAGTCCGATGTTTTTTTAAGCTTGCATGTTTGTAATAAGAATTATTTTTGAGCTTGTGTTTTTCATCTTAATTCTGGTAATTTGTTGCTGTTGTTTTAAGGCGGTCATCCACAAGTGTTCTCTTTTTCTATGGGAGGCTATATTGGTGCTGTATTCTGAATACAAATTGGAGTGCGTTTTAAAGCACAAAACTGCATCCGTGGGATTGCACAATTTTGATGCAGAGATGTACTGTTGCTTCTTTATAGCATTTTCAGTGTGAGGCTCTCTTTACTTCCTAAATTCGTCCTTTTTTTTTTTCTATGAGGCATAGGAGATTTATAGGATTCTCCCCTCCCTCATCTCCCAAAACAGCTTCTCCCTGATGGAAGACAGAATGGAGGACTTGTCTGTGACTAAACATGGTTTTGCACTGCTGCATATACCATATGAAACACATATGTTTTGTGAATTGTTTTATATATATAAGAATGAAATTTTTATTTTGAAACTTCAATCCATATTGCATGAGAGAGAAAAAATATTCTTTTCATTATTTTTTTAGAAGCATGATACCCACTGGGAGAGACAGCAGAATGACTCAGGAGGTGGGAAGCTCATGCAGCACCCCCTGACTCTTCTTTCAAACCTTCTGGTCTTTTTTCTTGCCTTCTCTTAATTGCACCAATAATGGTTTTAGTTGGGAAAAACAACATAGAAATGCATTGACTTACAAAGTCATAGATCAGAGAAGGGGCTCAGTAGCCAGTTTGTGAAAAAAGAGAGAATGTGCAATCAGTTTTTTCCCTGTTGCTTTCTATTATAAGGTGGTAAGTAGCACTTCATCAAAATTTTCACACACCTGTGTAAAGGCAAACTTTTTTCTTTTTGTGGTGATTAGTGAAGCAACAGAAAATTGCCTGTTGGGATGTGAATGCTCGATGCTGTGTTGGCTTTAGATGATTCCATAGATACAAGTGAAACATTAAGAAGGTTCACACGCATTCTCACCATCTCTGCAGGTTGCCTGCTTAGCTGCATTTTTCTGATCAATGTTTTCAATATGCATATCTGGGCATGGCTGAGCCATTGCAATGTCTGAAGGTGCCTTCACTAGATGGTAAAGGTTCCTTCATTATTGAACAGATCTGGAGAAATGATGAATGATCATATCCAAATGATCTGCAATTTCTTCTGGTGACAAATGCATTAAATAAATGATGCTCTCATATGTCTATAGGCCCCACTTCAACAACAAAGAGACATGTCAATGGGATGACTCACATTCTCAATATTAGGCAAGTGGATAAATACCTGGCTCTGTTCTCTTGATTTTCAGACTGCACCAATTTTCAGAGAAAAAATATTTGTAATCACAGAAATTTTGCAGCGTGCATAAAATGCAATTAGTAGTCAAATGGGCATGTAGCTTCAAAGGCAATCTTTAGATGAACTCTTCTGTTTAAAAAAAAATAAAATCAATTGAGTTATCATAGCCCTTGAAGGAAAATATTGAAGCGGAATTCTTACAGATTTTGAGTATGTTTATTGTGAACATTAGGCCTTGGGAAATAGGCATGGAAATGGCTGTATCATATCAAAGCATGATCCAGTTACTTTTCACTAGGAATAAAGTTGGGTATTTCAGAAGGAGTTCAAGCAAAACTTGACCCTAAGAGAAAGCTGACTCTCTCTATGTTGTGTGAAACTTGAGGATAGGGGCTATTAAAGCCTACTTGTTATTTTTGAATACTGAATTGCTGTAACTGAAGTGTACTTTGTACTCATATAAGCACCAGATCTCAACAGCAGAGACCAGTATACCCACCCTGCAGCAAGATCTCAGCATTGGTTTTGCTGCCAGTGCTGCTTCCTTGATTTCATCTCAGACCTTGATGAATAGATTGGTCACTACCTGCAGCCCTGCTCCACCCCCAGGTAGCCCTAAAAACTCTCCCACCAAAGGGATGGAGAGGACACTGAAATCTAATATAGTCTATCTGCTTGACTCATACCTGGTAGCAAGAAATCCCATTATGCTCTCAGCTGGAGCACAAAAAATCGCAAGCAAGATTTTTACTGTGTTGCTTCTAATGTTTTAAGGCCATAGACATGCTCCCACTGGCTTCTCCAAACCACAGTGTGGATCCTTTACAGCTGCAGACCCTGGTCCTGCACTTCCCCTGAGTGGAAGCAGCCTCTTGCCCAACAGAACCCTCCTGTTCCTCTCTCTTTGCCCTCAGTCCCAGCTTGCCAAGCAGGCGTCAGGAATCTCTGGGCCTCCTTTCTAGAGGCTTCCTGAAGTCACTCGAATAAATCTGTTTCTTGTACCTTCTCTCATCTTGTGGACACCCACCAGGCTTAGAAATGCTGGGTGAGAAGACATCGCTGCCAATGGTAATTTGGATCTCCTGTTCCTCTGTAACTGTCTTGAAAGACAAATGATGTACCTCATTTCCCAGAGGTGTTAATGAGGAGAGGCAAATGATGTTGTGAATTACTAAATGCCTTAAGAATTAAAAAAAAAAAAAAAGCTGAGGAAATAATCATGCATGCTTAGGAAGATGTGTTGTAAAGAAGGTTTGGGACCAAAATACTGACAGAGGACAATTTAAAGAAACATTGAATATTCAGGCTCTCCAGTTCAACTTTACCTCTCTTATTTTTGCTTCTGAACTACTATTGTTTCTTTTCCAACCCTTACCTCCAACTGAAGTTCAGCTGCTTCCTCTTTCTGCCTCTGACTGGTCTGGGACCAGCAGAAGGGCTTTGCTTCCACTCCTGCTTTCAGTGCTGGGCACCTCAGCAGTTCTCAGTATTAACTGCACTGAAGGGGCTGCTAATGTAGAAACACAGCCAACACATGGCAGCTCTCTAAGTATTTATTACAAGCTGCTAAGAAGCTTTTTCTGAGCATATCTAGAAATTATTTTAGAGAAGTGTTAAATGGCCAGATTTCAATAAATTTAAACAGGAGCAACAAGACTCACATATATTACCTGAGCAGCCTACTTGACACAATCCAGAATAAATAGATTGTAGCAAAAGTTTTTAAAAAAACTGGCTGGAAATACATTTTAATGCTGCAGTATTGCCACCATGCTTATTAAATAAAACAGTTTTTAATCTTATTAAAAAATGGAACAACATAGCTTCATCATTCTTGCCTCATCATTTTTTAAACTTGTAGATTATGGAAATAATACTGTCAAACTTTTACCAATAAGCAGACTAAAAATCTATTTTTTCTATTAAATGGTGAAATTTTTGTTGTTATAAGCATTCAAATGGAAAGAAGATTCATGAATCTGCATTGTGAAGTTGATATTTATGTTCTGTTTTCATTGAAAGAAATATTTCACCATTTATAGTGCCTTTAAAGAAATAAATCAAGTCTCAACAATTAATATTTGGCAAAGCTGAAAGCATTATGAAGTGATTCACATGATGGAAGCATTAAGCAAACAAAACTCTCAGGTTGTTTGTAATATATGGAAAAAAATCTAAAAAAGAAAAAAATAGCATAACTTGTTTTTATGTCTCTTGAGCTGAAGTTCAGTGATTGTTCTATGTGAAGGTTTCTTAGGCTTTGTGTAATTGTGATCCTTCTTGCTGCTTGATTCTTTGCTTGGTTTCCACTGATTTTGGCCAGATGAATTGTTGTAGCTAATGCAAGTTGGTTCTCAACCTTTCTGGAGGTCTCACAGGTGGTTGCCATTAGACATTAAAAATGCAGACTTCCTTGACCAAGAAAGAGGCTCATGTTCAATAAGATAAAGATTGCTCCATGCAGGACACAGCTACGTTACCTGCACAAACTGATGACATACAACATGACCAGGCACGCATTTTAAGATGATGGATGTCCAGGTTTTGAACGTACAGCTAGGGGTTTTCTGATGTTGCCTTGTCATATGAGAAGGGGTGCCTTGGTTTTATGCCATAAGGTGCTGATTGTCTGGTCTTAAATGGAGTTGTAACATACAGCTTTTGAGTAATTCAGATGTCAGACCACCTATTCTAGCCAAAACATTGGGTACCATTCAACACTGCAGTAAAAAGTAGGATGGCAGCAGGTCAAGCCAGCCTTTAGCTTAGCACTTTGGTTTCAAAGGCAGCATTTGTGCTGTATGGAACTACCCAATTATTCTGGCCTGCTAACTTCTGAATCCATAGCTTTCTGGTCACTGATACTGAGCTGACTTAGCTAAAGCTACAATATTCCCCATCTACTGCTGTCATTCCTCCCACAGTAGGGTGAGTGTTGCTTTAGTTGAATTATTACCAGCAGGCTTTCAGAGTGGGGCAGAAACAGTCTTCCTATCTGAATGGGAGGTAATTATGCATCATTTTTTTTCTATATCATCTTCACCATGTCTCACCATCCTCAGTGTAACTGCAAAATCCTCCACAGACTTTGACCCCAATGTAGTTTTGTTTGATGATAAATGTAAATGACTCACTCTGAAATTAGAAGTCTGACTAAAGTTCTCTAAAGCAATACACTGTGTTCTAGACTCACCCATTTGTCTCAGTAGGATAACAAATATATTGGGAGCTGGATTCCATACACGTATACAAAATGGAGACAGATACGTGCAAAAAAATTTGACAGTCTGTGATGGCTGAGAGTTTCATGGATCATAAACTGTGGGGAGCAAGGTTAGAAACAAATGTCCTTTGCCTAGACACTGGGATCTCAATTTGCTGTTAAAAATGAGTTCCATAAACAAGTGCCAGCACCCGAGTATCTAAACAAACCACGTGCTTATAGGCAAGTATATGGCAAATTTCTAAACAAGCACTATAACGAAACAAGGACTGTGCCAGGATAGTTGAAATTTGGCAGCCTATCTCTAAGTATGCTGATTGTATTTTGTGTAAAAGTAAACATTTGTACCAAAGGCAAACCCGTGGAAAATCCTACTTCTTGGGCCACAAGGCAAGCTTTGTTAGATAAGTCTTCTCTCTTAGAAGTCTCTGGCAAAGTTATTTTAACTGGCACTGTAGCACACAAGGTTGCATCCAAAGAGTTTAACAGGTGTATTTGTAGAGTGTGTGAGCTCCATGTGTTTTCTCCGTGCTGAAAGTCAATAATGCAACCATGGAAACTAAAAGATAAGTACTGACACCAGGCAGGATGAAAAAATCTTCCATCTGTAGTTGTGTTAACCTGAAAGCAGACATGGGGCAAACACTGCACGATTGTTTGCAGATTGAGACTATGGTGATGGCTGCACAAACACCCTGTGCAAATAAGTACACACAGGTTAGATTTTTCAGTGCAGAACCTGGTTTCCATTTTGTAAAATGGGAAGAACCACAAAAGTGTTGACAGTAAACAGCCTTCCAAGTACCACGATAATACTACTGAAAAGTTCTCCTAGTGAAGCAATGAGAATATGCTTTGAAAATACTGGGGTGCAGGTCGAGCTCTACTTTCATTTGGCTCCTGGAAAATACTAATAAAAGAAAAGCACTGAATTTTACTCTCAGAAGCAATGGGAAGATGGAAACCTTTAAAGTTGCTTAGGAAGTCAATTTGATTAGAAAGAAATAGGCAGTAAATTTTGCTGGGCCACATTTAAAAGAGTCACTTTTCAACAGAATAACGTTTTATATCTTGCAAATAGTTTGCTTTTGTAGTTATGTTGGCTAAACATATGCAACAGTAATAACATTTTCAAGGCTTATCGTTTCAAATTTTTTATGGAATTTTCAGTTATAGTTAACTTTTAAAATGCTTCACAGCCTTTACCTTTGTGACTGTAAAAAGGTATTTGTGCTTTTGCCAGATGAAATTTTTTATGAATATCATGATCTTTCATCTGAAGCAAAGCTTTGGCCCTTGAAGCCAAGCCAAAGGCAAGCTATTCTCACACAGAGAAATCTGGTATTTTACTCCACTAGTATTCTTCAGGGGAAAAAAACTGAACATAAGCCTCAGGGAATGATGATGATGATGACCTTTAATGTTATATGGGACACTTGGGTGTTATTACTCATGCTAATATCTCGCTCTGTGGAGTGGCAGAGGCTGAGAACTCTGGAGAAGTGTTCTCCATTGCTGGGAAAGGGATTATATAGCTTTTCTCAGTATTGAACTCACTTCCAAATTAGTTCATGGATTCACACATTCTCAAAATAATCTGTCCTTAGTGAGAAAGATGAAGGATATGATGCAGAAATGGAGTGAGCTGGTGAGCTAGTATAAATATTGTGAGGATGGGCAAATGGCTCTAGAATTGTGGTAAGAAGAGGAAATATCATCTGGGAATCTGGAGAAGAGTGACTGATAGGCAAGAAGCAGTCTAATGTAGGGTGGGGGAAAGAGAAATTTTAGAAGGGTATACAAATTGAGTTAATATGAAAAAAAAAGTTGACTACATTGCAAAGGAAATATTGACATGTGTATCCATGTTTCAGTATGGAAGTAAGCAGTGTGGCGTGCAGGGCTCCTGTGGGAACACGTCCTTGCAGTGGTACAGCTCCAAGCTGCAGGTGACACTGTGAGCAAGAGCTCTTTGGGGAGCTCCTGTATTCCAGCTAATCAGAACCTGTTCTGCTGGCTCAAACATAGTGGGAATGGAAAAACTCTCCAGAGGAGGTTTTCAACATCTGCTCTGTTGTTTTATTCACACGTACCAACAAATGCAAATTGAGTATATGAAAAAAAACCCCTACACTTAGGAAATTATTCTGAACTGTAAAAAAATTATCAAACTCCACTGAACAAATTTCAGTTCCAAATAGTCCAGTGACAATTGGCTGCAGTTGTATTTTAGCCTAGAATTTTGTAGATTCTCCTTAGCAATCCTTCTTTTCCCCATAGTCATAAAATATAATGAACAAACCTCCACTCCTTTTTTTTAAAGTTACCTTGAAACTGAATCTGCATTTTTAAAGAAAGTGACTGAACTTTAAAGCTGTTAATTGTTTCCTCCCTTTTATGAAAACAATCAGAAGTTATAAAAAACTAGTTTTGGGCAGATATATGATGTAAGGATTCAGCTTTCCATTTCTGGCACATTTTCATACTTCTGTGCTACTTCTCCTTTTTTTCCTAACATCACTACCCAGGAAAGTGATGTCCAAGTATGAAACAAAGCACCCATTTATTGCAATAATACTTTGCCATAAGGTAACTTACTAAGGGTTCCCCGTGAATTTGGTGTGTTTCAGCTGAGACTCTTTTTAAATCAGGGGACTGGTATAATCCACACTGGGCAGTATGTCAGAATAAACACTCATAACCATTCCCTCTGATCCTGCACTTATGAATCTGCATTGCTCCCTCAGGCCTTTCAAGTTTCTTGATGGAATAGTGATAGTACCTTCCTGCTCTTACTTAACTGCATGCGTTGGCCATAGGCACTTTGTCCCTCAGGATAAACTGATCCATAAAGATGTTTTCATAGTGTTCCGAATATTTTCAGTTTATGTCCTGATGTAACAGGTTTTGAGGACATCATAAGAGGCAAACAGAAATTGGGCCTGGCAAACTGTTTCAGGATTGTTTTAATGGCATTTCTATTTAATTGTGGGCCAATTAACTACTCTGTTTCCTTTCAGAGCAAAAAAAATCTTCTAAATTTAATAGAGACTTGTTTAATGCTTTTTAATGCTATATATCTGACTGAGCTTTTCATTACCCAGGGAAACAGACATGCGGTCAAGTCACCAGGGAGTAGTGATGGTATTTGCTCTCTGCCTTTGCATAGGACATGGAGGGGATGAAGGTGCAGCTCTAAAGCTTTCTAACAGTTCCTGTATGATAGTCTGGGAAATCCTATATAACCATTTGGCTGTGTTCTGCACAAATCAACAACCATATTACTCATCATAGGATCTAATTTCATGCTGTTTGGTTTAATTTTTCTCTCTTGGTTGCCAAATCTTGAATATACCTCCAGTCTTATGTGTCTCCCACTGGCGACATCTTCATTTAAAATACATAGTTACTCAGCTGTAGAGATGCCAGTAGTGTGAAGCTTTGGACAGCTGGCAGAACTGTAATACATAATAACTATTAAAATTACAGTAATTAATACATATTGTTGAGTACTACAACAGGAATATTCCATTCTCCCCGTGTCTCTGTCAATGTGTATCAGAATGCGGACCGCCTACCTTTTCATACGTCATTCTGGTTCCTGAATCACACGTGGTTCTGCTTCTTAAAACACAAAATGGGAACAATGGTAACAGATGCAAAACAATCGGCTGATATTTAGTAAGGAGGTGTGGAAGTAAAAGGATCCACTACATATTTAGTACTTTAAAAAAATCACATTAAAAGTATGCTAATAAGTGGCAGAATCAAGAAATCAGTTGTGGAGCACTGAATTAAGGCTGTCTTTACATTCTAGAAATCACACATATGATTTGTAGGCACCTGTGAAAACAGAAGTTTGAATGAATTGCCTGCCATCAGGCAGAACTGAGTACTCATCTCTTGTCCCTTCTAGTCAGTACAGAGAGACAGGCACTTCTAGGGCACAACTTGCCTCCGCTTAAGGTAGACATCTGAAATAGGTCAGAAGAATTGCCTTCTACAGGACCTATTTTTCTCCAGAAATATGAAGGGAGTTCAGATTGGCTTAGATGCAGATGCCAATAGATACAGGCATCTGATGCCAGAGAAGGCAAGCCCTACTTGTGGCATGGCCAGTTCTCCAAGACAGCATACAGACCTTGCATGAAGGACACGTAGCTGCCATCCTTCTTTTCTCCTTTCCACTAGCTGCTTCTCCCGATCCCTGTGCAGCACCAACGAATCAAGGAAGTCTCCTCCAAAACAAATCTCACTGCTTTTAAGAGCTCATCCATATTGTATACTACATCAGACAGTGAACATTGCATTACAGTATCTACTGACAAATGCACCAAAACTAAAGCAGATCTCAAGTCTGTGCCATCATTTCAGTCCTTCTTCCTACAGTAATAGGTGCTTTTTATTGGAGTGCTCATACACATTTTAGGGAGTCTGTATTGATACACACATGAAGGAGTTATTGAATACATGTTTACACATGCTTCACAGAGCTCCTGTCACATTTATAAATTCATTTTCACATCTTTTTGTCCATCCTTCCAATTAATTCCAGTCCAGTTACCTCAGGTTTTTATTCCCTCTCTTGCCCATTCATCCCAAGCTTTTTTGCTTTCTCCTATTTCTGCTTTCTCCATTATACTGCCTCCTCTGCTTCCCTTTTCCTTGACTGTTACCCAGCCTGGTCTCCTTTGCATTAAAATTGATCAACCTAGATGACTTCTTGATCATAATAATCCACAAGTCTTTGACTTTCTCATGTCTCTGCAAGCAGCCTGTAGGACTACTGCAGCCAATTTTGAGACAGTTGCTTTATCCAGGCAGACAGTTCTTACACGTATCATTTCCCTGGAGGTTTCTTGCCAGTCTTCAGTCTGAGATGTCTCCCTTCTTTCCTAAATGCCCCCTTTTCCTTCTATATTTCTGTCTGGGGTTTCATGGGTTTTTTTCTTGTTTGTTTTGTTTGGTTTCTTTAATAACAAATATACAGAATAACTTAACATAGAACAAAAAGATGAATGCATTCCCACACCTGGGTCAGTACAGTCCACAAAGACAGACTTCAGATGAAGGAAAACCCCCTCAGATGGACAATGAAACATTAACAGAAAAACACATTATCTCTGTAATTCATACCTTTAAATCTCTAGGGTGTTCTTTCAAATACATACAAAGTAATTTTTCAAAAATTTTCAACTCTAGGCAAGTATTGTAGATACTATTCCAAAAGAAAAAGTCCCAAATTCAGAATGTGATGTATTCATGCTTTGAAAAGTGGAAGCCATACAACTTTAAGGATAAATACATATATGTAGCCTTTTTCTTAGAAATAGGCTATTTGAACTGAAGCTTCCCTCCAAAAATTGGTCTGAGGCAGAAATGTAAAATTTTAGCCCCAGCACTTCAAGTTTGGCATAACCGAGCAAGGTAGGAAGAAAAAAAAAAATAAAAGGAAAACTGGATAGGTCAATGCCAAGTATCTCAGTAATAAACAGCACCGTCAGCACCATCTGCAATTAGCATGAGACATCACAACCTGTAACTAGTAGCTGGCTTGGACCCATCTGCACTCTGTCCCTAAGGATATAGTAAGAACTGCTAACCATAAACCATCATAAGACTAAAAGAATATTTAAAAGTAAATATGGGACCTCATCTGTGACTTAATTTCCAGAATCACTGAAACCACTTTGCTTCTAGTTTATCTGAAGTGGCGCTTTACTGAAACAAAGCCAACTCTTCCATTCGAGTGGCAAAGGGAATCTGGTAGGGACCATGAAGGAGAAGGAAGTTGTACTGTGTAGTTATGCTTTTTTGTAGTTGTGCCTTTTCGTGTGTGTGACTCTATCTCCTTCAGAGACCTTGATAGGTTTCCAGGTGCAGCTACATAGTAGAGGCATGAGTAGTGCTTATGAGGAAACATTTTGTGGCATCCTGTCCTTGAAGGCTGATAGATATCCAGGGAGTTAATGCTTCTTTCAAGCTGCATTAACTCCTGCAGGAGCCCCTTGGCAGCTGGTGCTGTGCAGCTGCAGGGAGCCCGTCAGCGTCAGTGCAGTTCCCGGGGGAGAAATTCTCATCTGTTATCCATGGAAATACTTGTTCCCCCCATGTGGGATGGTCCTCATGCTTTCTGTGCCTATTGTGTTCTGAGTTTGGAAGTTCAAGAGGCAGTTGTGTTTGTTACTAGTCAGCTATCTTTGCAAATGCAAGCCTGTTTAGAAAAAGCTCCGTTAAGATCCAGGTTCTCTTCGTTTATTTTGCAAAGTTACACCCTCACGTCCTCTCACATACACCAAGTCAAAACTCAGGGGGTTTGGCATGTAGTGGATGAGGTAATTTTTTATCAAAAATATACCAACAGCTTGAAATGAGTGGAGATGATGTAAAAACCGTCCCAGCACCCCATTCCCCAGGTCCGTTTCTATGGTTTTACAGTCACCGTTTCCTATTTAAAAAAGCCCCACAACACACCCGCCCACCCGGAGCAGGGGAATTGGCTGGCTGCAGGTAGCAGGCAGCATGGCTGACTGTGTATCCAATGCAGACGGTACACAAATCTAACTGAAGGGATGGTGATCCCCCGGTTTCTTCCCGCCCTGGTGGTAAAGCCTCAATTTGGCTCCATCGCTGCTCAGCTCAGCTCTTGAGACAGCGGGGAGGGACCTCGCCCGGCGGGGTTCCGCTGTCCCTCGCTGGTGGCTCTGAAGGGCCGGTTCTCCTCAGCAACCCCCTCCACTTCTGCCTCTCCTGCCATTATCTGCCCTGAACACCTGCTCCTTCCCGCCCCGCCTGCTCCTCCCGTGTGCCCGGGCCCGGCTGAAGCTGCCGGGGGCAGCTGTCCCTGTGGAGCAGGCCGTGTGTCAGAGGAGCTTTGCGGAGTCTCGGAAGCCCGCGGGCGGCGGCGCTCCCCCCGCGCAGCGCGGTGCCGCAGCCGCCGGACCGGTTGCTTGGCAACCTCCCCTGGGCGCCGCGCCATTGCGGAGCCCGGCAGCTCCCCGACCGCCTCCCCAGCCGCCTTTTCACTCGGCCTTGTCGCTCCCAGCGACACCGGGCTGCCCGTCTTCCCTCGCTGTGGCAACCAGGGGTGCCGAGGCTCAGGGCGGCGGCTCGGCCTGCCGCACCTGCGGCGCCTGCCGGCGGGGCGGGCTGGGCGGGGGCGCCCGGCGGGCTCCGCCCTGCCTTACTCTCCCGCCTTACTCTCCCCTGCCTTCTTCCTCTGCCTTACTCCCCTGCCTTCTCCCCGCCTCTCCCGGCTCGCCGCAGCCCCCGCCCTGTCGGCTTGTTGGCGCTGCCCGGTTACAAGGAGCGGGTGGAAATGTTGTGCGTGGAAGTGGAAGCTGCTCGCAGCAGTTCATGGAGATGCAGGGCTGGGTCCGTGCCCCTTTTGTCCCAGGGTCGAGGGAAGCTTTGACCGGCTTCTCTGTCGGAGCCTGACCCGGGGTTACGTAAGCAATAACTGATAAGGCACGGTCTTATTCATAGGTTGTGTTTCCAACAGAAGACAGTAAGACGCTATGAAAATGGAATCACAGAGCATTTCCCACAATAATTTGTTAGTAGGTTCAGAATAATCATTTATGTTGTTCATCCAAAACTTCTACACAGATGTTTGGGGGAAGTTAGAATCTCCCATCTACCTGGTGCCTTGTATTCAGAAGGATATAAATTATATATGAATTTTCTGTAGCCATGCTGTAGCTAAGATTAATTGGAGATTTCATTCTAAACATCTTTGCGTAATGCCCGTACTGGGAATGCTAAATTCTGAGTTCTGGTTTGTCAGGAAAGAAATCACAGCATGTTTTATTAACAGCATAAGTAGTCAGCACATTCTCCTATTCAGGCATCTGGAAATATCTAGTCATCCCATACATATGGCACTTCTATTATCCTTACATCTTTGACTTGTGTATTCACTCTCCCCACACAAACACACTAAAAATGGATATATCTCTAGCCTGACAACTTACACAAGACTCTGCTTGTGGGGATAGTTTCTCACGATGTGTATCAGGGCAAAGATTGATTTGAAGAAGAGCCCACTGCAGCTAGATAGCTGAAAGGCCATAATCACTTAATCAGCTTCATTAGGGATTTGGTGAATACTCTTGCATTGTCTTCCCACACTGCTGTTTGATTTGGCGACAGTATTTCTCCTTTTTTTCAAGGTAAACTTGAACTGTTGTTTCGAACCTTTCTTGGATTTAAATCAGCCTTGTTTTTTTTCCTGTGATCAAGGAGCACTGGAGGAGATCATTACAGTCTGGCAGAAAGCTTATCTCACTGTATTAAATAAAGAAGTTAGGAATGTTATTTTCATCAAGTGAAAAATGCAGATTGTCTAGTACTAGAAGGGAGGATTTAAGGGCCTCTCATCTGGAAAGACAAGTAGTTTTTTTGTTCATGCACTGACATTTGATTGAAAATCAGCAATTTTTCAAAGGCCATTTCTGATAAAAGAGGAAAAGGGATTAACTTTAACAAATGCAAGTCATTGCCAATTATTGGTTAACAGTAATTAAAGATAACAATTAACTGACTTTTACCAATGTGTTTTTCATACTTCTTTGGAGTACATCTTGCCAGAGACCTATGGATAGTTTCCTGAAATAAGCTTTAAAGAGAGTAAGAAAATTGATTTGAAGGACCTCCAAACTTTCTCAATATGGATCTTTGTATATCTGTTTCCACATTTTATGATCCTTGCTGCACATTTTTCTTAAAACACTGTCCAGATGTCCATGTTGAAAGGAGACAGGTGATCCTGATCCTGGTCACCTTCTGATCTTGGAAGAGCAATCCTGAGGCTGCTGTAACTGATAGTAGCCTAATTTGATCCTTAGATTTGCTAGCATTTAGGCGTTTGAATAACCCTTTTGCCTTTTTATTCTACTTATACTGGTCTCTACACCAGGTGCAGGATCTGTGCCAATATTTGTTGACTACAGTTGTCAGAACCCTCTTCTGCTCCATTGTTCAAGCTCTGGAGATCCATTTGTTCATACTCTGGTGCCTTAAACCTTCTGAGCTTGCATTTAGGTGAAGCACTAAAATTTGGAAGACACTGAACATAGTCAGTCCTTTTTACTCTAAAGTGAGAGGACATCTTGCGACATTAAGACTCCTAATTTCTTTTCTTAAGTGTGATGGATCAGCTCTATGATCTTTCTAAAATCTGCCCAGTTATTCACAGTTTTCAGCCAGACTAGTGAGCTGATCTGGCTAAAATGCAGAGGTACGGAAATGCTCAGGCCAGCACAGTGGGAAATGGGCAGGGTAAGGGTGGGTGGAAAATGCAGCTGTCCTTTCTGACAGAACTATCTCATATCGGCTTTGCATTTTCAAAGGTGACTTGCTAGTTATATATCCATCTGAAATGTTGGAAAATGTGTAGGAAGCTGTGTTTTTATATAGCTCTTCTAAGAGCCATTTGGAAAGATTTGTTTTGCAGGAGCACCTACTGTTAAAAGTGCACAGTTCAGTACCTCGGTACTATATGAAGGGACCTCTGTCTCAGCTGTGGCTACTGAACAGACAGTGTAGCATTGTATGAAACACACAAACCTCAAGCACAGGAGAACTGATGTTTATTTACTGTCTAATTTCAGCAGTGGAGCCGTGAAAACATAAATCTTAGCAGAGGTACTGCACCAGCTCTAAACCTTCCACCTTTCAAACTGGGCAATCCCATGTTATACAATCTTTCATGCAGTTCTGTGGAGTGCTGACAGCTTCCTTTAGGCCTGGGGAGAAACATAACAGATGTAGCAGCACAAAACAATGAGAAACCTACACTTATTAAAACCCTAAGACAGTGAAGGCCTGTTACAAGTTTCTTGATTCTCATCCTGATCAGTTTTGCTACAAAATTCGCACTCACCACTGATCTTTTTCTTCCGAGATCTAGCTTTTCTTAAAGTCCTTGAAAGATTTGTCATATGTCTACTCTGTTAATTCCCTTTTTTCACTGGTATAAAGTTTTCTTAACAAATCCTCTTGCTGCAGTTTAATGCCACAACCTGTTTATCTGTATGTTAGATAAAAAGAAAATAATTTCCTTTGCTTCCTTGGAAGAGCTTTTTGGACATGTAAAGACAGTCATTCTGTCTTCAATCGATCTTTTTAATGTAAAATTGAGACAGAAAGAGCTCAAATCTTACATCTCCCTGGAAGCTTTCAGATGTAGGATCTCTTGGATCGTACATTTCCTTGGATGTTTTATTTCTGTGGTCTGAATTCTTTCCGTGTTGTCTAAGTATAAAATGTAGAATTTATATTTCTTCAATTTCATCACTTCTTGAGCCCATTTTGTTGTTTGTCAGGACATTTTAAATTCTAATACTATCCCCCTGTTAGGCCTCCCAGTTTCATGTCATCTCAAAGCTAGCAAACGTGGTTTTCAGTCGCCTAGATCACCATGATTAGTTTAGTAGTATAGTAAGAATTTTAAGTATCATGGGGGGAAGAAGTGACAGGAATTCTTTAGATTCAGTGTATTTGATGAAATTTACTATTTACAAGAAGAAAAAGCTCCACTTATGTCTCTTTTGCTCTTTCAATTAAAATACTATTTAATTTTAGAGCATAAACTTAATGTGTTGAGGTTTTTTTAAGATTAAGGGTCTTTGAGTAGTATTGACGAATTTTGCAAACTGTAGCAAGTATCACAGTAACCTACACTTCGGCTGAAGTTGCTTGCCACTATTTAAATTTTGGGACATTTTATTTAAAGTTTAATTTATTGTTTCAGCAAAGAAATGGAAATATGCCAATGTAATTTGCTCCTATCACAAAGTCGTAAGGCGTTGTCAAAGACTGAGCAAGCTGTTATACAGGAGGGACTAGATGAGCTTGATGACTGGTGTTAGTGGAACGAGATGAAATTCAGAACTATAAATGAAAAGTCATGCAATTAGGGACAATCTAATATAGTACAGGGACACACAGCTGGAGAGTAAAACGATCACAGAACCACAGAGAATGATGGCCAGTTGCCAGTTGTGCATTTTAATGCTTTGCTTTGCCATTGAACAAAGACAGGTTTTTACACATCTCGGAGGAAAAACTGGTAATCTATTTTCCTTCTAATTTTATTAATCAGGAGTGTCTGTAAATGAGGGGTCTTAGGATGTCAGGAAAAGATTGGGAGGTTTCTCTTGGCTCTGTTCTGTCAAAAATCATTCACTCTCCTGTGAAGTTTCTTTGCATATGACACTGAACACTTCATCTCTACCCTCTCTGTGGGCCTTGTCTTTTACCAGATGAGTAGATGACAAGGTCCACTTCAAGCTTTCACACATGCCACAGTAGAGGGAAGATGGATACTGTCAGTGCTAAAATTGTTCATAAAATGTACCCATGGCTGTAGGTGGGAAGCTAGATAGCAGTTGGAATGACTTATTACCAGAATTGCTATTTTTATTCCATGTTTATGTTTTAGGTAAGTTTTTACCATGGTGTTCACACAATAGTTCTTAAACATAGGCTATGTTGGACTGGGTTTTCATTGATACTTGTTATTTGATTTAATAATTTTCTCTTTCTATCTCTAATAACTTTATCTGTTACCTTTACTATAGCTATGTGTAGTATCTAATATATTTTAAAGATTGTTACAGGCTTCTCTAGATGTATTACTGTTGTCTCCTCTTTAGAAGAATACATATTTTTCTTTTAGACTGCAAAGCTGATATTGCATTTCCTGTGTAGTCTGTCTCTCCAAAATACTTGTTCATTTTTCCTTATGGCCTGGTAAGGCAGTAGACCCAAGCCTCTAAGGCAATGGGATGCAAGTTGCTCTGCCTATTTCCTTTTTGTCTTCTCTTTTTGCTGTCCTTCCTAACACTGTGCATGTAGATTGTATAGCACTGGTGGAAATCAAAATGAGATCTCTGCTAATTTCAGACCCTTACAATAAGAAACAAATAATCAGATGCTTTAACTTAATATACCATTAATGGAAGAATGAATAGCCTTTTCCATAGTGTGTGAATTAGCCCTGCTTTTCAGGTACTTGGTTTGCTGGAATTTTCATACATAAGCAGTTGCCTATCCATACAAATAAATAATCAAAAATCCTCTACTCCTCCTGTGGATCTGTGCTGTCTCACAGTCATCTTATTTTGAGATTTCAGAACAGCCCCAAGTAAACTGTAGTCCTAATTAGAACCAGCCAGAAGTTTTCATCTAAAGTTTCGTAACCAAAAAAATTGGTTACATGGAATTGTTTGTAAACTTTTTGTTGATTTCTTTGAATCATCTGTGAAAATAGAAAACCGTATTGAATGAAGCACTTTTCTAAAAAGGCTTTTAACATTATTTTAAAATATTGTGTAATGTTTAAATGAATCAAAACCAAATTGTTACTTTTGATGTGGCTCAATTATGTTTCTCATTTGGCACATTTTTCTTAGTTGCTGAAAATTTCAAAAACCTTATTTTGACCATGTCAAACTCTTCATTCTCTCATTACAATTACAAAAGGAAAAAATTATTAATATTTTCCCCTCTCTTCACTGTCTGTTTTTCAAAGCTACAGTGATGTTTCTTCAGCCACTCTATTAATTCATTCTCCAACATCTCTCACTTTAGATTGACCTTTTGCTTTTTATTACTTCCTTCACCTTTTTCTTGGTCCTCTTCATGGCTGACGGAAAGGAGACGGCACAGAGTAAATGACTGCCAGAAGATCTGAACATATAGATACAGCAATGTGTCTTGCTTGAAAAGTTTGGAAGAGATTTGTGTATGTGTGAAAAAGGAGGGGAGGGCAGAAGGTTGATGGTGAGGTAGGAGAGAGATAAAAAAGTTTTATTGGTGCAGCAGGAGGGAAAAGTACGAAAATCGGTAAGCATGCAAAATGCAGAGCAAGTAGAGGGGTGGAAAGAAGTGGGATGGTGTTTTGGTGGAGTGGGGCCAGAAGGAGGTGTTTTACTGATTTGCCACAGCGAGTGGCTTACAGTGCTCCCAACCACCTGCTGCAGCAGGGAGCAAGAATAGATGACTTCTGTGAAGGGACTCACTGCTGCAGTGCACACTCAGAGTGCCCTCCTTCCCTCCCATTGCTGGCCGATCTGCGTTTAGAAAGAATGCACAGTGAACATTTTGTACATTTTGAACATTTATTTTAGAATATTTACACAACCTATAGTTTAAAATAATCCAGACTGCTGATAATACAGTTTCAGCAATGGGTTGTACTCTGCCTGTGTAGCCTCCATTTTTTGATTTCTCTTACTTTGCTATCCCTCCTACTTTCTTTCTTTCTCACCTTCACAGTTTTAACAGCTATGGTCACATCAGCAGTAGCTGCTATGTATTCAGAAGAATTTTTGAGAATCTTGAGACTTGATGGGTTATATAAAATCATGTATTTTAGTCCAAGAGTCTCAGTTTAAGCAAGTGTTTAAGCATGCAAAAATTCTTTACCATTTCTAAGAATTTATGAGTATATATCAGTACCATCTACTGGCAGTAGGAGTTACAGCACTTAGTAGGCTCGCACAGGAAATGCCAGACTTTACTTCAATAACCAGGATCCTTCAGCAGGAAGTTAGGTGTGGTCCATAAAAAGAGAATTAAAAAAAAAAAAAAAAGAAAGAAAAAAAAATGGAAAAGGCATGATGGAATTTTAACTGCAGTCTTCCCTGGTGCCATTCCAAAGCCACATAACTGCAAGATTCTTCACTGGTAATAAATTTTTAATTGTTTCCTGCAGTATTAAAACAGAATTATGCTTTTTTTTCTTTTCTTTTTTTTTCCTTCTGTAATTAGAAATAAAATCTAACAGGGTTCTGCTGTAGGACCACTTTCATTTTCTTAATGACCCCTTCTGCTGCTGGTAGTCAGTGTGGCTCCCAGCAGCAGTTTGGTACAGACTGTCCATGACAGAATGCACCAGGTGCATTTGCCTGCAGTGGAAGAGCATGCTCACAGGGAGACCTGCAGGAGTTGGGATGTGTGTGGATTGTGTAGGTGTAAGTGGCTGTGTGCATATGGTTGAAAAGGAGGAGAAAGCATCATGTTGCAGCTTATTTAACAGCCTTCAAAAATATTAATTTGTTGCGGCTGTGCCGGAGTATATGTGCTAAGAGAGACAGTAAAATAGGATCAGACTGATTGTATTCAAACTTTTTGTATCTTTTTAATCTGATTATTGTTTCTGGGTATATTGTCTTACTGAGAATTTGTTACTTTATTGCATTTGCTATATTTTTAATGGTCTTACTCAGAAGAACGCTTGAGAAAAATCCTTGCAAGCCAAAGCAGATCAAAGTATTTGCATTGGGAATATTTTCCACTTGTTCTTTTTAACTGAACTGCCTGGAGACATTGAGAAGAGATGGTCCTGCTCTTGCTAGTGAAATTTGTGAAATATATATACAATTGATATGATATCAGACATAAAAGATCCAAGTGCAGCAAGTCATGATTAAAAATCGGTTTTGTTTAATTCAGCAGTTCTTCCAGTGCACAGCATGTTGCCAGGCAGGGGATCTGAATACAGGTGCTTCTGCCTGAACCTTGTTTCCTGAGCTGGCAGTTTGGCAAAGGCAGCATATTTGTACTCGAAGAGAGGGAGCATCTTGTATTGCTTTCAACTGATCCTTCTGGCCTTATGTGGCAGTAGTGGATTCTAAGAGTCATTTCTGGTCCATATAGCTAGAGGGAGGAATGGTCCAAGATGCAGCTTTCAGGGTAATAACAAGCTACGTTGTCTGGAGTCTCACTCAACAGTGAACCAAATACTTCAGAACTGTTGATTCCTCACACTGAATGTAGTGGAAAATATCTTCTGTTTTATTCATGGGAATGGATAACATTACCCTTGATAAGGGCAAAAGATGTTATTGTATTGTATGTGATTTTTTTATCAGCTTGTAGAATTGACAAACTATTGGTGCAAGCACTAAGTGAATTTTAAACTAAATATTTTAAGAATTGCTACCTCTGAGACAGCTCTAAGAGGCAAGCTGTAAAGGAACATGATTTGTCTTGAAATAAAAACAAATTTAAAAATTCATTTCACAGCAGCCTCCTCCTGGATGATAATTACTGAATTTAACAAGGTGTCCCACACAAAATTCTGTGATGGTATATTACTTTACATTGCTGGTAGCTGTGTTGCTCTAAATTTTTTCTGTGTGTTTTTTTGTTTGTTTGTTTTTAGCACTTTTTTTAGGAGAGAGGCTAAAAAGTAATTAAGAGGTGCAGGATGAAAAGATGGCACAATCAGTGCTGGTACCACCAGGACCCGACAGCTTCCGCTACTTCACAAGAGAATCACTTGCAGCTATTGAACAGCGCATCAATGAAGAGAAAGCTAAAAAATCCAAACAAGAACGCAAAGATGACGATGATGAAGATGGCCCAAAGCCAAACAGTGACTTGGAGGCAGGAAAGACACTGCCATTTATTTACGGCGACATACCTCCAGGAATGGTGTCCGAGCCCTTGGAAGACCTGGACCCATATTATATCAATAAAAAAGTGAGTGTGTTGTACTTCCGTCAGGCTTTGAGAAAAATAAATAACACAGAACCCTTCAAAGACATGGTATTTCTATTATTTTTGACCTAGAGCTTCCATATAATCATTCCCCCAACAGCTGATGTGATTGGCAGAAATCTCCACTCTAATAACAGAGATTAGTAATGCAAGTTTGTGGGACTTTATAGATAAGTAAAGGTGTACTTAATTTATTTTTTTAAATAAACCTGGCTTTTTATTTAAACCTGTAACTTTCAGTGTTTTCCACACAGGAGAATTGAAGTAGCAGCACAGGGTTTATCTTTAGAATAATTACTACTTGCTGTATTGTAGTCGTGAAAGGAGCAGGTCTTCAATATTAAATCCATCTCAAAGGTAGCTACACATCTTCTTACTGTTATGAAAAGCTTAGGTTTCATTCTCTTTTCACTGGGAAGGATAGGGAAGTATGTAAAGGTAATTTCTCAGGATGTGATGATCATCCTGATCCATATTTACTCTGTAGAGGCATCATATATCCTACTTAGTCTGGGTGAAAAAAATTTCTTATCCAGTTCTATTTTGTTCTATGATTGTATTCAAAAAGGAGGTGTTTAAAAGAGGGACATAAATAAAGAGGAGTTAGCAATGGCACTTGGAGTGTTGACAGAATGTTACATAATTAACAAAATATTTTTATGGAGGTGTTACTTAAAAAAAAAAAATCCACTTATTTGCTTTGATTTAAAGTAACAACAACTGCTGTGGCCAGCACAAAAGTGTTGAACTTTAGACTAGTGTCCAGATGGCCTTGGGTTCCCTCCAGATTTTCAGTCCCTTTGATTTTGGCATCATATGTATTGCAGTCTCATTATTCTACTAGTAAAAAAGAATTTTTTTTTTCCTGTTTTCATAATTTTTTTCTCCTGCTTTCTTTTCTTTCCTGTGGAAACTAGCTAGCTAACAAAAACAAGTGAATTAAAAAGCAAAACCCATGAAAGTGAAGAAACTGCTTCAAAGAAAAATGAAGAAAAACTCCAAGAATTGTTATGATTCAAACTCAGACTAAGAAAAAAAATGCAAATGAAGATATTTCCTGCAAGAATTAGGGGTATGCCTCGTCAGTAATATGTTGAAACAATAGCAATATAGGCATACCATGAAGAGCTAAGCAATATAGCTCAAAAAAATTGTTTGTACCTTAAGTGTTCATTGCAGAATTTCTAAAACTGAATTTGCGTATGGAGAATCATGGGTTAAATTTGAAAACAAAGTTTTCAATTAATTATCATGTTTTGCTCTCTTTACTCGAGTGATTTACCCTGTTGAATTGTGGAAGGCAGATAGAATTTGGGTCAAAGTACCGATTCTTTTCCTTAATTCTTTCCGCATTCTGTAGTAGTAAAAATCTAAATTCATCTCCAGAAATCCTAAAGTTATGCATGTATCATCATGCTTTGAAAACTAGAAGAGTAATTCTGCAATTAAGTGTGGCTGTGAAGTAAAATCCTGCTGAATTGCATGTTCTTGATTGGGAAATGCATAGCAGTTGTCATGACTTTTTCCAAAAGCGTTGTCATTTCAAGTAGGAGAAGCAAGACTTCAAGCTGTATGTTGCAATCATAATTTCTCCTATTATTTTTCTTAGCATTCTTTGCATATTTTTGAACATAATTTTTTGGGTCAGGCTCCATTTTCATTTTTCAGTGTAACTTGATGAGTCAGCATAACACAAATGCTGCTTCATCAGAGGTTTTATCAGAGTAAAGGGAACAGAAAACATAAGAACTCTGATTATTAGAAGTCCTGTTTTCATTAACTCCAGGACTAAGAGAGTTGAAAAATCTTCATAGTAAAGAGCATGTTACAGACTCCTGTATAATAAAAGATCAAAGTGCAGCTTGAGAATCACTAAGTATGGGAGAATGCAGACATGTTAAGTTTGGAACCACTGATTTTTATCATTTATAATTTATTATTTCAGGCAGGGAGATCTATTTGCCACACCTGCTCAGAAAGTAGGGCATAATCTTGACAGATGTACCCTCTGATTTCAGTTGAGGCAGATCATGGCTGCTGGCAGTGTTCCAGGTCTGCATGGCTTACGTGCTCTTTGGGCTTCCTAGGGCTGCCACAATGCTATCTAGATCCACTTCCTTTGGAAGTGTGGACTCTCATCCATGTGTAGAAAGAAGAGATGATGGAAATGGACAGGACTTTGCCCAGAAGTGTGGCAATCAACATAATTTTTTAAAAAGCCTTACAGGTTTTATTCTTTATTGCTTGGATTTCAAAAGCGCTGTTATGTTTAAAAATGCTTTTTTAAATGTTGGTAAGAGTCATTGCTGAAACTGTGGCGAGATGTGGAGTGAAAGTACCTGGATACAGTGAATAGAGTGAATTCTGTATTAGGTGAAAGTAAAGTATAACAAGGAAAATAGATTTGCAGGTACAGAACTATCACAAGCAGTAGTTGAAAAGGGGAGTAATACATTACTCTCAGCACAGTAAAAGTTAAGTACATTAGTGTTATGTTCAAAAAGGTTTATTTAACACTCTTGATTTCCATATTTTCATGATCACTTGAAACTTAGATCACTTTGAGTTACTTTTGTCTTAGTACTTTGATTTGATAATTTATGCTGGTTATTTGATTTAGGGATTGAAGTTTTAATGGCTCTCATTTTGGTTACAGTTACACACCTCAGTGTATATATTATACCATACAAAAAGTATACTAATTCTTCAAATATTGCCTACATTACTTTCATACTTGTCTCTGTTTACTAGCTAGCAATGTCAGGATTACTTATCATTTCTAAATAGATGCATTTAAGTGTTTAGTTAATTGTATTTATAGTAGTTTGGCTGGATGCTACAATGTGTGAACTGGACAAGGGGATTGTGTCAATGAAAAAAGAGCATATTGACGAAATATGATTAATGATGAAATGAAAATGATTCAGCGTTTGTAACTTAGTATCTTCTAAATGCTATTTTTCATTCTCTTTTTCTTTTTCCAGACCTTTATAGTATTGAATAAAGGGAAGGCAATATTCCGATTCAGTGCCACCTCTGCCCTGTACATGTTAACTCCTTTCAATCCTCTTAGAAAAATAGCTATTAAGATTTTGGTACATTCATATCCTTTTCAAGTGGTTAAGTCTAAAACTGTAATGAATGAGATGTTACTTAGTATTTAAATCATTCTCTGGCACATGTCCCAGGATCAATGTGATCTGTAGTGCTCTGTCCCTCTTTCTACTATTTCTGTCTTCTGTTCTGTTTCTCATTCTCCATTTATATTTCTGTTCATTTCTGGATCCTAATATAGTAATACCAGAAGCCAGACAACCAGTCATCGTCCTTTAAATTTTTGTCTTCTTTCTTCCCCCACGTAATTTTTCCTTCCCTCTTATTTTTTCTGTAATCATCACATCTTTTTTTTTATCTTTCCCCCTCCTCCACATTTTCCATAAACTGAAGATATATTGCTCAGAATACTTTCAGTTATTCCCTGACACTGTGTATTAAAATCAAATCTTTGATCCCAGGTCTGTGCTTGCATGACTATTTAGTGAAAATGTGGTTTCATTATTCCTTTTCATTTTCTGATTCAGATAACACTTACGGAAAGATAGATTCATAAAACAGCTTAGGTTTCTTGTTTTGTTATACATTCTTAGTCCTGTGTGTATCCCACCTGTCTGTTTTATTTCTTGATCACTATTGCATTATACACTTGTGAGCCCACTGATGTTTTAATTTCAGTCTTCAGGAAGGTCATGAGATTTCCACATTGTAGGTAGATATTTGAAAAGCTAAATTATAATTACTTAACTATTATTTTGTCTTTTTCAGTGTTTTATTAGCAGACTGTAGTAGGCAATCCACTGGTCTGATCCCAAATACCAATATGAGCAGTGAGGGCATTGACTTCAGAAAGCCAGCTGACTTAATAAGGAAAAAGTACAAATGTTTGCACGTTTGTGTTTATAGAAGTCTAACATAAGCACACTGAAAGTAGTTTTGTGTTAGCATTGCATATAGGGATCCTAAGATTATGTAGACTAAGTCTTGAAAGGACATTTTTCACTCTTGGTATACTGGAAGACTGATAATTACAGTGGTTGGTATGTGTTAGACATTGTTATCAATGGCTAGCCTACAAATTACTTCCAAAACAATCATGATACTAGCATGTTTTTAATATTCTTGCTACATGTGCCACTACAAATAATTATTTTTCAATAATATGACACTCTTTACCATATTCTGAAGCATTATTGAGTAATGGGGAATAATAGAAGATTGTAGGACTGAGGTGATGGTGAAGAGCTAGTCACCAAAGTCAGAATGCTAAAACACATTGCTTAAATTTATGGTAAGATATGTTATAGTTATTTTTCCACTAACGAAAGCATAGTGAAGAATTGCAACTCTTAAGTGGACATTTCATCAAAAAGGATTGTGAAAGCCTTTGTAAAGTACAGGCTGGTGAAACACTTGTAGCGTGGGGTTTTGATGTTAAAAAAATATATTTCTCTATATATATATTTCTCTTTTTCTCTGTTCATATATGAATTCCATAAAGAGAAGGTAGGTTCTCAATAACGGATTTTAAATATATTAGTTGTGCAGAAAAGCCAAAGAATTGTTGAATGTAGTGCCACAGTTTTTTGACAGATCAGAAGGTAGAGGTATCATTATCACTTGAAGGTTTTTTTATTAATGTAGACATGCAAAGAAAAGTTTTTGAGGGGAACCTCACAGTACTTCTCACCCCATTGTATTTGGATTTCTATTTAGGAGTACCACATGAACCTGCAGCTGTTCTCAAACTCGAGCTTTGTCCTCTCAGTAGCTTTAGGGATTGGTGCCATCATGTGGGCGTTTCGTGGTTCATCTGCACGGTTTTCATTTTGGTGGTTGTATTTTTTTTTTATCTTAGAAGAATGTTAGCAGTTCTGAGAGTAAAAGGTTGTCGATTTAGAGTGGTTCTGTTCAAATACATTAAACTATTTATGACTTGAATCTGTTCTAGAATTCTATTTGGATTTATTTTTTTGAGAATCACATATGCCTTCCCCTCCCAACAGCATTTATATTACGAAAGTCATATATAAAATATATAAAACAAAGAGCAATAAAATACTTTCTTGCTCAAATTTCCCTATGTTCTCTCCTACTATGTGGCAGGTAGCTGTCAGTGTATTGTAGTGATAAGGAAAAATGTTGATACATGCCTAATTTTATGGTAAAACATTAAAGTGAAGAAAATGTATTTTACATTGCTTTGCATGCATGAAGCAGATCAGATTTGTCTAGATCATCTAAAAGAAATACTTTTTGTGTTATTTCATGAAATTAGAAGCTAATACTTCAAAGGTTGACAGTTTTGTTCAATAAGAAAAAATATTTTAGAGTTGGGGTGCTTCTTAAAATAACTCAGATTTTCTAATTTTTAGTGTATGATTGTTCTCTTGTAGCTATAAAGCAGTGAATGAAAGCTTTAACATATGCAAGGCTTTTCCCTGGATATTAAAAGAGCAGTAGAGGGATAGATAGCTCCTGATAGTGAAAATCTACCAAAGCAGTGTGTTATTTGATACTCTTTTTTATGAAATTTTCTGGCTTACATTCCTTAACTCTTAGTCTACATTATTCAGCATGCTTATCATGTGCACTATTTTGACCAACTGCGTATTTATGACCATGAGTAACCCTCCAGACTGGACAAAGAATGTAGAGTAAGTTAAATGGATTTTCTCTGAATAATATCCAATAGTCAGAAATAAACTACTGTAAATTATATTAGGATAGCTTCCACTGGCAGCAGCTACCATGTTGGGACATCCTATCAACAGCTATTCTGGTACTGTTTCCTTTGCTGTAACATTAAATACATATAATTGTGTCATGACCAGTTCTTTAATGTCCTTCCTCTGTTTGCAGATGGAGAATGTAAGAAAAGCTATACTTGTGATCATACAGAAAAAGTGGATTATAAATATTTTTTACTGTGTTCTATGTCACATCTGTGCAAGAATGCAGGGAAATGCAGTCTTTCATCTCTGTTGCAATAACTGTTACAGATAAAGGAATCATCTTGTGGATGTCTGTGTTGATCACAGTGCAGCTTTCTCTTACCAAAACCTATCTAACAGTGGAAAACATGTATGCAAACTAAGCTATTAAAAAAGTATTGAAATGGTTAGCTAATCATTGGTGCAGTATGATGTCTGCTTGGCTAATTGGTCCAGTACGATGTCAGCTGCAAGGTGCCAATACACAATGACAGTTCCAGAGCTGCAGGCCACATTGTGAAACACTGTTCTTGGTGCCTCCTTTCTATTGCTTCTTCATTCCTTACTGCTTGGGCTCATCCATACCTGTTTAATCTTTAGAAATCAAAAGTGAAATCATAAGGCTGTTAAGATCAACGAAGACATTCTCATTTTGAGTTCAGTGTGAGCCTCTATGTATTTAGAATATCTAGCATCTAGTAAATATTTATGATGAAGATTTGTTGCTTGAATATTTCTTCATGTCTGTATATTGTGCCATTTAGAGTTACAACACGTTCTTATCTGTGGAGTAAAGTTCTGCAGGAAAAAATTTTTTTAGTAATTGAACGGAAAACTTTCATATCAGAAAACTGTTTTCAGGTTAACTCAGTTAGGATAAGTTTTTTGAGCAGTTTAATTTGAATTCCTTTTCATTAAAGATATAAGTTAGACTAAATTTCAGGATGTCATCACTTGGAAACAGAAGATTGAAATTACTCAGAATGCCAAAATTAAATATTTTTTCAGTTTACATTTCAACTACATTTTTTAGTCAAAATGAGTACCTGCATTTTATTGGCATTCATAAATAATTTTGGTTGTTCTTGCCCTCGTTTGGTTCCAGTACTACATCTGTCTTGCTGAAGGTGGGATATACCTACTCTGTAACACAGTTACAGAGCAATGAAGACTGATGAGGGTTGGTGCTTGCCAGCTCTTGGGACTAAGCAACATTTCAGCATAAAAATAACATTGAAGAAAGGAATTTTTAGCCTGAAAGTAACTTCTAAACATAACGCGTCTGTGTGTTTTGTTATAACATGGATTCAGACTGGTCATAAACATGCACCAATGAAGAAACTGGGAATTTTGCATCTGTCTTATTGCATAGAACATAGAAGTTGAATTTAAGATGTGGGTTATCAGTCTTTTAATCCTAATTTCATTCCTCTTTCCTTATAGTATAAATTATGCAGATGTTAACGTTGATTGTAACTGCCATTATTTCCTATGGCACTCAAAGAGAAGAAAATGAGAATAAAACAACTAGAGAGCATAAACTGCAAAAATAGCTTGATCTATAAACTCTGTCTTGCATATTTTCCTCAGATACACATTCACTGGAATTTATACCTTTGAATCACTTATTAAAATTCTTGCAAGGGGCTTCTGTTTAGAAGATTTTACGTTTCTCCGAGACCCATGGAATTGGCTAGATTTCACTGTCATTACATTTGCGTAAGTCTTCTACTTATTTTTTTAATAAAAAGTCTTTCTGGTAGCATGAGATTAGTGACTAAAAATTGCCTCATATCTTGTCAGCCAGAATATTTGGAGCCTGGACTTCCTGCAGTTACAATATGTTTCTTCTACCTCTTTTACACATTTTAGTATTTCTAGCCAAGCATGTGCTGTGGAGGCCAGCATGGTGTGCCAGCCCATTAGGATTGCGAATGCCATCACCCTGAACTGTTCATATCCTGTCTTCTTTCTGCATACCAGAATTAAAGGAATCCTTTTGACTTCCTGCTAATAGCTGACCAGATTAATTTTCAAACATCAAGTCAATGTGGTTTATTATGATAAAACTTAATTTAATTTTATGGCCAGAAGCATATTTATAACACAGGCAAAATACAGTGAACGGTGAAAAGGTCTTGCTCAAAGACCCAAGCAAATAGAATAAAATCTGCCTCAATTCTGAGTAATTGTGATTTAATCCTACAGGTATGTAACAGAATTTGTAAACCTAGGCAATGTTTCAGCTCTTCGAACTTTCAGAGTATTGAGAGCTTTGAAAACTATTTCTGTAATTCCAGGTAAGAAGTAGTTGGTGTAAGGTGTTAGGCCCCTCGTATCTCCAACTGTTATTTGTGTGCTGTCATTGTGTTTGTGTGTGAACTCCCCTATTACAGATATGTGACAGAGTTTGTGGACCTGGGCAATGTCTCAGCGTTGAGAACATTCAGAGTTCTCCGAGCTTTGAAAACAATATCAGTCATTCCAGGTGAGAGCCAGGTTAAACACCGAGGCTGACTTTTGTTCTACAAAGGCTGTACTCACGTTTTCAAAGCATAAGCCTTGTTTGCTACACATTGTCAACAAACCCAAAAAGCAGGAATCAAGACATGTAACTTTATTTAAATTGATTCATGCTTGTATTAGTTGTATTTTCTTCTCCAAAAAAAAAAAAATCAGCCTTTGAGTTTAACAAATTCTTGCATGAGATACTTGCAGTAAACAGCCTATGTGATTTGCATCTTATGACATCAAGCTTTCCTTTACATGTTTTAAATAGAAGTTAATTTTAAGCTTTCATACTGATGCAAATTTTCTCATTTATTGAAGTCACTTGATATAGCAACTTAATTCAGTTTTAAGTTATGTCATGAAAAATAAACTCTAAAGGATAGCATGGGCCATGCATGGGGTATTGTTCTAAAGATGTCTTTCTTCTCCAAACCATCACCCCTCATATATTGTAACAAGATTATTATGATACCATTTCAATGTGCACGTATAATATCGTTACAATGGGGTTACATTAATATAGAATACATTGCAAAAGTTCATTAAAAAAGGTTTGGGCAAGAAGCATCAGCAAAAGCAAACAATGCTATTCTATGTAGGGTTGAGATATAGCATGAATAACAAAATCACTTGTTTTGGCATAAACTATGTGTTTGGTATTATCTACTTTTTATTTTTTTACACTATAAAATAAGTATAAACTTACATATTCTTATTCATCTTTCCAAATAATAAGGCTTTTCTTTAAAATTATTGTGTCACAAATTACTAGTCTTTTTGCATGAAATCTTTATCAGGAAAAAAGTCACATGATTTTTTGTGTGTGTTTAGTATCTATTTACCATCATAATAAAAACCTTTTCTCTTTGCAGGCCTGAAGACTATTGTAGGAGCCCTGATTCAGTCTGTGAAGAAGCTCTCGGATGTGATGATCTTGACTGTGTTTTGTCTGAGTGTATTTGCACTGATAGGGCTGCAGCTGTTCATGGGCAACCTGAGGAATAAATGCCTGCAGTGGCCTCCAGACAATTCTACTTTTGAAACAACTGTTATTTCCATCTTTAATAGCTCTATAGGTGAAAACG
Organism: Irena cyanogastra; assembly: GCA_013397155.1. NCBI lineage: Eukaryota > Metazoa > Chordata > Aves > Passeriformes > Irenidae > Irena > Irena cyanogastra. Next base: position 886,318 of record VWZV01005865.1, on the reverse strand, counting down.
GTACATTTATTAATGCAACAATGACAACATTTAACTGGGATGAATACATCGAAGACAAAAGTAAGAGTTTATTAGATCATCTACTTTATTGATTTTCTGGTATTGCTTTAAACAGATTTGAGAACATCAGTATCTTTCTCTTGCCTTTGAAAGTGTGTAGCTAAGTTGTTCCTTCTGGAATTGGGCGAGTGGCTTTGCAGCACCACACTCCCTTGCACAGCTCAGACACACCTTTAAGAGAATGCTGGTGATTCACCGCAAGATTCTTTCTTGCAAAATAAGAACTAGATTCCATATTTCTGTATTTTAATTTGTTTCATCTTTGGAAAAATCAAGAAATGAGCACTTTTTTCTCTTTTGTACCTCATAATACACTATTTCCACCATTTTAGGTAGTTAATGTTAGTACTGTGTTAACAAAACTCGTTTAAAATTCAGATAGAACAATGAACATATCTGTAGTAGATTGCTATTCTGTCTTTCATAATAGTATTTTTAATCTCTCCCATTTGTCTGTTCAGCCCTTTCTATTTATTTTAGTGTATTTAGTATATTTAATGTATTTACAATTAGGCATAATAGGTTTTTAATGTAGTCTGTATATATATTTTAATTGGTAACTATATCAATGAAAGTTAGGAAACCTCAGTTTCAGAACTAAATGCCTTTGGATCCAAGTCTCATTGCCTTGTAATCTTTTAATATACTTATCATCTCAGCATGCTTGAAATAAAAGAATGTCATGCAGAAATTTTGGATGATAACCTAGTCTTAAAGCCATCTGAAGAATAGAATCTATTCTATTCCCCTTTAGTTGTTTCTGGTACTATGTCACACAAATAGGGGTTTTTTCTAAATATCTGACCTACATTTTCCTAATTTCTGATTGAATATATTACTACATCTGCTGTGGACTAAGATAATCATAGACTACTTTATGTTAGTCTTTATACAATTTAAAAACTCTTATCCTCTGCATTTCTGCTCTTTCCTAAGCCAAGCAATCCTATTTTCCATTTTGCATTTTATATACCTATTTTCATTTTTTCTCTTTTTTTCAATCTTTCCAATTAGTCTGGGTTTTCTTTTCTTGTTGTTGTTTCTATTTTGCCTTTTTTTGGTTATGTTTCTTGTTTGCATAGGGTTTTTTTAGGAGATCCTCAAACTGGGATTTAACTCCTCTAGCAATTTGTATCTTTACCTCATGCCATATATGCAACATTCCTATTAACACATTTGGAAATTACATCATTTTTATGTCAGCACTGTATTGTTGATTCACAGTCATTTTGTATTTTGCAGCAATTTTTGCATCTTTTTGTACAGTGGTGGCTGCAGCCACATCCTGATATTTTGTATTTACGTATTTGATTTTGCCTTGTCAGGTGTAGCATTTTCCACTTGTCTCTATTGGAATAAATCCAATTACTTTTGGACAAACTTTTCAATTTGTAAAAATAGTTCTAAATTTCAAATACCTTTTCTCCTAGCCTTATGTCTTCAAAATACCTGATGCATTCTTTTTCTATTGTTTTGTGTCTTGAGTTGGTAATGAAACTTGCTAGAAAACCATGTCTAGCACAGATACCTGGGACAGCTTCAGGTGCCCTTATGAATTGACATTGCGTCATTGGCAACTGCTCTCTAAGAACTTTTTCAAGTGTTTAGTGATATTTCCAGCCGTAACATATCTTCTTTATTTGTATCTGGAAGTGTTATGTAGGACTTGTACCCATGACTGTTCTGTTATTAAGTTGGCAGAAGACAGGAATAGTTTTGTATATGGCATATTTTACAAACTCACATTTACTATTTTTATTACTTTATCATTATTATTTTTGTATTGAGAAAAAATCTTGTTTGTTTTCAAAAGTAGTGGGCTGAAAGTGGAGCTGTGCCACATAAGAATGTGAATTAGGCCCACAGAGAGTTTTGCAAGTTCTGTTTGGTGCCTGTCTGCATGTTTAAACTTCTTTTTAAGTAGGGGTCAGATGTCTCATGGCGTCTGACTCTGTGATCACCAGAATGTCTTAAAATGCATTGATTTCTTATATGATATCTGAGACTAGAATTGCAAATATATAAAAAATGGACATAATTTCTGCCTCTCTTTAAAATAAGCAGATTTTATGCTGCCTCTATCGTATACTGGTGGTGACAGAGTAGAAGCAGTCAGTAGGAACTGGTTGCAATTCCCTGCTTGTCTGTTTAGCATTAGCCCTCAGTTAGTTCATGCCAGCTAAGCTAGTCCATGCCAGCTGGCAGTGAATGTCACGGAACCATCTGCTTCCTGAGAACAGCCAGAACATACCTAGTTCTGGCAACCTTAGCTTAATGTGCCACCTGACCCAAAAATCTCCATTAGAGATTCCCATTTTACCCTAAGAATTGCTCCATTGGAATTGATGACAAAATTCCAAGTGTTTCCCTTTCTGCTGCAAAGAAGGAAAAATAAAATAAAATAGAAGAGTGTGATGGGGGCTTTTAGGCCTTCTGTCTCTTTAAATTATATTTTACCTCATATTAATAGTTAGCCTAAATGTTCAAGTACATTCCCCTGCTACAGAATTTTGTGTATTATTTTTGTGTAAGGTACAATAAACATGTGGTTTCTCCCCCAGCTGCTCAAATCAAGATCTGATTAGAAATTTCTTGAGCGTGTTGTGTTATCACAGAATCAATGGGGTTGGAAAAAACCTTTGAGACCATCTAGCCCTACCTATGACCTAACACTGCCTTGTCAACCAGACCATGGCGCTGAGTGCCACGTCCAGTCTTTCCTTACACACCTCCAGGGATGGTGACTCCAGGGCAGCCCATTCCAATGCTCAGCCACCCTTTCTGTGAAGAAATTCTTCTTAATGTCCAACCTAAACCTCCCGTGGCACAGCTTAAGGCTGTGCCCTCTCGTCCTGTCGCTGGGTGCCTGGGAGAAGAGACCGACCCCCCACCTGGGTACACCCTCCTTCCAGTGGGTTGTAGAGAGTGACGGGATCCCCTGATCCTCCTCCAGGCTAAACATCCCCAGCTCCCTCAGCTGCTCCTCACAGGATTTGTGCTCCACACCCTTCGCCAGCTTCACTGCCCTTCTCTGGACACACTCCAGCGCCTCAATGTCCTTCCTGAACTGAGGGGCCCAGAACTGGACGCAGCACTCGAGGTCTGGCCTCACTGGTGCAGGGTACAGGGGAATAATCTCATCCCTAATATTTCAGGGTTTTTTTCAAGGCATGCTTGGATAAAATAATACATAATTGATAATTATAAATTAATAAACGTTATGTATCAAAATGCATGAATGAAGGCAAAGAATTGCTCTCATCCTTTGCCTCATTTTCCGGGTATTTTTTTTATTTGCTAACATACACAATTTGGGGTTCCACCCCTTGTATCTTGTAATTTGGGTAGGTTGCTAAGAATTAACTGCATAGCTAACTTCTTGTTTTCTAAAGAAAGGCTAACTTGGAGATTCTGTAGAAAGTAGTTTTCTTGTCAAAACAATACTTTCCATGCTTTTTTCATTCTTAACCACTATATATTGCAGTTGAACAGTTTGTTAGTTCTGCTAGTTTCTTTCAAGTGTAAAAGTCTGTATAATTGCTCAGTTTTCATTAGGCATAAATATTATCTTTCTCATCACCTTTTTGATTATTTTTTCTTAAACAGGTCATTTCTATTTCTTGGAAGGACAAAATGATGCATTGCTGTGTGGCAATAGCTCAGATGCAGGGTAAGAAAATGATCATGATTTTTCATTATATATCAAAGAAAAATAATTAGCTACTTAGAATAACTCAGGTAGTCAACTTTAATAACAAGTGTACCGTAGAGTTGCAAATTACCAATGTTTTGCACTTGAAGCCATACCTAAATACAACCATCTCTGTGATTTGAATTTACACAGGCACTTTGATCAGCCTCTTAGGCTACTTTTGTAAAGGTAATCACATGAATGATCTGTGCATAAGTGTTGCTGCCAGCTTGCTAACAACTGTTTATCAGCCATGCTATGATGTTCTTCTCTTGTCCTGATGGAGACGTGTTATGACAAATTGTGGGGAAGGGTAGAATACTATTAGTTATATTATTAAAGCATTGAAATATTATTAGGAAGTAGAATTAAAAAGTGAAAAACAATAACGTATATATTTTTATCTTAGGTAAGTAGAACCTTTAATATTTTACTTGTTCATAATTTCATCAGCAACTGATACTCCTGAACAATTTTGTTTTACTGCAGCGTATCGTAATGTAGAGTAGTTGTTAAAAATAGCATTTCCTCTTCTTTTGTAGTCAATGCCCAGAAGGATATATATGTGTGAAAGCTGGTAGAAACCCCAACTATGGCTACACAAGTTTTGATACATTCAGTTGGGCATTCTTGTCACTGTTTCGATTGATGACTCAGGACTTTTGGGAGAATCTTTACCAGCTGGTGAGGACTTATTAAAATAAACAGCACCATCACCAATACCATTACTACACAGTACTTGCATAGTTATTTTCATTCACTTGTCCCTAAGGCCTTTGGAACAGAAACCATCTTTAATTTCATATATGTAAACTGTTATCTAAAACCATAAGGCCGTTATTCATGATTTAGGTTCCCATGTGCTTCTTAAATACCTTATAAGGAATAGCTGTTGTTTTATGAAGATGCTTAAGCATTACTGTTTACCTAAATGAGTAACTTAATTTAAGTTGTTAAAGTTTCTTATCCAAACATGCTGTAAATGATGCTATGTTAAATTGATTTTCAGTCTAGTAAAAATGTGTTTTGTTTGAAAAGATTACATCTTGTCCCTGAACTACACATATCCTTACGCGAAGGACTGTAATTTTCTCCACTGTAGCATTTTGTATAATGCACTATTTTTGTGGCAGTGTAGTTTGGGACTGATGAGACAGGAAGGTAAGATGCTGATCAGTGGCCCCACCTACTGTTAAATTTAAAGGCTGTAATGTAGATGTATAGATTCCTATTGGTATAAGGTCTGAACTATTCAGAATTGGATTTACCTTGACAATAGTAGACACAAAACTTTTTCATATGTATTTAGGATATAATATTATTTCTGTAAGGAAAAAGTAGCTAAATAATCTTGTGCTAACATAAATCAATCTTATAACATATTTCTAAATTATAACACAGAGGCTAACTTATTATGCAACAGTAGTTAAAGTCTGTTAAAAAAAGTGTTTTATCTCTCTTTCTCCAGACTCTGCGTGCTGCTGGGAAGACATACATGATATTTTTTGTTTTGGTCATTTTCCTGGGTTCTTTCTACCTGATCAACTTGATCCTGGCTGTGGTTGCCATGGCCTACGAAGAACAGAATCAAGCAACCCTGGAAGAAGCAGAGCAGAAAGAGGCAGAATTTCAGCAAATGCTGGAACAACTGAAAAAGCAACAGGAAGAAGCTCAGGTATCCCTGTAAAGTAAAATTTCTTCTTCCATTCATGACCGTGAACATATGTGGCTTTATGTCCATGTATGAGAGTACTTCATTTTTTGAAGGCTCTCAAATCTTTAATAGAAAAAATTATAATGTCTGCTTGGGATGTGGGTCTCGTAGAGCAGAAATTGAACTATGTCTTCCATATAAGCACATGACTAAAGTCAGTAGTCAGAGTTCTTTTTTCATTGGTCAATTGCTATCTGTTAGGGGGGAATTGTGGGTATTTTTGTTGGTTTTTTTTTACCCCAGCTTGTAAATAAATGTTAATAAAATGCTCCACATGTTTTGAAAATCAAACAGCAACAAGTATGTAATAGTGTGTAGTTTAACAAAAATCTCTGATTATTATTTGCAAAACTGAGATATCAACATTACATGAGATCTTTAATAGACTAGGGAGTATTCAAAATCCATCAAAATGTTGTAAGAAAGTGTTGCTTCCTGTTAACAGGGATTTTACTTGTTTGAGCCTTGATTCTTTATTTTTACACAGTACTTCAGATGAAAAATTCATTGCAATGTATTCCTTCAATCTGAAACAGGTGCTTTTTAACTTGGTTTTTTGACAGCACAGTTTTCCCTTGGGTTACTCTTGCTCCTGGTTTATGGAACAATGGCAAATTATGGTTCCTGTGGTATTTCACAAATTACGATATGCTGGGTTTGGTGAAGTGGAAACATTGCTTTTATTTCAAAACAATAATTTCTTTAAGAGTAGCAATAAATTTGAAATAGTGAATGGGGTATGTATTTGTACAAATGCTATAAATTGCACATGTGCTTGTGTGTATAGGCGGCGGCAGCAGCTGCAGCAGCTGACTCAAGAGATTATAGTGGAGTAGGTGGAATAGGTGGATTCTCCGAAAGTTCTTCTGAGGCATCAAAACTGAGCTCAAAGAGTGCTAAAGAGAGAAGGAATAGAAGAAAGAAAAAAAAGCAAAAAGAACAGTCTGAAGGCGAGGAGAAGGATGGGGAAGAATTTCACAAATCTGAATCAGAGGACAGCATCAAAAAGAAAGGTTTCCGATTTTCCATTGAGGGGAATAGACTGACATACGAAAAGAGATTCTCTTCCCCACACCAGGTACCACAGTATTGTTACCTCTTAAACACCTTTTTTGTCTACTCATCATATAAAGAAAGCCCTGTATAGAAGTTTGGTTTATTCTTGAAAGATACTACAGATTCATTAATATCCTAAATCAAAGACTAATCAAGTAAAAACTTGCACACAAATATGAAACTGTAAGAATTGGAGAGATTTTTGTGTTACTCTGAATTCTGTGTAAAAAATCAAAATTGCATATATTCATTAATATGAGCTGTATTTCAAGCTTGTTAATTAAAATGGACCTATCTCCCCACCAAGTTGGATGTATTCAGCATGATGAGTAGCTTCAAATCATGGTGCCTACATAAAAAATGTAATGTTTCAAATGAGAAGAGTATTAAAATTTGGGATGCAAAAAGCTTAATAGAAATTACATTAATGCTCATGTGAAATTTGAGAAATTAATTGATGTGAGACCGTTAATTGTGTTATTTTGCAGAAGATGGAATGTGTGTGGCAATGTGTCTTTGCATGTGTTCTCTTACATTGAAACACCAGTGACTCAGAGTGCCATCTGCATCTCCCATCCAGACATTTATTTCATTTGATAGTTTTGTAATGTTATCTCCTACAGTTTTCAAAGCTCCTCTTCATTTGCCTACTTCTCACTCTCCCCTTAGCACTGCAAATCCAGATCTTGCATACATTCTCTCCTTTTTCTGCCCCTTTTTGTGCCTCAATATGCTTCTTCCTTTTATCTCCATCTTCTCAATTTTCCCTGGTCTTTATGACTTCCTTTCTCCTTCTTTTTAGTCATTATTACTAAACTCATTCCTGTCTTTTTAATGCTCTTCTATTTCTGTCTCTGGAAAGCCTGTTTCATCCCTTAAAAGATCATAAGTGTTCATACTCTCTTCATATATTGTTTTCTTCAGCCTTCCATTCTCAAAGAAGCTCAGACCTCTTCATCCAATATTTTCTTACTAAGGACTGTCCTCCTTAGACTAGACTGTGGTGGGAATATAATGTTTCTGGATTTCTATTTCTGCCACTCCTTCCACTCACTTCCTAATGTATTTCCTTTCTCAATAGTAATGCATCCTTCCCTCCACCCCACCTCCTTGGTCTGCCACTGTTTTATGTTGTTAACTGTCTAACTAATCTCTGTGAGGCTTCATTGCTGAATTTAGTTCATGATTCATTCTGTTCCTTATACAATTTTCACACGTGTCAATTGACTTCAACTTCATGTTGAAGATCCATCTGATCCCCTAGGTGCATATTCTTGCCTATCTCTTCATTCAAACTGCAGCCTTATTCAGCTGCAGCTCAATTCATCCATCTTGTAAGAAATTAAGCATTCCTCATACAACTTGTTCTTCTAACATTTTCATCTCCAAGTTCATTTACAGTTGTTTGACTATGACAGTCTAGAAATCACCTCAACCCTAGTTCCTTTTCACTCTGGATTCTAACCACTAAACAGAAGTTCCACTCACCAGTTTTTAATACCATTTTCCTAGAGAAAACTCAGGCTTTTTATATAATCTTTGACTTTTTCCTTGGCATTTCATTTTTTTCCAATGTAAATGACCATTTTATTCCTCTTGAAATCTTATTCTTCCTAACATTCATAACTTTGTTTCCTCTCAATTCTCCTGGTTTATTTGTGCTTTAGGAGATCCTTTTACCCCTTTGACAGTTGTCCAAGGGATTTCCATAAGACCTTTTGCTAGATCCCTTTTCTCTCTCCTTTTCTTTTTGTTTTAAACTCTATTCTGGACCCACAACTGTGAATCATTTTTAACTTGCACCTCTTTACTGCTGTATTCATTAAGAATGTTGTTGTGAAGAGCACTAACCTATCCCATTGCTTTTCTCTAATCTGCTAGTAAACATATTTACCTAAAGAATTTTTTTTTAATATCATAAAACATACTGTACCTAAAGTTCCTCCCAACCCAGCTTGTCTACTTACAGTAAACAAGTCCCAGCTTTGACTGACCCCAAGCAGCATTCATAACCTCCTGTTAAATTTTCAAACCAGTTTCTTTGAGCTCTTTCTGGTATGCTGCCCTTCATGCTTGGAAGAAGCTCCCATGAGTTTTCACAGAACACTTCATTGCTTTCCTCAAATCCCTCTTTAAAACTCTCTTTTACCATGCTGCCTACAGAAAGCTTGACAGGGAAGTGACTTCAGGTGAGCTAAGATGACTGTTTATCATACTCATCAATTTTGCCTCTGTGTATTCCCTTTCTTTTTGTATCCATCTGTTGTGTTACATTTAAATGATAAGTTCTTTGCAGAGTGCCTTTTTGTTCTGCATTTTGCAGTCCCTAGTACAATGGGGCTCAGGTCCACAAAGTTGCAGAAGAGAAACAAAGACACTGCTTCGTTATGTATCATCTCTGCTGTTCATAGAGGTCTTGGGTGAAATCAGGTGTTAATACTAATCAAGTCAAGGCAATTACTGATATGAATTCAAATTAAGAATGTGTATAATTAATTGTAATATTGGAGCATTATTTTGACTCTAATACTGGAGATCCTCCAATAGCAGAACATTTACTCCAATGAGTAAACTGATGAAGGTTAGCAAACCTATTTATGCAAAATTACAGGTTAATCGTTGCATATTCAGGAGAGCTAAGACTTTAAAAAAGAAATAAGAAACCTATTATGGCCCACTTGAATATCTGAAAAGCTATGTATGTTTTTTAAACTAGTAAGTATTTGGGAGCTACTTCAGTGTGCAGACTAGGTCACAGAAAATTTGCCTAAAATTTTATTTACTCAGCCTGTCATACTAATGCCAGCGTGGGGTAAAGAGTGTCTAGATACACTTGTTCAGTTTATGAACAGTTGGTAATAACATAGGCAGAATAGCAGAGGAAATAATTCTGTCAAGCAGTTTCTTTTATTCTAATTGAACTGATTGATTTCATATATCCAAAGCAGTAAAATAACTAGTCTTTGTCTGTCACTTATGTGCTCTTTGTTTACTACCCAAAACGGAGTGTATTAGCGGGGGGTACTGTACCAGTTCATTTCTTTGTAGATGACCTTACCCTTTAAGACATTGTGGATTTTTCCTCTGTATGAAAATGTTGTATTTTAAAGGATTATCGTCTAATAACAATTGTTTTTATTCACCTGCAGTCCTTGCTGAGCATTCGTGGCTCCCTGTTTTCCCCAAGGCGCAACAGCAGGACAAGTCTTTTCAGCTTCAGAGGCCGAGCAAAGGATGTAGGCTCAGAAAATGACTTTGCTGATGATGAGCACAGCACTTTTGAAGACAACGAGAGCAGAAGAGATTCTCTCTTTGTTCCTCATAGACACGGTGAACGGCGCAACAGTAACATTAGCCAGGCCAGCAGGTCATCCAGAACAGTACCTGCACTTCCAGCAAATGGGAAGATGCACAGCACTGTGGATTGCAATGGAGTGGTTTCTTTAGTTGGTGGGCCGCCAGCTTTGACATCGCCCACGGGACAGCTTCTGCCAGAGGTGATGATTGATAAAGCAGCCACTGCTAGCAATGTAAGAAAGTCTGCAATAGCTCAGGCATGATGTTCTCTCCCTGTATGATCAGTCACTGTTTCCACAAAATGTAGTCACATGGCAAGGATGACCTGTCTGGCTAAGCTGTGAATGCTCCTCTCATGTATTCCAGCTGTAAGCTAAAGGAGAAATTGAAGTTGTCCAGCTCTCATTAGTTAAATATGTGAAAATGCATGCAAACTGACTGGGAATTAACAGAATAGCATAGTAAACCATTGAATAAATTTAGTTTGTGTAGTCTTATACCCATTGATTCATTATGCTTAGACTTAACTGGGTGGTTCTGTACTTGTGTTAGTCCTACACAGGAAGGATATCAAAATGGGAAAAAAATTACATTTAATTAATGGAATATATTAAATGAGCATTTAACTTCCTGCTGTCCATACATGAAACTTTTGGTGTTAACCTGGTAGTACAATTTACAAGGGTTGTGATAGTGTTCCTGTAATATAGCTAATTTTTCTATGGGTTTTTTAGTGTCAACATTACTAGATATTTTTCATTTGTTTAAAAAATGTGCTAGGAAATTCATAGTTTATTCTAAATCAAGAGTTGTCTTAAGAAAATGCACTTATGCTTAGTTCTCTTACTGCTAGCTGTGTGGGCTGTGCATTTTTTTGTTTAGAAAAAGACTTCACTGCCTAAATAGCAAGATATTTACAGCAAAGCTCATTGACAAGCACTGTGGAACATTTGTTTAGTCTGAAATATGCTTTAATATCTCAGCCCTGTTTCAGCAAAATCCTTAAAAACATATTCTTCAAGCACAAGAGCAATTTCCTGCAGTGTTTGACTATTTGTTCTACACAGAGTCAGGCATGCCTTAGTCTGCTGCAAAGCCTCAATATAACTGCAGCATGGTGTGGGACAGCAGTGTTTTGCACCAGTAGAGCTCTTACAGTAACTTACAGTGTTATTAAATGTACAATCAATTAGCTATTTCATCAGTGTTTTATTTTCAGGGCACTACTACAGAAACTGACTTAAGAAAGAGACATTCCAGTTCTTACCATGTTCCTATGGACTATCTAACAGACCCTAGTGCAAGGCAAAGAGCAATGAGTATAGCCAGCATGCTTACAAACACAATGGAAGGTATGTAACACAGATTTTTTTGTATGACGGTGCCTTAAAAGTGCTGTTAAATGTGTGATGCATTAAGTAGTAGTGATGTTTTAAGGCAGCTATTTCAGCCTAGAGAGTACAGACAAGAAGAGATTTCTGTATGGAGTCAGGGGAGGGATTTTTTGGTGTTTTTTTTTTTTAGTTTGGGACTGATAAATTTGGAAAAAGAGTCAAGCTTGGAGCATACTGATAGGTTTTAGGTAGAAATAGCAAGTTTCCAATTTAAATGCAAGCAAAACCGCTTAGTCAATGTAGTCTTTCTCTAGTGAAGTTATGTTTTGGGGTTAGCTCTTTTTAGGTTACTGAAATGGCTATGCTTCTTGCAATAGAACAATCTCCTTCTACCAATTCAGTAGACTTGCTGTTTCAAAGGAGAGATCGTGTTCTTCTTCCTGTAAGGCTAAATGCAATTACTTTGAATCATGGAATTAAGCAACTATTTGTAAGAAAGATTGAACCATTATGTTGAGGCTTAAATGACTATACCCAAAACAGAAAATTGGAAGGTAATAATGAGCAGCTGTGCCCATGTGGACCATAATGCTGCCTAAATACTTGTGTGACTTCAGGCTTGCTCTAAATGCTTATCTTTCACGAGGATATTTTAAAATGTTTCATTGGAAGGGACCTTAAAGATCATCTAGTTCCAACCCCCCTGCCATGGACAGGAGCACCCTTCACTGGAGCAGGTTGCTCCAAGCCCCATCCAGCCTGGCCTTGAACACATCCAGGGACAGGGCATCTACAGCTTCCTGGGCAACCTGTGCCAGGGCCTCACCACTCTCACAGTAAAGAATTTTTGCCTACTACCTAATCTAAACCTACCCTCTTTCTGTTTAAAATTGTAAACCCTCTTCCTGTCACTCCACTCTCAGATAAAAGCTCCCTCTCCATCTTTCCTGCAGGCCCCTTATAAGTGCTGGAAGGCTGCAATAAGGTCTCCTTGGAGCCTTCTCTTCTCTAGAAAAGTAACCCCAAGTCTCTCAGCCTGTCTTCACAGGCCATGTGCTCTGGCCCCTGAATATCTTTGTGGCCTCCTCTGAACGTGCTCTTAGGCTGGGAGCTCTGGAGCTGAACCCAGCACTCCAGCTGGAGAAGAGGAGGAGAAGCCCTTCCCTCAGCCTGCTGGCCATGCTGTGTTTGGTGCTGCCCAGGAGGGTATTGGCTCTCTGGACTGTGACTGACATTGTTGGCTCACACGCAATTTTTCAGCCACCAATAACCCCCAGTCTTTGTCTGCTGGGCTGCTTTCCATCCCCTCATCACCCAGCCTTATGACAAGTTTCTAAGACAAATTTCTCTTTTGCATTCTATCTAGCATTAACTTGTGAATGGTTCTTTTATCTACTGATTCTTTAGTATAGTTATTTTGGGGAGGTTTTGTTTGGTTTTTTTGGGGTTTTTTGGTGTGTGTGTGTTTTGTTTTTTAGTAGATTATTTTAAATTGTAATTTCTTTTAACTGAAAGCAGTCTTAGTTTCAAAATATCAACACAGTTTATCAACAGTACCTTGGAAAACATTATTTAAGCTTCAAGGAAACATCCAGTCAATTCTGGAATAGAGAAATATGTTTAAAATGTTATTTTCCTTTTACTCTCTAGAACTGGAAGAATCCAGACAGAAATGTCCACCATGCTGGTATAAATTTGCTAACACTTGCTTGATTTGGGACTGCTGTACTCCCTGGCTGAAAGTCAAACATATTGTAAATTTGATCGTGATGGACCCATTTGTTGATCTGGCCATTACCATCTGCATCGTCCTGAACACCCTGTTCATGGCCATGGAGCACTACCCAATGACTGAACAGTTTAGTGGTGTGCTCTCAGTAGGAAACCTTGTAAGTCATTCATGATGTGCTGTGTATGTAAAATGCATTTTTCTGTAATTCTTTTGTGACTTAATGCACATTCATGTAAAAGAAAAAGTTGACTATTTAGAGGTTTGAGATTGTTGAACTTAAATTTAAGTTGTTGACATTTGTGAATTTTACCACTCTTACTTTACAGTGTAAGATCTACTGAGTTAATATGCATTTTGATTTTTTAAATCTTCATCTTCTATAATTGAAGCTCATTAAAGGATTTTTTTTCCTTGATGAATAGTTACAAATGAGAACTTTCAGTTCCATTCCCACACCTGTTCTGCTTCTCCCTAGCACCTCCTCAGGATGTGGGTGTTCAAGGAATTTTAGAGGGGAAGGACCCAGTAAACATGACAGATGTAAGGAAATGATGAAATGGAATGACAGTGTCTTCCACAGGCCATCCTGAAGAAGAACAGTTCTGCTCAACTTCCTGTATAATTTTTTTCTTAATGAAATAAGTTTATGATTGGAACAATTATCTTTATCCCTAGAAGTTAAAAGGTGGTCTAAGGGCAAAGATGAGCTCTGAGGAGATAAAAATGAGCATTAAAATCAAATTATATTCTGTGTATAGGCATACATACATATTAGCAGGCTAGATAAAAATTGCATTTTCCTACTTATCTCTTTTTCTTTGGAACCCAAACTTTGTGATGCGTATGTAAGCTTCAAATATTAATTTTATTCCTAACCCCAGTGTATGGAAATATAGAGAAAATATTCAGATTTATCATTAATTTCTTGCTGAAAATATAACTTAGCACATGTTGATACCATTAATTTTACTTTTTAAATATTTTCTTCCTAAACTGGTGTAAGAGACTGTATTTTCCTTGCAGGTTTTTACTGGAATCTTCACAGCAGAAATGTTTCTCAAGATAATTGCCATGGATCCTTATTATTATTTCCAAGAGGGCTGGAATATTTTTGATGGCTTTATTGTGAGTCTTAGTTTAATGGAACTTGGCCTTGCAAATGTGGAAGGATTATCTGTTCTTCGATCATTCCGATTGGTAAATATACTATTTAAAATATGTTTCTATATTACATTTTTGTATTTGTACATATATATTTTATTCATTTTTCATTTGCAAATTGAATAGTTGTCTGAGACAGAAGATCTTTTCAGAACTTTGAAAATGCTAAATTGGGTACTCACTAGATGGCATGTATATATTATGTCAAGTTTGTTTTGCATATTATCATAGTAATGCCTGTTTCTCCTTCAAGATATTGTCAACATCAATTCTATTCTTGCCAAAAGTATGCTTAAAGGATTAACTTTTCTAATAGAAGTATTTCTTAGAGTCTTCTCCCTAGATGAGGGAGGAAAAAAAAGCAAGAGCCACAGGGCCCTCTCTACCTGTGGCTGAAGATTAGTGAATTGCTTGGTAAATAATGGGTGAATTAATTAAAGTTTCTTATAGACTTATAGAAGCCTATAGCACTTGCTTATAGACTTGCATTACCAATTGCCTTTATTAGTTAGCTCTAAAAGAGAGTAGTGTTAAGATTTTTCCTTGTTCAGGGGCTTTTCATCCCTGCCAGCCTTCTCTGTACCATCCTCTGCAAGGGTCGGTCTGCTGTCTAACAGCTTTCCTGTTCAGCAGTCACTGCAGTCTCTCTGTCTGTTGTTAGATATCTCTTCTGTGAACAGGAACCTGATAAACCTTGGTCTTGATGCAGGCTAGGCTAGCATGCAGTTCTGTGTCCAAACATTCTTCTGGAAAGACCTACACAGCAAGAGATATGAAGCTAGAATTCCATGTCATCAAGCTCAGCTTCTGCCTTACATAAAGAAAAGATATTTAACATTAAATAAGGTTAAATATATCCCCTTTAAAAAATAAGGGGTTTTAAATAAGTTTTTTCTGGTTACCTGCGTAGCATTATATTGTACTTTGCCTAAAGTCTAAAATCTGTCTGGATTGGCTTCTTTCTTAGTAGTAGATTCTGGTTTTACCTTGACATTTATGTGCTTTCATTATGAAACATTAAATCATCATATAAATAATATTTAGTTTTATAATAATTTTAGTATTCTTCTCTTTCCATTGTCTGAACAATTATTGTATCTTTCCAATAATTTCATTTTTGTCTGTTTCAAGTTGTACTTATTAATATAATACTTTCCTTGTTTTTCTCAATGTTGTATGACAAGCTTTGTAAGACACATTACATTTATTTTAAAAGATAGAAAATATATTGTTAAAGATACTTGCAAGTCACTTTTATGTCTGTCATTAGCTTGTTTCTCATTTTAGGAAAACCTTTTCCTCCATCTCGCTGCCTGTTAAGATGAAAGAATCTGGAAGTGACTATATACTTATGGTGCTGTTAAACTGATCACATTTCATATGTGCTCATTTTTTTTTAGTAATATTTTCTCAGAGTTTAGAGGAGAAAGAGTTTTGTCCAGCTTCTTTAACAAGTACAACTTCTTTATAAATACCTAAAGTCACCAAAAGAGTCAAAGTCTGAAGAGGAGTCTTCGTGATAATTTCCAATGTAATTGAAATGAGCATAGAGATATTATTTTGTCACTTGAATCAGGACTTAACACTGCTGATATATAGTGTTGTACAAAGAACTGGAAACAGAAATTTTGTAACTAAAACTTCTAAAGGTTACAAGAGACATGATGTAGACACACTGTAACTGAAATATGAAATTTATAGCAATAATTTCATTACCATTAGGTAACAAAGAACCATATACCATTCTTCTGTTTTGCAGCTTCGAGTTTTCAAATTGGCAAAATCTTGGCCAACTCTGAATATGCTGATTAAGATTATTGGCAACTCAGTGGGGGCTCTGGGGAATCTGACCCTGGTGCTGGCCATCATTGTGTTCATTTTCGCTGTGGTTGGGATGCAGCTCTTTGGGAAAAGCTACAAGGAATGTGTCTGCAAGATCTCCAGTGACTGTGAACTTCCTCGCTGGCACATGCATGACTTCTTCCACTCTTTCCTGATTGTGTTCCGAGTGCTGTGTGGAGAATGGATAGAAACCATGTGGGACTGCATGGAGGTTGCAGGCCAAACCATGTGCCTTACAGTCTTCATGATGGTCATGGTGATTGGAAACCTAGTGGTATGTAATCAGTGGGGATTTTTTGAAACTCTTAGGACATATCTCCTGTTTTTCATGATTTAGAAATCTGAAATGAAGACTGGAGAAGGGCTTCAGGAAATCACGTAGTTCACTTGCCCTTTCTGTACACCAGGTTCAAATATACCTTGATTATCTATGAAAAATGTTTGTCTACTTTTTCTTTTAAATCTCAGTAAGTTTAACCTCTTTAGTAAGATCAGTGCTGAATTATGTTTACCGTTAAGAGCGCCTTTTAAAAAAAATCTAATTTAAATCACCTTTTACAGCCAAGTAAACTAAATTGTCTCAATATTGATGGAAAACTGTTGGTCTTTATGACAACATTTATAATACTTAAAAGCTTACTATTTCCACTTTCAGTCATTTCTCTGGGAAACAAAACAAGCCTAACTCTTCAATTTTTTTCTCATAAGTGATGATTTGTTTTATCTTTTTTGCTACTGGCTTCTGAATTCCTCCCAAGCAACATTTTGTATAAAGACACAAGTACTGAATAATATGGAATAATGTTACTTTAATTTCTTACACTCATTATTCCTTGTAATACATCCACAAATGACACATGAAGTTTCTGTACCAGCAATTGCTTTCCTGATACAGCCTTTCTGCAGTGCCTATTTTACACCTTGCCTGTTTTCAAACCTTCTGTATATATACTTTTCATTTTTCTTAACAGTCCTTCCCACAACAGTACCTCAGAATTAAACAACATATTGATTTTGAGTCATTTCACCAATTTGCCATAAGCCATGATTAAGTTTAATTGTAGTTCTTTTTCCTTGAGTTCTGGCATCCATTCTCTTTTTGGTATGATCCACCAATTTTATAAATATGCTTATCTACAGTCATCACTACCAATTCTCACCAGACTAATGTGAATCCTGTGGCATATCTTATAAAATAATCTGCAAGTTCGAACAGGAAGAACTGACAAATATAATTTACCTGATTTTTAATTAGATTATTTTTAATCAGTTTTGCACATGGTCAGTCATAGTTGCATGCAATCCTAATTTCTCTTATATGTTTGTAAAAATGTCATACAAGAAAGTCTGAAATCACTTCTTGAAACTGAGGTGAAATAGTTTCTTGAGATTGCGGTGTATCACATCTGTGGACTCTATCTCTTAGCTAGTGTTCCTGCCCAAATACAAGAGAGATTAATATATACTTGCCAAGTACAACATTTTACTATATTCTGAATTAGAGCTGCTAGAACTGTGGTCTGCTGAACTGCAGAAGATTGGCATTTGCCTACATTCTCCTGGGCTATGAAAATTGCAGTGAACATAGCTTCATAAATCACTACGTTATGTTGTACTCTGCCTCGTCATGCCATTCTCCATTTTGAGGAGCAGATCTGCACTGCTGCAGGTTGTGGAGGAGACAGTCAAGGAACAGCTCAGATTTTCACCTGTATTAGTGAAGTTAAACCAGATAAAAGTGCTTTTGGCAAGATAGTAAAATGTTGGGGACAGGGATTATGAACTGAAAAGAATAGCAGGAAGGTGCGTAGAAACAAAGTGTTACATATGAAATAAAAATCATCTCATATTGAAAAACTCTTAATGACCTATCTTTTATGCCTTAAAAATAAGAGTAATTTTTTCCTTATTTTCTTTTAGGTACTCAACCTATTTCTGGCCTTGCTGCTGAGCTCATTTAGTTCAGACAACCTTGCTGCTACAGACGATGATAATGAAATGAACAATCTCCAGATTGCTGTGGCAAGGATTCAGAAAGGCATAGATTATGTGAAGAGAAAAGTGCGTGAATTCATCCAAAAAGCCTTTGTTAGAAAACAGAAAGCTTTAGATGAAATCAAACCTCTTGAAGACCTAAACAATAAAAAAGACAGTTGTATTTCCAACCATACAATAGTAGACATAGGTAAAAACCTTGCCTATCTCAAAGATGGGAATGGAACTACCAGTGGCATAGGCAGCAGTGTGGAGAAATATGTTGTTGATGAAAGTGATTACATGTCATTCATAAACAACCCAAGCCTCACCGTGACAGTGCCCATTGCTGTTGGAGAATCAGATTTTGAAAATTTAAACACAGAGGAGTTCAGCTATGAATCAGACCTGGAAGAAAGCAAAGAGGTAAGCCCATTTCTAATTTTAAAATACTCTGATGCTTTTTTTTTTTTTTTTTTTTTCTGAGGTTACTAGTGTTGAATTCAAATCTTTCTTTAATTCCTTTACAATGGCATATACAAACTCATAATGTTATTTAAGGTAAATTGATGCGAGGTTGTGAGTTTTGAATGGTGATACAATATTGCATTTACAGTAATAATCAAGATACGTAAGAAAAGTTTTTAGAAAATTAATATTATTTTTCTATTTTATTTTGTTATATCCTTAACAAGCAAAGGAACCAGTTTAATAGTCCTGGATACCAGAATCATATGAAGTGTATATAGCTGGTGCAAATTTCTCCATGCTTATTTCATTAGAGCAGTTTATTTTTTAATCTGCTTTTTTAACAGTTCATTCTGGTGTTTTTAACCTTTTTTATATAGTGAAAATGTATCCATATACATCATAGATAGGTACATTTGAATACTGGACTAGCATCACTAAACAATATCATATAAGTCACTAATAATCCGTCTGATGGTAGCAGGACCACTGAAGTGAAGTAATGGCCTTATGGCAAAAAGTTACAAAGCTTAATATCCTAGTATAAGATCCTTTCATTTGACTACTTGTTGTTATTTTCAAAGCTTTAAGATATTTGAATCTGTTACCTACTGTGACTAATAAAATGTACCTCTTTCTGGCACAAGGTGGTGCCAAGTGGATAAATCCAATCTAGCACTGAGAGTTTGAGTGAATGCCAAGGCATTATTATTGTGTGTGTGTTATTAACCCACTGCTTTGTCCTACACAACTGAAAGTGGTGGAGGGACATCAGCTCGAGTGGAGTAAGTCTGTGCAATGCTAAGTACTGGTGCTAGTTCATTCAGCATTAGCATGGGTATTTTTGAACAGTATTGCATGCTGTGTGGTAGACATAAACTAACATAAAGGCTTTCATTAGTGATTTTCTCTTACTTGAATCTGAGAGTATAAATATGGGTAAGATTCTAGTAATTTTCTGCCTGAGATCCTTTTTTGTACCAACTGCATTACACATTTAGTCATATTTTCTTGTTTCTTACCACAAATGTCTTTATTATTCTTATAAAAATATTTTTTTTTTCAGATTGATTGTATTAATATTTATCTTACTCTTCAAAACCAGTACTTGGGTGTAGAACAAATCAGTTGTAGTTTAACCTTCAGTTGTTCTGTTCTTCACTGCACAAGGGCACTGTGTCAGTAGGAGAGGTGGAGGATGAGCTCTGTACAAACCTCTGTGCTGGTGCTTAGCAGGGCTGAGTATGACAGTGGTGCCTCTCTTACTTCACTGTGTAACTGGATGATGTGACTGCTGACTGCTTTCATTAGCCAATCTTTATTTTCTTCCCATGGAAGGACCCTCATTGGGTTATTCTGCAAGATGACAAAAATATTGACTTCCTGTAGAAAAAGTTTTAAAGCAGATTGTCCCACATTTGAGGCATGAACTCGTCATTGAGCTTCCACCATAAAAGGAAATCTTTCTAAACCACCTATTTAAAAGAAAACAGTGTCTTCATTGCATTCTTGGGGGCACTTAATGCTGTTGTGCTTCAGGAACTGCAAACTGATCAGGTGATAAGACAAAGAAGTGCATTTTAAGTCAGGGATGAGCTAGTGCCAAGCAGTTTTGACTGGCCAAGTCCGAAACTCTGCTGAGCATATTCAGGGCCAAAATTTCTTACTAATGCAGATGCTGAAGGTGAAAAATTTAAGGGAATGTTTATCAGTTTCAGGGATTTTCAAGAGAGACACAGCAGTAAGCAAAGATTGTAAGCATATTTCTTATGAAAGTGCCTAAATTTCAAGTAGATTTGAGTCACAGAAGCATGACACAAATGCATTAAAATCTTAATCCTAGTTCCTACTCTTCACTAGATACTCTTAACCACCATGGTTTTTTGATATAGCAAAGTGTTTGCTTATTAGTCAGATCACCAACAGTCTTGTAAAGAAAATGATCCATAGGAAAAGAAGGCATTTTTTTAAATTAAAACATTTACTACGAACGGCTTTTTTATAAGGCCTCCTCTTTTTTGCCAGGCCATAATATGCCTTGCATTTCTGGCCTCTCATGTTTTCCTGTTTATAGACACTGCTGTTGCCAAGCTGATCTGCCAGTCACTTCATTGCTACACCACAAATGAAAAAAATCCAAGTCAGGAACTGCCATCAAACTCTGTTCAATTAGCAGATTTGCAGATGAGAGGCAGCTGAGGCATCCAGGTGCTGTGAGGACACTGCACAAGATAGCCAGATGCTGATGAGTGTGTGTGTGTGTGCTTCTGCTTGCTTCTGTGTCTACAACCAAGTACATGTATTCACTGTTGTATAGGGCAATAAACTGAATTCCAACCAAATAATTATTATTTGTTAGGAAGTTTTAATTAAGCATGTTAATGTTTGGTGAACTCTTTATTATAGCACATGTGTCTTTCCAGTAGTTTGATAGAAATGTTAACTAGATTATGCCTTTGTAGCAACAATACATATAATGTTGTACATGCTTAGTAGGTGTGAATTAAGAAGGAATTTTCTAGAAAGTTACTGAAATCTAAAATAAACGTAATTATAAAAACACTCTGTCCCTAAGAATGTCAGTGGGTGAATACAGTATAATAAGGAAATTAGAGAACAAATACTAAATAAAACTTTATCATGGAAATAGGCCATAAATAGTTGTGGGACCACTGTGCTGAGTCCATTGGCCTATAAATAAAGGTCTGTAGGTCTGAGCTGCAGTTCTGCTATTTAGTGTAGAAACAATAAATATATTTTTTTCCGTTTTAGTTTCTTAAGTACTATGAGGATGGTTTATATGTAAAATTTTGTAGTAGATGTATGACTGTATAGTAATTAGTTAAAATAATCATAATAGTGGGTAATAATTTATGTTAAATGTAGCTTATAGGCCAATAATAACACTAAAATATACCAATGATAACATATTTTTCAATGCTTTGAAAAAAATGGGATCTCCTAATGCTGTTGCAGACACATTAATAACGTATATTTTACTTTAAGCAATATTCAGTGCAAAAAAACAGAGGTGCTGTGTCCTGAACTTCATTTCCTACCGTTCTTACTTCTCACAGGAGTAGAACCAAGCTGGATCAGTCAAGCGGGCAGCTCTGGTGCCTTTTAGCGAGGCAGAGCATCGTGTCACCAGTTTTACACAGGTTACCTAAGCAAGTTATCCATCTCTCTATATCCTGTTTAATCACCTTTTAGCAGATATTGACTGGCCTGCATGCCTTCAGCTATGATCCTGTCCCATTCATTGCAATAAGTACCAACATGCACAGCTGCTCTCTGCTGAGCCACGGGACTCACATCACAGCATGGTCAGGCAAGAGCGGCAGCCCCAAGATTTCTGTGGTTCCAATTCTCTCCATGATTCTTTAATAGTATTTTGCAGTGCATGCTATGTACCTTTCCCAATCTTGATGACATAGAATTCAGGATTCTGTTTTTGAAGGGTTTTCTTTTGTTTTGAGGGAAGGCAGAATATGTAACACATATGCCACATTTCTCATCAGAAGCTTATATTTATATATAAGCCCATCTGTAAATTGTATTGATAATGAAAAGCTGCTAGCTGTTTTAGAAAACTTCCATATTACTGTATTTTAACTTATAATGGAGGTAACCAGGTAACCTGCAAACTCATCACAGTCATGTTTTTATTTTTCACTTTTTTTTTAGAAGTGCTTTTCTTTATTATTTGTATAAGCATTTAGTTATTTTGGAGATTAATTATGCAGTACTTGGATCACCATTAAGCATGAAATCAATTTAATTTCTGCAGTCAAAGCATGTGAACATAATTTGATTGGAAGAATTCATACAAAACTGTAATTTGGCTGGTTAAACATTCAGAGATCAGTTCTGCTCTTACTTACATGCACACTTAGGTGTAGAGGTGCAAAGAGAACACTGATTGAAAGATGTGGCCCAATTCATTCCTATTATAGCTCTTTAATTTATGGTCAAAAAATTATTACCTCCCCAAACATCTAAAATTGTCTACCTTGAGAAACTTAAAGTTATTCTCATCTCATCAGTAATAAAGTTTAGCATTCAAGTAAATAAGTTTGGATCGAAACGTTCAGAAGTTCCGCAGCTTCAGTGTGATTTTCATCTCACCAATTAAACAATGATGTAATATTTGCAACACCACAGTTGCTGCTTTCAGTTCTGTAAATCACTGGAATTAAAACATACTTGCTCCAGAGCTTTTCCTCTTATATTTTGTAAAGAGTAATTATTCTGATAAGATGTATTTTGATTTAAAAATATCCATTGGTAACAGTGTATTGGCATATTGTGATTCACTGTGGATGATATTAAGTTGTTAATGTTAGAGTTAACTGAAGTTTGCTTAATTAATATTTGCATTTAATTAATATTTGTCCCTTACTCTGTTTCAGAAATATCCTTTCACTATTGCTTGTATGAATTAAAGAGCCTTTCAAAGTAGGTTCTGGTGGGAGAGCTTTTTCCCACTGGAGCATATTTCCACTGCTACTTAAAATTCTTTTACTTTCATACAACTTTTTTTGCAAATATTTTCATTTAATAAATTCTTTCATGAATAAGTAGATCAAAGGAATTGTGAATATCAATAAACTCCAGAGTGGACTATAATTTAGAGATACTGGGTTTTTGCAGTATTCGCAACCAATAATCACCAGAAAATGGTTTTGCTTTGGTTTACAGTGTTCTGGATTTTTATAATCAGAGTTATTCTGCCTAACTGTATTAGAAGATTGACTAGATTAGAAGAGTAACATCCAGATTCCACTTAATTACACCAGTAATTACTCAGGAATCACAATTACCAGTAATTACCAGGAATCACAATGATATCTAGCACTTCAAAGATTTTATAGGTGATATGGTGGTACCAAAAAAGACTGGATAGTTTGGATATAATATTGCCATTTATATCACGGGACATTTCATTTTCATACAGACATCCAAACAGCACTGAGAAGATAAAACCAATTTAATTTCCATTATTTAGCATTTTTACAGTTATTTGGGAGGAAAGGAAATTAAAAGCAAAATCAAAATTGTGGTTTCTCTTGGTGCCATCTTTCTGCATGTGTCTGTCCTGCTCTTTGCTCCTTCAGTCCCTTAAATTATGATTTCAACATCTATTAGTGGCATCCTGGCCAATCATGAAATTTCAGGCTTTGTTAAAAATGTTAAGCTAAGAGCTGTCCAGCTACCCTCAGGTAATCATCTTTGGAACAAATGAAGAAATGTTAGAAGTGACCTGGCTGTAAGTGAAGCAGAATTGTATGAATCTGTGCGATGTTGTCAAGGTTCAGAAAGTAATTATGTCAAAAACTTCCTGACCTAATCTTGGCTGCTGCTTTTTGCAATGCTTCTCTGATGGGCAAGCTGCTTTCCTATCTTGAAAGCTAAACTAAAATCTGTATATCATACTGTTCTGTATTGCTGACTAAAGCATGACTGGCAAGGCTGTTGGTACATGTGTTGTAAAAGATACTTAAATCTCTAGGATCATCAGTATACTGCTGCTTTAGAAACGTGTAACTACTTTTGTCCTCTTACTGTTTTCTTCAAAACAGAGGTGGAGTATGTACATTCTAAGGTTTTGAAAAACAGAGTTCTCTGAGAATAATTTTCTTTGCTTGCTATTCAGAAAGTTTCTATCTTCATAACTCTCGAAGAGTGTCTAATGCTAGATCCTGATAAATATCTTATAATCTGCATGACTGAATCCTTTTGAAATCTAGACTCATGGTATAACAAAAAGCTTAAAATGGACTTACTATTAGATCAAGGCTAATGCTTGGGTTGATTATTATCTTATTTCTATAGGTTCATTTTTAAAAAAAGCTATATACATGTTAAGTAAATGGCCTAAATCCAGTTGTTGTAATGCTGGTAAGCAGAGAGCAATTTACCAGGTACAAAGGTAACTTTCAGATCTGTTTAGGTAAAGAACTGGGATATATGCTACATAGCTAACATATCAGAGTCTGCAGTTAGGGGTAGTACAGCTAGCCAGCTGGACTCCGTATGTGTGAACACTGGCAAGTCACAGTAAGTGCTAGAAAAAGTCTTCCTATGTATTAAGGCATGGACAAACATGATAGCAATAACATGATCCATTCCCAGGTCATGTTGTGTTGAATACTCAGAAATCAGTACAAAGTCCCTGAGTCAGTTGCTTTATACCAGAGCATAAGTTTGCTGTGGAAATACATAAGTGTTACTGAAATGTTTTCCTAGCATGCTGAACTTAACTGATTTGATAAAATCTTGAGATGTTGTATCATAAAATCTATCTAGCTGTTTCTAATGCATGCTAAATTTTATAAATTTTGTATATAATGCCATACAATAAATTCAATGTTAAAAATAACAAAGAAAAATGCAAAAAAAAATTATACTGTTGAAAATTCTGTTTTTTGTTCTTTCCCAAATGTTGCTGAATTCTTACAGACTGAATTTATTAAGTAATTTTTATAATATTTTACTTTATATACTGATCTGGCTGGTGCCAAATTCAGGTATAATAGAGCAGCATGCTAAGGAAATGCTCTGTTGCATCAGCATAAGAGTAACTGAGTTCTCAGTGCGATAAGGTATTTAATTGTTGCATTTCAAGTATTAGCTGCTGTTGATTAAATTTAGGATTTTTCTGTTCTGTTTTAGCTCCTGTGATTATTGTTACAGCTCTGTAAATGAAGCATATGAAATTTTTAGTGAGAAGAGACTTGAAAGATACATCTCACCATACATAGTGCCCCACATAAATAAAGTTGTCTTTTTGATGTTCCTGATAATTTACAGTTCTATTGATAGCTTTTTACCTTTCTATCTGATATTTGTGATCTCTCCTTAGAGTGGCTATATCTAATCTTCCATGTTGAGTTAACTGTTAGTCTTAAGCAATTTCATTACCCTTTTTTGCTTATTAAACTAACTGCATAATATCTGAGTCACTGAACTCTTCATTTTCTTGAAAAAGAATGGACAGTAGGTCTTTCAAACTTACGGTTCAGCCAGTTCATAATTTTTGTTTGCTCTGCTACTACTACAGCATTCTGCTAGAAATGCTCTCCAGATTGGAATGATGCAAGCAACATTTTAAGAAAACACTATGTAATAAAAACATTCACTTCTCAGTTTAAACATTATTTACTTTATTATATTAATAAATGGTAATTTTTAACATAATATGTAAATTTTTTTAGACTGTACCTTGCATTTATGGTATTTCTGGCTTTTCCTCAAACTGATGATTGATTTCCACTGATGTTTAAATGCTGTGGTCCTTACTTGATGACTGCAGTATTTATCCCATACTTTCTAGTTTCTCCATTTTAGAGGCAGTATTCCACGATGACCAAACTGCCATGCATTATCTCTAATTCAAACATATTGGAATGTGAAATTTGTCAATAATAATCTGCAGGAAAGTGTGCATCCCTCTCTTTGGGATCACCTCTCTTTGGACCTGACCTCAGTAGATGTTAAAACTCATGCAGAAATATGAGACATGAATGTCTAAGTTGGGAATTTCAAATAAGCATAGATGAAATGGGTGTGCAGAAATCACTGAAACTAGGTGCATAACACACCCTCCAATACATGTTTCCATTTGTTCAGCCTTCCTCTGAAATGTGCTCTATAGTGAACCGTGGTACACAAAAATCAAAGTTAAGCTTGTCAGAATCACGACATAACATAATGTCAGTGTGATTCAATAGAATCAGAATGGGGGAGAAAAGAATGAATCTTCTGAGAAAGGAATGAATCTTCTTTTTGTTTGAAGAACATACTGAATATTTGTTGCGATGTAAAATTCTATTAATGTCTCCAGTTACTTTCTGTATCCACAGACTAATACTGTTTACATTTCATTTACAAAAAACTGTATAGAATTTGAAGCTACTCAGAAATGTTTTAAAGGAATAATGCCTCTAACTTCAGATTTGAGTGTCAGCAAAAATATATATCTTTAATGTTATCATAGAACATCTCTGTCTAATGTTAATTCCCTATAGACTCTGTTCTAAATCTGCTTACATCATTCCCTTTATAAGATTAGCTACTTATCAATGCAGCCATTTTACTGATGTTATACTCCATATAGTGATAACATTAGAAGAGTCATAGAATGCTGTAATCAAACTACTTTTACTTATTATAGTACTCATATTTGTCTGTTGCCAACATCCTATGATGGTGTGAAAGAATAATTTTTAAAGTTTAGATTATAATATTGGTGTGATTTATTGAGGCAGTATTATTTTATTACAGTATTGTTTTAAAAGCATTTGTTTTCACTTTAGTAATTCACTTTTTTTTGGCCTTTTATAGTAAATGGACATCTATGTGTACTGTAGCAAAGTAATAAGTAGTTTAAAAATGCACAATAAATTCAGAAAATGCATTGGCAAGTAATATCAGCTACTGCTCCTAAAGTAATGTGCTGCTCTTTTGGAAGTAAAGATAATTAAATTATCCTATAAAACTCATAACATGTGTTTTCATGTCAATAATAATGGAAACATTATATTCAAATTTTAGATTTAACTTTTTACAGACTTGCTAGAATAATATTTCCTTGAGACATGAAAATACATCTGTGCAGCTTGCTGTTGGTTTGGTCATGATGTTGGAAATTTATTTGTATTAACACATGCTGTCTGAAGTGTAACCTAAAATGCAGCCACGTTATTGGAATAATTAAACAGTACAAAATGTGGAAAGCACCCATTCTTAGCTTACTGAAATTTCACTTCAAAATTCTTATGTGTGGCTCATAATAATACTGTAGTAATTTCAGCAATTCCTTGTATGAAAATATCAAATATTTTCAATAGGGAAAATGCACATTATATAGTTTCTAATCTTGTGACCTCACCTGTAGTAGAGCAATTTGGCATTATAGATTGTAGATAAGAAGTTATTTTAGTATCACAGCACTGAATACATTCAAAATATTTTGATATACATTTCCAACATAAATTTCTATTAGAAGTAATAAAACTGGAAAAAAAAAAAATATGTGGGGTTTCGTTCACAGAAATTGAATGCATCCAGTTCATCAGAAGGCAGCACAGTTGATATTGGACTACCTCCAGAAGGTGAACAGCCAGAAGCAGAACCTGAAGAAGTTCTAGAGCCAGAAGCTTGTTTTACAGAAGGTAGGCAAAGCAAAATAAAGGCAAGATAAACAGACCTAATTGTGTAGACTTGGGCAGGATTCTCTTTTTATTCAAAATCAAAGGACATTTAGTGATTTTAGTTGTAATATCTGTTAGTATTAGTAACTCTTTCAGAGTTGCTGCCATAGATTTACTGTTCTTGTGTGTTCTCGCAGTCTTTGGAAGGTATTGCAAAAGATACAAAGCTTTAAATTCAAATACTAAACAAAAATGCTCAAAGAGGAATTATAAGGATCTAATGCAGTAGCACTATGATAAGAAATAAGTCAAATTATTACCATTCGTCTTGATTCATAATAAATATTTACTTTATTCTGACACCTCAAAATTTATTATCATGTTTAGGGTGTGTACGGAGATTCAAATGCTGTCAAGTCAGTGTAGAAGAAGGAAAGGGGAAGATCTGGTGGAATCTAAGGAAAACCTGCTATAAGATTGTTGAACACAACTGGTTTGAGACCTTCATTGTCTTCATGATTCTTCTCAGCAGTGGTGCTCTGGTAAATTAAGTGTGGAACTATTGTGACTATTGTGATTTTAAACAGCAAGCATTTAAAATTACAGTTAATCACATAGCTACAGGTAACAAATTAGAATTTGATATCCGATTAATGAATGTTCTAATGTAAATATATGTCTTCAAGTATTTGGCATATATTGTAGGACATGTGAGAATTTGCTTGTGGGCTGTGGAACAAATTGTTTGGCAAGTTCAAAATGTAGTGTTAATGGAAATAAGAAATTAGTTTTATCAGACTGGTGTTCACCTGTCTTAATATTGATGATAATAGCTTCTTAATACACGTTTAAATGAAAGCACAGCTGAGCTATGAACTTATCAGCAGCAACTCAAATTGTCAAACCAAGGAGGAAGGTGCCAACACAATTCCATCAGATATTTTACACATCAGTGTTAAATCAGGTGCACCAAGTAGGTATTGAAGTAATTAGTTTCTCATAGCAGGGGCAGAATATAATATTCTTGCTACACTTGGCTCAATACACAGTGATTCACTGTCAATATATATGTTTTCTTTTGACAAGACAGTTATCTCTATTTAGGATTGCTTTGTGGGTTAGTGTGCATAGTTTGGTTTCAATTATTCTTCAAAAATACTGTATCACACAGTCATTTTTAAATCCCTCATATAATTTGAATATAAATTTGTAACTCCCACAAAGGAAATCCTTATGTCAATAGGCCCTTGCTGTCTGTCGTGCGTTGACCCTGGCTGGATGCCAGGTATGCAGCAAAGGTGCTCTGTAACTCTATACATAGACAGGGGAGAGAAAATGTAATGAAGGATTCATGGGTTGAGATAAGACCTGGGAGAGATCAGTCACCAAATACTGTGATGGGCAAAACAGACTCAGCTTAGGGCTATTAACTGAATTTATTGTTAACAAAATCACAGCAGGATAATGAGAAGTAAAATAAATCTTAAAAACACCTTCCTCCATCCCAGCTCTACACCCTCCCCCAGCAGTGCAGGTAGACAAGGAATGTGGTTATTATAGTGAACTAACCAGTTATGGTTGGTTCATCACACATTGTTTCTGCCACTGCTCAGGGAGAGGAGTCCTTCCCCTGCTCCAGCATGGTGCCCCTTCCATGGGAGACAGTTCTCTATGAACTTCTCCGATGTGAGCCTGTCCCACAGGCAACAATTCTCCAAAAACTGCTGCAATGTGAGTCCCTATTCCATGGAGTGCAGGCCTTCAGGCACAGTCTGATCCAATCCTCCTGGTCCTACAAGTCCTACTGGGCCACCTGCTCCAGCATGGGCTCCTCTCTTCATGGTCCCTGCCAGGAGCCTGCTCCAGCATGGGTTTCCCACAAATTCACAGCCTGTTCTCGGGCATACTCCTGCTCCAGGACTCTTCCAGGGGCTGCAGGTGGATTTCTGCATCCCTGTGGATCTCTATGGGCTGCAGGGGCACAGCTGCTTCACCATGGTCTGCACCACGGGCTGCAGGGCAATCTCAGCTCCAGTGCCTGGAGCCCCTCCTGCCCCTCCTTCTTCACTGACCGTGGTGTCTGCAGAGGTGTTCCTATCACATATTCTCACTCCACTTTCTCTGCCTGCAATTCTGCTGTGCAATACTTTTTTTATTTCCTTCTTAAATAAATTGTCACAGAGGTGTTACTATCATTCCTGATTGGCTTGGCCTTGACCAGCAGTGGGTCTGTCCTGGAGCCAGCTGGCATTGGCTCTGCTGGACACGGAGGAAGCTTCCAGGAGCTTCCCACAGAAGCCACCCCTCTAGCTCCCCCTATTACCAAAACCTGGCCATACAAACATTATCCATGGAAACTAATTAAAATGAAGTTTGAAGAGTGGTCTTACAGTAAGTTTTGTGTATTGTTCTTCAGCTCAGCTGAAAGATGAATATTGTTGGGACCCAGCTTTATGACAAGTATTACGTGAAAGCCAAAGTTATACTTGAGGGAAAGATACGTGTCTTATCATCATGTAAATTTTTTCAATTCATATTTTTTCCTGGCCATTCCTATATGACACTGCAAATTGTGAAGACATTTAATTGTATCTTCAAAAATCTTTTTCACAGGCATTTGAAGATATCTACATAGAGCAACGTAAAACTATCAAGACCATGCTGGAATATGCTGACAAAGTTTTCACCTATATCTTCATTCTGGAAATGCTTTTAAAATGGGTTGCTTATGGCTTTCAAACCTATTTCACTAATGCATGGTGCTGGCTGGACTTCCTGATTGTTGATGTACGTATTCTTTTCCATGTCCTATGTAACAGGCTTTAAAAATCAGAATATTATGTTTTCAGGATATTCAACAAAAACTCTATTTTAACTGCTGCGGTGATATAGTTTATAATTCTGTTCCGAATGGGAAAAAAAATTGGATATACTTATTTCTCTAGAGTTTTTTTAATTCTCTAGTTTTTTGAAGTTGTAATTCTTTCTTGAAATTATGCTTTTTACTATCTTTTTTGGTGGTATAGAAAAGTTGCTGTTCATCCTCTTCAGGTTTTTTTTGTATATATAAGCAATTTCTCAAACTGTTTCTAATATTCTAATGAATTACTGTAAGTGTCCTCTCACTTACTCTGTGCAATATGAAAGGAAAATACTGCTAGGAGTTGTCTGTTCTATTGTACTATGCAGTACCCTTGCACTTTTCACTGTATCGTGGGGATGACTTCAAAGAGACACTTCAGAGAACCATAGATGAGCCCCCTTAGAATGGGCTCCCACATGATTTTCCAAAGGCTGCAGTACCAAGGAGCAGATACACACTTTCTGAAGGAGACCTAGTCAGAAGTGCATTGTAATTTCAGGTCTACATGTTCAGCCATGTATGTAAAGTACTGGGTAGCATAAATGGCAGACTACAGATCTTTGACCATATAGCAGATACTCATTTCCCTTCCATCCCCAGTAACCTCTCAGTTCCACAGATGTAATTGTCATGGAATGCAACTTAAGAGTATGTCTTAGACCACCTATTTGCACATTATGAAAAATGAAAAGCACCAGAATTCTATAGAAATTGCTAAACATCTCCCTAAAAGTACAGTGATAGATCAGGAAGTCTTTACTACACAGAGCTTGGAAAACACTATACCTTGTAAATCCAGACCAGCATTGCAAATCCTATGATAAGACATGACTATATGCTCATATGATTGAGTCTGTACCTCTGTAAAATATATATTGGCTCAGTCATCCGATGTGTTAATTGCCATGACCAGTAGAGCTTGTATTTATCAACAAATATTTAATTCTTATTTGATAATCTGTGGTTTAGTTACTTCTGTGACCCTTATACATAGCTTTACTAGTTTTTCATGTCAACCTTACCTTGGTGCAATTTTTTAAATAAAATAAATTAATATCTGAATCATTATTTTTACTCTATAGTGAGGGGATTGAAATAAAAAAGCAAAAAGAACAATTTGGAGATGAAGGAGTTGAGAGAACAGGAGGGATGGAAGGGAATGGTGTAAATAGAAGGTGATTTGTTTTTTTTTTTATTTATTAGAGCCACTCCTTCCCAATGGCTATTAGAAATACATTTCCAAGGATTATTGATGAAAGATAATTGTATTATTTATTTTACAGCTATTCTAGTTTATTTACTCATCTGCCTGCAGACCAGACCAGCGTTATGCAAGCCAGAATTGATGAAGTGGTTAAAGGAGTCACAGGGAATGTAATGAAGTGTGGATATGCCTAACAGTGAAGCTTCTACCATTGTCTAACAAACAGTTGGTTCTCAGTCTTGATTAGTCCGGTTAAATCTGAACAGCACTGGTAGCTATGGCTGTTGAATAAGATTTTTTGGACACTAGAAAGTTACATTTGACCAAAAGCAAGGTCTGGATGTGGTTTTTGAGAACGTTTACATTCTCATCAAGTTCTGAAGATATCATGGGAAGTCCTGACCTAAATTGTCCATTCAAATTCACCCAGCTTTTGGGTGTTTTGTTTTCGCATGTGACTTCATTTTTGTTTAAATCCCACCAAATGTTGACTGGTTTATGTGATTATAGAAGGCACTTTTATACCATTCTATCAACATGATTTCGTCAACAGGTACCTAGAATATACTTTTATTCTACTTTGTCTGACATAAAAATTTTTCTGCATTATAGAGGGTTTCTTGGAGAAAGAGGTCCAGCCTTGAATCTTCTTGAGACGTTCAGGGCACATATCATTCCCACCATATGTATCGGAAGGATATAAAGATGAATGAGCAATATTGCCTTTCTGTTTTTGTGTAGGTCTCTTTGGTTAGCTTAACAGCAAATGCATTGGGTTACTCAGAACTTGGTGCCATTAAATCCCTTAGGACACTAAGAGCTTTGAGACCTCTAAGAGCCTTGTCGCGGTTTGAAGGGATGAGGGTAAGACAACGTGAAAGAGTCTGAAATAATGCATGCATCCACGGAAACAATGCATGCAGAATAATCAACAACCAATCCATGCAGAAATGCTACACTACCATCCTATGTATTTCACATTTGTCACTAACATATAAGCAAAAGGCTTCATCTGCTTATATGAATTCATGTGTTATTGCACATATTGTTACACTTAATGAGGCTCCTTGGCCTTTCCCCATTTTCATATTTTCATGGAGGGCCTAAGAATTTATCAACTGCATGGATCTATGCAATGTTACTGAATTTATCCTATACAAACACATCCTGCTATAGTCAGAACAGTTTAAAAAAACTCCAATACTTCCTCTTAAAAGTGTGTGCACGTACACCCATGTATGCATGCACATGTGTATTTTGTACCAGTTTAGACTATCTTACATAGTCTTTATCTTTTAACATAGTGTTCTGTATATATAAGTTAGGAATGTATTTTAGAACTAAAAGTTTTGTAATTAATTTGTATGTTAATAAGTAAATTAGCACTATTAAAATACCTTCTCTCTTTCATATTAGAACCATTGCATTCTATTTAAGGAAGCTTTTCTAGCATATCAGAGATGGAGATTTCTGGTTGCTTACTGCTTTTCATATTGATTGTAAAATGTTGATTGTAATCTATAGAGCACTAAGCAGCCTGAAAACATATTAGTCTTTTGCTGGTATATTTGAGAAGTTCCTGTCCCCAGCTGTTTGTTACCACTGTATCAGTTATCACAGCTGAGACCCTCAGGTGCCCAACAGGGCACGTTCAGTCTGTCTCAGTGCAAAGTCAAAGTGATCAGTTTAAATCACTTCTTCAGTGCACTGAAATGGACAAAGACCTGATGTACTCAGCTATGACTCAAAAGCTCTAGAAATGTTTCTCTCAGGGGTAGTAGTGGGCAACCAGACATGGTAGATATTTCTAGCTCCAGCCACGGGAAGATGTCTGGCTTACACCTTCAGGGTCCATCTGTCTCTCTTGGACATACTGCCATAGTGGGCATCAGCAGATGCACCTGAACTGGAGCCCTACTGCCATAATTAAAAGTGATCCTTGTGTGAGCTCTCTCCTGTGATCACTATTCTTTGCCACCCCAAGGGATAAGCTGATCAGCTAATTTTTAAGTCAACTACAAATTGGTGAGCTTCTGAAGAAAATGTCATGCTCTCTGTGTGTGGAAAGTAAGAGAAGAGACTTCAACAAAACAGGAAATGGGCTTTGGTGAAATGTTATAAATTCAAACAGGAAATAGCATTTCTTTGCCTCCAAAAAATTTCTGGACCTTTACTAAAGCAAATTTGAAAATTTGGGATGTTTACATCCAAGGTAAGGCCTGCCTAAAGCATCAGTATTATCTCACTAAAATCATATTAACTGTTGGGGTTTTTTTATGACAATGATTAGCAAAACAAAAAACCCAAAATAGAAATATTTAAAATTTTATATAAAATTGCTTAAGTGGCAATTTATTGTTGCAAGGAAAAATCCAATAACCGCGTCATGAAGGTTATTGTGTTATCACACAATCCTGTGACTTCCATATTGGTGTAAACTTTACCTACAGATTTGATCCTGATCTGCCAACTGTATCTCTTTGTACAATGCCAAGATGAGAAGATTTATGAGTTTAGCAAAAAATGCAATAAAAAGTAGTAGATGAAGTTAGATTACTGAAGACTAGAAATGTGACCTATAACTTCATTAGTTAGGCAATTAACCATTGAAATATTCCAATGGATGTAATGAATTTTGCCTTATTTAAAGTAATTAATTTTAAGTTTAGTGTCTTCAAAGATTCAGTAGCTCAAGTTGATGAAGAGATTAGTATGAGAACATTTTAAGGTCTGATACATGGAAATTCAAGATGTCTGTTCATAATACAATCATTCCATTGGTGTTTATCATGTATGAACTGAAAATACAAGAGTACAGCACAATGCATATATTTGCATAGACACTTAAATTACTTCCATTGAGCATTATACTTCCTGTATACAAGCAGGAAACTCCATTCAATACATACACAATTTTTAATGCATTGTACTATTCTCTAGGATTTGGACTTGTGCCTGCTCAAACTAGTAATTAATAGAAAAAAAATTCCCCTATGAAAAACATTATTTTTCCCCCTATATCTTCCCACCACTGTTATTGCTAGGGAAGTTATACTTTAATTTGCCCTTGGTACTTCATTAAAATAGCCTGTGGGAATATAATTAATCTGTCCATGCTCTGTCCCAAGCAGTATCACTCACTGCTATATGGTGCTAGGCTGATACCTTTTTCTTTCATCTAGAAAACAAGGGGTTTGTTCTTCTTATGCTTCCCCTGCTTTCATTTGCTGTCAGGCTTAGCCCACTTTTCTCACAGACTTACCACTAATGCAAGCTGGAAGGTGTTGGGATCAGTGTTTCCAGTGATGCTCAACCATATGTTTTGAGTGTCTTCAAATGATTCGTATCACAAGCTGGTTCTCTATAGCTGCAGGACTCAGACTAATACCAGAGAAAGTAGGTCAGCTGTAGAAATCCAGCAATTAAAGAAAGAACATGACTGAACCTGCAGCTGCAGCAGGAAGAGGAACAGAATTCTTGGGTGTACTCAGTCTGAAAGCTTGAGGACAAATATTTTCACTTCATTAACTATCCCTTTATATCTCAAGAATTGTTCCTGATGGGTGATATTATTACATTTAAGAAATCTACTTATATTTTTTGAGTAGAAGAATTGAGATAACTTTCAATTAAAAAAAAAAATGAATATATTTGAAAAATATTCCCAAATTGGGAAAAAATGATCTTGCCATTTATTATTCCAGTCAAATTGGTGTAAAAATAAATGAGGTCATGATTTTCCAATTTAAACTAATTCAGCATAGTTATTAGACTGTTCATTTGCTTAGGTCCAACAATGGCCTCCTACAGTCATGTGGTTCACAGCGCTGAGTACAAGCTTGTCAACATAAGACAGCCCTGTTGAAATTGTTAGAAGAGATTTATCCATCAGTTAAGGAATCCTCTCAACCCAGCTGCTGACTTATAAAATTCTATATTACTTTTGCTTATTAATTTATAACAGGTATTGCTAAAGAGATTTTTAGTGTGATTAAGAAACTATTCTGATTTGTTTTAAATTTCCCTGCTAGAAATAGCCACTTATTAAAACACTTGATTTACAATATGTGGAAAAAAGGCACAAACAAACAAAAAAGCATGGAAGATTTGGATTTCGTGCACCATTCTGTGCTTTTATAGAGTCATGGAGTAGTTTACATTTAAAGCAACTTCATTTGATCCAGTTCCTAAATTTAAATATAACAACAATTTCTCTGAAGTCTTATAGACTCTCAAGTGTTGTCCAAAATATGTATCACCCAAAAGAGGTAGTGTTTTGACAGGAATGGGGCCCTGAAAGTACCACAGGAATTCCTCCTTTCCTTCAGCCCTATTCTCCTTTATAGTACACATGGTGGTGGTTCATCACCTATCTAATATTCAAAGGGTTTATTTTCTGTTCTGTAAAAGAGCAAGGAATGAAAGCCCAGGATCACTAATTTTATAATTCATTGATTCTATGGATGGTATTAGTTGCAGATATAACTGTAATGCCAAAATACTTCATAGAACTTCACTACATATTTGTATTTCAAACAGAAATTACACGTTTATTATGCTAGAGGATCAGCCCTAGTACTTACATCATATAAACTAAATGAAATATTAAAAAGCCCATCAAAGTAATAGCTAGTGTTATGAATTTAAAAAAAAAAAGCAAACTTCACTAAGTTTTAAGGATCTGCTTCAGTTGTTTTGGCAAAGTTGGTGGCAGTGCTCTATACTTAACAATTTTTATATTCTTAGAGTTATTTACAGAGAGATTTAAAATACGGACTAATTAATTTAGCATAATTGATTCCATCATTAAATTAATAATTCTCATTCACAATGGACCTACTTTCTCCCAAAGTTTATTTTCCTTAGTGTTTTATTTTCATTCTGGCATGTTTTTAATCATTGCTCATAATCACACATGAAGTCATTTTCACATTTTTCTTTCCTGAAGCCTGATATTTCCCAAAATTCAGTTGGGAATTAAATCAAGTCTCTTTTTCAAGTTTTATCTGCCAGTTTCCTGAACACTAACATCTCTGGTGTGTTCAGTAGCTTTCCTCATTTGAACATTTCTACTTTTCTAATTCTGTATGTAAACACCCAAAGGAACGTGCATACATCACTGGGTTTTATTTTTAAAAATACTCAGAATTAATTTCAGTTAGAAATTTGCTTAGTAATAGATTTGAACTTGCTTGGATTTATCCAGTAAACATGTAGTATTAAAAATTCCGTTTGTTTGATTCAATCAGTGATTACAATTATTATGGTTTTGCAGATATACCTTAAGTAAATATTCTAAAAAGCACTGATAAATACTTCTTTTTCCTTTTTTTTCCAGCTTATTTTACTGGTTCTTATTTTACCCATTTTTTAAAGCTACCATTTGCTACTATTTGTATTTTTTCCTTCTAATTAAGTTTGCATTTTATCTTTTCTCTCTTCTGCTTTTCTGACTTGTTACTCTCAACAATTAAAGTGTAACACAGATATTAGAATTATAATAGCATGTCACATTTGAGAGAGGCTGATGAAGCATTTGTAAGATCCTGGTGCCTGTGTTCTTACGGTGTCTCTCTTCGGTTTCATTTGTACTCCAGGTTGTGGTGAATGCCCTGTTAGGAGCAATTCCATCTATTATGAATGTGCTTCTTGTTTGCCTTATATTCTGGCTGATATTTAGCATCATGGGAGTAAATCTATTTGCTGGGAAGTTTTACTACTGTGTTAACACTACAACCGATGAGAGATTTGATATCAGCCAAATTAACAACTTCAGTCAGTGCGAGGAGCTCATCCAGAACAATGAAACTGCCCGGTGGAAGAATGTGAAGGTTAACTTTGACAACGTAGGCCTTGGTTACCTTTCTCTGCTCCAAGTGGTAAGTCACCAGTCCTTCATTTCTGTTTAACTTTCTATATCTCTATTGTTTACTTGTAACAAGTAAAAAGGTCTTACTTTTTTTTTTAATTTAGATATTTTGTCTCTCAGTTCTTGGTTTGAATTATGACGTGTGGGATGAATCCATGACTCTACATAAGTAACACAGAGCCTAGAGGATATACTGACTATAAGAAAAAATATGTAATTCAAACCTAATACACCTTAGCTACATTGAATCTGTATCAAGTAAACCTCTAATGCTTATGCACAGAAAAAAATAACTTTTACATCAGATATTATTCATGATAGACAAAAGCTCTTAATGGATACTGTCTCCTCTATAGTCAGATATTAGGATTGGCTTGCAATTCTTGTACATGAATAAAACATACAACAGAAGGCAAGAGTCAGCTATTAGGATTTCACTCTGCTAGTTTTTATGATGAGTACTAAAGACACTTAGTCTTCAGCGCCTAAAAAAATGCTTCTGACAAGCCATTTTCCAGGAGAAGTGTGACCTAAACACCTGTGTTCTTTTTATAGGCTACATTTAAAGGATGGATGGATATCATGTACGCAGCTGTGGATTCTCGTAATGTAAGTACAGTCCCTTGACTCCATTTGTTTTGATTGTATGAGCTCCAAGATTTGAGAATTTAATTTTAACATCTTTCAGAAATTACAGTAAAAATGAAAGAACAAAGAGTTACTACAATTTTGTAGTTAAAGAAAATGGAAAAAATGGGAAAAATACAAGAAATGAGGAAAGCAGAGGGGCAGTCCTAAAGGATTCCATGTTCTCTATGGCACACTTGAATCAAAATTCCTCAATCCTACAACACACCTATTGCCATGAAATACCTTTTCCTCCTCTCATTATGCATGGAGCCATTCTTTATATTTGGAACAGACACCAATACAGAAAGGGTTTTTTTTTTTGTAATACTGATTGTGCTCTGCAAGCTGCCTGACTCCTTTCTTTAGGGCACAGTGCTTATTTTTAATTAGACCTGTGCATTTTCTTATCCTTTGGCCTGCCCCTTATTCCCTTGGTGCACGTTTTGCTCTAGTTCTAAGTAGACAATTGAATAAACTATACTGGTAAAGCTCCATGTGTTTTTTTTGTAAGCTGCACTCACAGCAAGAGGCCTGTTGTAGTATAGTGAAAGTGCATAGCTATGCCAAGAAAATATGCTTAGTCTAAACATGGCTTGGATGCCTCTCTTCCATAATCCTGTGCAGTTTCCAAAGTGCCTGTAGCAGTGACATCTCCATAAGCCCACAACACCAGGCTCCCACAAGATTTACAGAAAATTCTGCAGATGTAAAACTTGCTGTCTCTGGTTGTCTGTACATTCCGACAGGTGGAACTTTGCAAGTTTAAACCAATTATGTTTTCAGTGTTTATTCTACATTTGTACAGGCCAGTTACATTTTTTAAAATGAAATACCAGGTTTGATAGCAAAGTCCTTTTTCAAGAATGTAACTTCTTGTAGATTGAAGATCACTGGAATATATGTCAGGATTTCACCATAGGAACCAAAGGTCACAGTGATAGAGCCCTAAATTCCATCCAGCAGGTATTTTGTGTTTACTGTTAGACTAATGTGTAGTTTCTATGCCTTTTTTGCAGGTTTTGGATCAGCCAAAGTATGAAGATAACCTGTACATGTATCTTTACTTTGTCATCTTTATCATCTTTGGATCATTTTTTACCTTGAACCTTTTTATTGGTGTCATCATAGATAATTTCAACCAGCAGAAAAAGAAGATAAGTACTTCATTGTTATTCTGAAAAGAACATAAAAATTATTATTTTTGGTCCACTGATGACAACTTTATTCATAATTTTTTTGTGATAAATTAGTTAAGAGCACTGCTTAGTAAATATATTAAATTATTAAAGCCTATAGTTCAGCTTGATGAGGGTTTGATGGACAAGTGACAATCTGTGACTCTCCATGGTTAGTGAAATACTCATTGTAATCTTTGTAAAGATATGGATTTGAGTCTGAAGCCTTAATTGACTCATAAAAAGGCTAACCATTGAAACAGCTAAATGTAGCTATAAAAACTCTTTGCTATACTACCTTCATGTCACAGAGCTCAGCAGTATAGATTTCTCAACTTTGATACTAAACATTGTATTATCTTTATTCGTACCCTCTTTAGTCTTTGTGTTTTGTCAACACTGCCTGAAAAGGTATCAGTGTTTTAGCTGCTGAACTCAACACTTTCTGTAGCTTAATACTTAATATAAAAATCATAAAAGAGGATTTTTATGTCTGTCCTAAATGTTCCCACAGATGAGAACAAGAGTGATCATTAGTATTATTTATAAGTAATCAATAAAGATACATGATTGTAACCAGTTTTTGTCTCTTGGGTTTACTTTGGAGGTCAAGACATTTTTATGACAGAAGAACAGAAGAAATACTACAATGCAATGAAAAAATTGGGTTCAAAGAAACCACAAAAGCCTATACCTCGACCAGCAGTAAGAATAAAAGTCTTTTCTGTTATTTTTACATCTGTTTAAAAATCTGATTTTTTCTGTTATGCCTTAGGCTGAAATAAATTGTAAGCAAAAAAAAAAAACATGATATAAGAAAAGCCTTATTAATCTGAAATACCTTTTTTTTCTCTTTTTCTTCTGCTACAATAGAACAAATTCCAAGGCATGGTCTTTGATTTTGTAACAAAACAAGCATTTGATATCAGTATCATGATACTTATCTGCCTTAACATGGTCACAATGATGGTAGAAACAGATGATCAGAGTGAAGAGATGGAAAACATTTTATATTGGATTAACCTGGTGTTCATTGTCCTTTTCACTGGAGAATTTGTCCTGAAATTGATTTCACTTCGTCATTACTACTTTACTATAGGTTGGAATATTTTTGATTTTGTGGTTGTCATTCTCTCCATAGTAGGTAAGAGCAACTCATTCTTATGAAATGTCTAATTCTGTGAATATGGAAATATTTGTGACGTGTAAACTCTATTTATATTTTGGTTCAACTTTATCACTAGAAAGTCTTATCCATAAGATAACTAAAAAGTATGGTAAGAATTTTTTAGCAAGAGGTTTCATACACTCCTACTTTTTTATTGGTTGAAATTAGATCTATATTCTGAAATTAGTAGAGATTCCTACACATATACGAAGGGCAGTTTTGGTATAAACTTACAGTGACAGCTGCAGGTGAAAGAGTCCAGTCATCCAAAATTCAAGAGCAAAATCTGTGTGGGACTATTATGAGGGTAGGATGAATGCACCCAGACAGCAGGGTAAAACCCTTTGCTTACTGAATTTCGTTTGATCCTGAGAGGCTTTGTGCCTGAGCTAGAGTGAGCACTGCAGAAACAGAGCTGAAACAGATGTGGTAACAAATAATGACTACACTAATCTTTGCTTTATCTAGAGCAGCAAACTTGAAAGAACTTGAGTAAAAATTGTGGTTTTTTAACTTTTAAATACTCCTTAATATGCAAATCGGTTTTGCTATTTTTGTATCAAAAAAGTTATTTTTCTGCTTCGAGGCACATAATACAATGCCCAATTCTTTTATTCTTCTGTGAATTATAACAAACCTTTTTATCAGTTTGTTTATGTTCAGAATTTCTGTGTCATTAGTAATAAGCCTGTGTTCATGTTATTTTATGTATGATTAAGAAGTCGCAGTTCTCTTAAAATACACATATTTTTTTGAATACCTAACTTGATTATATGGAATTTTAATACTACTGTGCATGTGATCTTTCTTCAGATTAACTGAGATTATTTTTGTTACAATTAAACAAAAGGGTATTCTTCTAATCTCAGCATTTGCTAATATACATACACTAGTTTGATCAGTTTGTCCTAAAAAAGTATACCAAACACAAAAATTTTGTAAAAAACCTGAATGGCTAATTCCTAAAAGTCTGTTGAAGTATCCTATTCTTCTTAAAGTTCTACAATCCTTGTAGAATATATCTTTAGCAGTGGTTTTAAAATGTAATAATACTCTTTACTGATTTAACTTGTTTTTTCTAGGTATGTTTTTGGCTGAGATGATTGAGAAGTACTTTGTATCTCCCACACTGTTCAGAGTCATCCGGCTTGCCAGAATCGGTCGGATCCTGCGCCTCATTAAAGGCGCCAAGGGAATCCGCACTCTGCTTTTTGCTTTGATGATGTCTCTTCCTGCTTTGTTCAACATTGGGCTGCTGCTCTTCCTGGTCATGTTCATCTATGCCATATTTGGCATGTCCAACTTTGCCTATGTCAAGAGGGAGGTTGGGATTGATGACATGTTCAACTTTGAAACGTTTGGCAACAGCATGATCTGCCTGTTTCAGATCACCACGTCCGCTGGCTGGGACGGTTTGCTCGCCCCAATTCTGAACAGTGGGGAGCCAGACTGTGACCCCCATAAAGATCATCCGGGGAGCTCTGTGAAAGGTGACTGTGGCAACCCTTCTGTTGGGATATTCTTCTTTGTCAGCTACATTATCATATCCTTCCTGGTAGTGGTGAACATGTACATTGCTGTGATTTTGGAGAACTTCAGTGTCGCTACTGAAGAAAGTGCTGAACCCTTGAGCGAGGATGACTTTGAGATGTTCTATGAAGTCTGGGAGAAGTTTGATCCCGATGCAACACAATTCATAGAGTTCAGCAAATTATCAGATTTTGCAGCTTCATTAGATCCACCTCTTCTCATAGCCAAACCAAACAAAGTCCAGCTTATTGCAATGGATCTGCCCATGGTGAGCGGTGACAGAATTCACTGCCTTGACATCTTGTTTGCTTTCACAAAGCGAGTTTTGGGGGAAAGTGGGGAGATGGACGCCCTCAGAATACAGATGGAAGATCGGTTTATGGCAGCCAATCCTTCTAAAGTCTCCTATGAACCAATTACAACCACATTGAAACGAAAGCAGGAGGAGGTGTCTGCTGTCATCATTCAGCGTGCTTACAGACGTCACCTCTTAAGGCTAAAAGTCAAAAAAGTATCATGTATATTTAGTCAGGATAAAGGTAAAGAGGAAGATGATCTGCCCATGAAAGAAGACATGATTATGGATAAACTAAATGAGAACTCCACTCCAGAAAAAACAGATATGACCCCATCCACAACCTCCCCACCTTCTTATGACAGTGTAACAAAGCCAGACAAGGATAAATATGAAAAAGACAAGTCAGAAAAAGAAGACAAAGGTAAAGACAGCAGGGAGAGTAAAAAGTAACATAGAACGCTGTTTGTAATAAACTGTTTACAGCCTGAAAAAGTATGTATTTGTGTCAACAGGACTCCTGTAGGAGGTACATGCCAAACTGTCAGTTTTTACATATATAGATATATATATAATTATATATATATAAGGTCAGTGCCTATAGCAAGACAGTGACCCCTCGTCATCAAACTGCAACTCTGTAAAACAGGGTAACATCTTGACAGGAGGTTGTTGTTTTTAGTACCAGCTGACACTGCTGAAGAGATGATAAAATGGCCAACCAGACTGTAGGGACCAGTTAAAAAAAAGGTGCAAACCTATGAATCTCTGTGTTTAACATGAAACACACAGTACAAAAATTGTATCCACTGTTAGCATTTCAACAGTCACATTTGCCATATTTTTACAAGAATCAGTGTTGGTGAACTTATCATTTTTTAATTCACAGGTTGTTTACTATTATATGTGACTATTTTTGTAAATGGGTTTTATGTTGGGGAAGGGGGTATGAGGACCAGGTGTTCTACTCTCGGATTCTCTATAATGTACAAACAGAAATGATTGCATGAAGGCATGCTGCACTTGTAGTTCATGCATGGGAAAACATGACGTCGCACAAAGCAGCAGTCTGACTACTTCCATGTTTGAGGGTGGCTCTGTATATTGAGGTGCTTAATAACAGTACCTGTCTAGTATCTCATCCAGACAAATCTTAATGTGCCTGCAAAGTCCCATAGAGTCTACAATAATAGAACAGATGTTTTATTTTTTCATAAGTCATTTAACAACAGTTGAACAATCTCTGCATAAAAATTTTACCGAGGGACTTAGAGTCCACTTCTAAGTATTCTTCTGCGGAAAACAGTTTACCTGACCTTGGGAAATTGAGTTTACCAAAAACCTGCAAAACATAAGGATTATGAAGTCGTTCTACTTCACCCTGCAGTATCATTTAGCCATCTTCTGCTCTCAGCAAGGTTGACATTGTATGTGTTGATTAAAAAAAGTACCCTCTATGTAAATAGTTACTTTATCCCGTGGTGCATGTTTGAGCAAACAAATAATGACATGTGCACAATATTTATTGCATCAAATATGTACCACAGTAAGTGTAATTTGCAATCTCTCAACAGCTAATATGAAGTATTCCGTACCATTATAGACAGTTTGGAAGCTATCACTGATGCATGTTTATCTTGCCTTTGCTGCTGTAATTTTACTCCTTCCACTGTTAAGAGTCTAATATGGGAAGCCATAGCTCAGTGGTTAAGTGAAATAAATTGTTCAATTGGTCATCATTCTTTCACAACATCAAGCAATAGTTTGCAGTTATTTAAGAGCTTCTTGCTTTGCATTCTAAAATTTTAAGTGACTACTGTACAGTGCATAGTCAGACTGTACAGGATATGTTGCTAACTGCTTAATCTGTTGAAAACTACATGGATAGAATTTTCTAAGAAAATATAAATACTGTAAAAAATACCATTTTATTTTATTTTTCAGCGTTTTGTACATAAAATAAGAAATGAGAATTATCTTCAGGTTGATGTTACTGTCACTTTTATTACTTTCTATCCATAGCACTTTTTAATTCAAGAACTTCACAAAATAAGAAACAAAGGAAAGAATGGGGTAGCTTTAGGTTTCTGCTTTTTTATTAGTACTGTATTTTTGCACACATTTTAATGTGAAATAAGTTTCAAACTGAGTCAAAAATGCACTTGCTTCCAAATAGATATAACTTGTAATTGAAATGTGGT
The DNA here is from genome assembly GCA_013397155.1 of Irena cyanogastra. Classification (NCBI taxonomy): domain Eukaryota; kingdom Metazoa; phylum Chordata; class Aves; order Passeriformes; family Irenidae; genus Irena; species Irena cyanogastra. The sequence continues at coordinate 841,899 of VWZV01005865.1, read as the reverse complement.
GGGGAGGATTTGTTTAAAATTCTAGCACTGCCTGCATCAGAAGTTTCAAGGTAGTCTTTTTATTCATGAAATCTTTACCAGTGTTTGTTTACATAGACTATTCTTATTCTTGTTGATTCATGCTGCACTAGAACTGTTCTAAATATAATATGGGATCCACAATGTTTTTTTTTTCCACAGGAATTAAATAGCAAACTTGTATAATTGATCACATCAGGACATTTTGTGTTTCTTACACAAGCAAAAATTCGATGTTGACTCCTCCTTTTACAAAAATATTGACTTGTGTGTCGGTGAACTGCATGCAGGAAAATGCTATTACCATAAAGAACAGTAAACCACATTACAGTTGAGCCAAAAGAATAAAGACTTCATTTTTTATTGTATTTAATGGTTTTGTCTTCATTTTTTTATCTTCCCACTAAAAACTATTGGATATCAAGAGGTGCTATGAAAATAAAATATGAATATATATAAAGTGTTAGATTTGTGAAAAGTAAAAAAAAAATAAAAATTGAAGCTGTATGCTTTCTGAAAGATCTTAAACATCATTTGAACTTACACTCTTGAGGTTATTAATCCTGTTCAGGATCCTAGTAGGACAACATCTAAGGGGTCATGACGCTTCAATCCCTTTTTCATATCAGGTATTCTGAGACAACTAGAAAAACAGATATTAAAGAAAGTCTTTAGCTACCAAGGCTGCAATGTATGTATCATTTCAATTATATCTTACATTTGAAGTTAAGAATTACCTTTGTGTTATGCAGAGAAAAATTATTTATCTCATTATTTTCTAAGTATAATTTGTTATTTTGTGATAAGACATGAGAGCCAAATATTTAGGTATTAATCATATTTGAGTGCTATTTCTAAGAAGAACTTTTCTCTGTCTTAAATTTAAAGTAATGCCATGAAGGTTACACTGAACAAATTAAAAGCACGAACTCTAATAGTCATCATAGATGTGCAGATATGCACTCTACATCAGATCCTTTGAAGAATATTGGGAAAACCAGATGTACCCAGGAATCTGTGTGGTGTGGAACTCCGAGCTTTGGGTGTGCACCCCAGGAGAAACACTTGCAAATGGAGCAGTAGGATGGTGCATGCCTTTGGACCGTTCTCTTCCCAGTTTTCAACCACTGATGGTCTGTTGAGGTTGTTCACTCTAAAAATGAGTATCGTTAACTCTCATATAGTGAGCTCTTAGGCTGCAGGGTTTCAGTTAGATTTTTCACCTCAGCTGTAAAAAAACAATTGTCAAGGCAGGGTGTAAGAGGGAACCCAAAACCCAATAAATCCAAGGTGTGTAATTAAAGGACAAGTTTCATGTTGCTTTAGTTGGTTTTGTGGAGGGAAAGGTCTTGAAAAAATTGCAGGTACATAAGTAATATATTTGTCTGACTTAGATTGAAAATAATCAGTATGTCTGAGAGGAGTTTGTGCCTACCAGAAGACGAGCATAAGAAACGAAATTATTAAATTGCCTCAAACAACAAGCAGCTGCGGTTTTGCTTGGGTACCCCTCCCTTGGTTGTTTGTTTTGTAAACCAATCCGTCGGTGTACTGGAAACACCTGTGACAGACACACGGGACACGGGCGATGCCCGGGCGTGTCCCCGCAGCATCCCCCGCGGGCCGTGCGTGCGGCTGGGGCCGCTCGGAGCGCTCGCTGCCGCCCCGGCTCGGTAGCGCGCGGGGCCGCTGAGCCCCGGGCGTCCTTGCTGGTGGCGGCTGCCGGCGCGGGGCCGGCTGGCGAACCTGGGAGGCGCCAGGAAGCGCTGGAATACCGGTGGTTCAGGTGAGGACCCGCAAGCGCAGTGCGTGTTTGCAAGCGCAGAGGCGGCGGAGCCCGCACAGCCGCTGCCAGCCCTGGAACTGGGAGATCTGGGTAAGGAGAACAAGCCCCGCTGGCATCTGCGTTCGGGAGTCACCCAGAGAGAGCGGCTGTCCCCAAAGCGGAGACTTGCTGGATCCTCGCCTCTAAGACCGCCTGTCTCTCCTGGCGCTTGTGACACCTGAGGCGTAAAGGGATGCGAGGTGAGGTGGCCTGCGGCACCCCTTTAGGGCTCCCTGGGTTTTGGCTTTTTGGGTGTCCCTCGGTGCTGCCGCTGGCGCAGCACTTCCATTCCCAGCTGCGCCCGTCGGCTCGGAGCCCCTCGGCGTGTGGGTGGGTGTGTGTGTGGGACTGCCCGGCTGGGCCTGGCTGGGCCGGGGGTGCCGGCGCACAGCGCCCGGGCCCGGCCCCCTCGCTGCACGGAGGGCGCGGGCAGAGCTGCGGTAGCCCCAGCTGTCGCCGGCATCGCGGAATAAATGGGAAACGTCTCAGAGGATTTCTGTGTAGTCTGTGGTTCTGGCTAGATCCCGTGGTGCTGCAAGACTCTGCTATAGTCCTGTTTGAGAAACTATGTTCTATATCCACTCAGCACAGCAAACTCAGGAGCCACGAGATACCTCTGGCTCGTTCTTTGTCTAACACATCTTCTGGTCCAAGTGGACAGGAAGACAAACAGTTGTGAGAGGCAGTGGCTGACCCAGGCTAGTAGAACTAAATAATGAACAGATTGCTTCAGGCTGCAAAACACGCTCAGTTTCCCGTGTTCTTTCACACTTAATGGGTAATTATACCCACCATATATTGCAGTGTTCTCAATGAGGATATGTTTTACTGGGGAAAGATTGCTAAAAAAAGTCTGCCACAAAAGATTTCACATCCACATTAGTCTCCCTTACTTTATCAGTGTGCAAACTGGAGAATGGATTTTTGTGTAGTATCTGTAGAAAAAAAGCTTTAAGGGATTTGTAAATTTCACTATATTTATCCTGAAAAGCGGCAACGTAAATAAACACCGAAGGGCAAAGGTGCTAGAGTGACATACCTTAGGGTGATTCAGAACAACTTATGTGTTTTTTAGTCTTGTCAGAGTAAAGCAGGCTAAAGTAATCTCTAAAATACAAGTTTTAAAAACTGACTCTAAGGAAAGGTCTGCCCTTTTCGTATGCCTGTTCTTATCTGTGGCTATTGTTTCAGTATGTTATTCTCGTGTTTATTGTTTGAACAGTAGTTCAGGTTAGCTCAGCAACATCTCTCACTAGTCACTAAAAATCTCATCATAATTTGTTTTAGAGAATGCAGTTAAGCACAGCAAAATGAGAACATGTGGATAGTTTGCGACTAAGCGTGCTTTTATTTTAAAGTGTTCTTACACATCATAAAGCTTTTTAGGTCTATTTAGCTTTTACTATGAAATAAATAGAACTTTCTGCAGTACGTGGTAGAGTTTTGGTTGAACCTTGGGAAATCTGTTTGAGAATTTTTGAGTTAGGTAGTATATATGGAATATAAAGCACTTGAATATAGACTGATTTCTTCACTCTGTGGGGACCTTTACTTGTGTAATAGTCCAAAAAGTGTTTGCAGCATCCACTGTTACCTTACTATGAATTTATCTTTGTGATAGGTCTTGTGTCTAGTGTTTAGATCTTTGTTTCTGTGAGGTTGTTCTAATGACAATTTAAAATTATTTCCTGCCTCTGTGATTGCATTGCAATGGCTGTGGAGGGAATAAGCAATAAGCAACTGCAGGAGGTTGTAATGTGTGTTACAACACACATTCACTATTGTAAATTGTTGTGTTTTGGAAACAAATGGCCTTGTAGAGATGCTACAGATCAGCAGCCAGCCTTGTTTGGCACTTGTCACACTGGTAGCACAGCTTGCTGTAACCACAGACAGATGTTACTGCACGGATGTGCTACATGAGTCTGTTTGTTCAAAGTGAAGGGGGGTGAATGGGGCTGAGCTGTGGTGTGGTTTACTTTCTATAGGGGAATCTTCTACAGGTGGTTGATGGTGACTGATGGTTTTGGTTTTACCCCAGCTGGCAACTAAATGCTGCACAGCTGTTCTCTCACTCCAGCAGCGGGATGGGGGAGTCAATCAGAAGGGTAAAAGTGAGGAAACTTGTGGGTTGAGGTGAAAGCAGTTCAGTAGGCAAAGGAAAAGCTGTGCACACGAGCAAATCCAAACAAGGCATTCATCCCCCAGGTGCCCTGGGCAGGCCAGTGTTCAGCCATCCCCAGGACAGCCAGGGCTGCACCACACCTAATGGTGACTTGGGGACACAAACACTGCCACTCCAAACATCTCCCCTTCCTCCTTCTTCCCCCAGGTTTGTATGCTGAGCATGGCACCATATGGTGGGGGATGTCCCTGTGGTCAGCTGAGGGCAGCTGTCCTGGCTGTGTCCCCTCCCAGCTCCTCGTGCACCCCCATTCTCCTCACTGGTAGGGCTGTGCGAGGTGCAGGAAAGGCCTTGACTGTGTGTGAGCACTGCTCAGCAATGACAAAACATCCTGGAATTACCAACACTGTGTCCAGCACAAATCCAAAACACAGCACCATACCAGGTGCTATGAAGAAATTTAACTCTCTCCAAGCCAAACCCAGCTCACTAATTTAGAGAAATGTTGAGCTAGAGAATAAGAAGGTTTGAATGCTGTAAAGGCCCCAAGCAACTTGCTCGATGTGCCATTGGAAAGGGCTTACAGTTGTTCATGCACTCTAAGTCACACCTACTGACAAGGAGAAATACTGACCAGGTGTTCTCAAGAGATCAAAATGACAAAAAGAACTTTATTGGAAACTTTAGACTATCAAGGAAACTTTGAAAAGGGTTTAATGCAGCATTCAATCAACATAAAACACTTCTCAAAGCATTGGCTTGGCCCATTCAACTTAGCAAACTCTAAGCCAATTCAGTTTTAAGTTCTCAAAATTCCAAGAAGAGGGGATTAGAAGAAAGAAAGACAGAAAAGATATAGAAAAGAAGACATATCAGTACCAACTCCTGGATTCCAGTGGTATTGAGATAAAAATTGCAAGAGGAAGTAGGGTCAAGACATTTGATTGCTTTGTGTTTGGCCTTAAATACACCTTGGCCTTCCTGGGCCCTTCCCCCAGGTGGGACTTGTGGTCATTTGGCCACTGAGGAGCTGGGTTAGGGGCTCCAGAGGTGGGTGTGGAGCACTGCTTCCCCTGTGCCAGGAATGGGCAGCCACAGCAGGGCTGGGATACAGGCTCTGGGGTGGGGTGTGGAGCAGGGCACAGCCTCACCAGGGCAGGGCCTGACTGCCCCTGCCCCCTCTCACATGCACTCCAGAGTGCCTCCAGACATCAACTTTTTCAGTCTCTCACAGATAGCTCTGGCAGTGAAGACATCTTCCTAATGTGTGAATCTGAGAAAAATGGAACATTTGTGTTACTGGAAAGAGGATTCATCAAATAGATGCAGCGTTAAGTGAAGGACTGATACGTGCATGTAAAATGATCTAGAAGATTTAGCACTGTCCTTTATTTTTGCTGTTTCTAGTGTGCATCATTGTACTGTATTACTCTCTTACCCCGCAACCCATTTAAGGAAGCTTATATTTTTGCTAATTCTAAAAGCTTGTCAAATGAATAGTGCCACACTATTCTGAAAGTATAGTTTTACCTTTAAAGGTTTTCTCACTGAACTGGCTCACTTTGTTGTAAATTGCTTGACTTCTTGAGTCCAGTTTGAATACTTTAGCAGACCTTAACAAAGATGCAGGTATCACTGCTCTCCCTTTCCTTCATCCTATTTGCTCTGTGGCTTTGAAAAGTAAAAAATAAAAGCCTGTTGCATTTCCCAGGCAACTACCCTCTCTGTTGGGAATGGCTTCCATTACTCTCAGTAGCCTCAGTTACTTGATGATTGGTCCAAGCATTTTGCAAGACCTGTACAGTTCTGTGCCACAGTGTGCAAGCTAGGTCAAAAAGGAGAGTGGGCATTGCCAAAATGGAGATAGCTGCTCTTATCTGCCCTCCAGGGAGGGGGGTGAAATGAAGGTAATCCAAACTAATTGGTTTCAGTGATAATACATCCCATATAATGTGCTATCTGATAAGCAAGTGTTGTTAGAACAGCTAAAAAAGAATGTATTTCCTAATTAATGGTTCTGCAGAGCTATCTGGAACCATGAGTCCAGTCTGCAGATAAGACTTGTACCTATTTTCCTAGGATTCTTTTTAAATTAGTCATAATCTGATACTTAAGTAGTTACAACATTAAAAGGTATTCTAAACATATATGAGACTGCTTTGACATACAAAGGCAGTTTTTGCGGGTAACTTTTGCAAAACCGTTTTCTTCAGGGTTCTCCCCAACTTCATTATTGTATCACAAATCAGCATATGTGACCTAAAGGTCACATCATTGCAGGCAGTACTTATCATGTGCTGTTTTCAAGACATTTTGTATCATACACATTTTTGACAGGAAAAGAAAGCTAGTGTTTCGATAAGATTATAATAGGGTCCTGAAATGGTTATGTTTGAAAATATGAATTCCATGTTATTGCATGGACCCTTTGATCAGCCTGTTGGGTTTTTTATTCACACTTCTGCGAACTGTTTGTGTTTAAGTGGGAACTGCATGACTCTGGGTTTGACACTGCTTTTTCACTTTGCTTTGAAGTGCCAACAGCCTTCTCAAAAGATGTGATGTTCTATTTTAGTAACCAAGCAATGTTTTTTGTTAGCTGGTGAGAACAGATACAAAGGGCAAATTGCATGTATAGCCTTGAAATATTGTTTTATATAATTGCATTAGAAGTCTTCCTTTATATAGTTTGTCTTATGCAGTATTTTTGTGTATGTGTATGCTTTAGTCTTTTGTCTCTTCTGGTTTTTTGAGATCTGTTTGTTCAGTCTCTCTGCATAAATTACTATAATGCAAATAACTAATGTACTCTTTGTACCAAATATATCTGGAAAGAACACGTACGGAAATAGGTATTTCTGCACTGGATGTAGTAGATACAAAATACAAATTTACCTCATTTTGTATAAATGATGTCTATATATATGATCAGGTTTTAGTGAAAATTTGCAAGATATTTGTGTAAGCTGGATTTGGAAGTAATATTTGAGGCAGCATTTTGTTTTCAGGTTGAAAATACTCAAGGATTTTTAATACAAAATCCTGAACTGTTGGTCATTTCACAGTAGACTTGTTTCTGTTATAGCCTTGCTATGTCACAACTGGCTTCTTTTGCAGTTCCCATGGCAACAAGGATTTCTGAACTGCAAAGCAGGATACTGGTTTGAGGGGGTATAAATATTCTTTATTACGGAAGAAATTTTGGTCATTGAAAGCTGATCAGGCACTCTGCTGTTCCCCCTCAGGTTCCTCCCCTGTGTTTTGCCCATATATTTACACCTGAATGTGAATTATTATTTGACAAGAATACAGTTACCTCTTCTAATTTTTAACATAGTATAAGAAATTACAAAAAAATTGTCAAGCCTTACTGTCGTGATAGCATAGAAAGAAAAACACGTTGTCTTCCAGATACAGTCTCAACAAGCAGGAGAGCATTCTATATACCTAGAAATTTGTATGTTTATATATTTGTGAACATTGGATATGCTCATAAAAAGTAATGAGAGTTTAGTTGCTCAGGATTTGCCATGCTTCTGCTAATGTTTACTTTGGCTTGAACTTGTTTCCAAGATGCATTCATAAAACATTTACTTCTTTAACAGACTTACACTGTATTTTTTAAATGAAGGATCTCAAAATACTGCACCCAATTCACAAACTAAAATTTATTAAAAGCGGCAAAAATTTGTGTGTTTTTCAGTGTGTGTTCCTCACCATCTCAGATGAGCACAAGTGGTATGGGATGTTTGGGGTGCATCCTGAACCAAACAGCTATAGGATAAGCCTTGACAGAGTCACTCTGCTTGGGTCATTTTAAATAAGTTAAATAGGTTTTCTGTGTTGTTGTTTTTCCTTCTGAGCACTCATTCCACAATAAGAAGCCAGTTACTCAAATGTGTCAAGTTCCCACTATAGCCCCCAGTTTAGTTTGGGTTGTTCTGTTTTGTAAAAAAGAAAATGGGAATTATATAGTTGCTGAAACAAACAGCACAGGTAAACTAGATAATTTAATGTTGTAAAAGCCTCTGGACAGTACATCTAAGAAATTTATCCTCATGACGTGTGAGAGGTAATTTAGAGATGTATTAAAAACAAATTTGGAAAGCAAAGGCAGCTGCTAGTGGCCTGCTGGTCTTATTGGTCTGGGCAGGGAGACCTCTGTTTCCCCCTGCCACTATCACCACACACAAATATGAATTATTATGGAATCATGAAAAGATAAAAACACCACTTTGACCTCTACAACTGGAGCTACTCATTCAAAGACAAGCAATTCTGCTGGAGGAGTATAATACAGGAAAGAGCAACCTAGTATTTAGTAATAAATTCATCCAAATATCCGTTTGTTAAAGACTTTTCACTGCTGCTATCACCTGTGTAGGTTATAGCAGTAACAAAATAGCTTGCATATATATGAGGGAAATTGAGCCTAGCACCCAGAGCCAAGCATGAATACCCTGGATACACATAATTTTTTTTCAAGTGAAGCTAGAAGTTCTGGAATGACTGATTTTAACTGTTTCTCCCAACTAACTTCCACCAAAGTCAATTCAGAGCTAATATTGGCAAAAATGCTTACAGACTGCAGAGGTGTATAATTCCTAATGCTGTATGTGATTCTGGAACATTCTGTTTGGAAATTCAAGAAACTCGAGCTGTGAAAACTGGAATTTGGGACATGGATCTGAAAAGATTTACGGTGATGGATAGCATCTGGCAGTGTATTGCATTGCCCCTCCTCCCCTGCTTTCCAACACAACCTCAACTCACTTGTAAGAGCTTGAAGGCTTATTCTGGAATTTTCCTTTGCTTTGCTGGCACTGCTTCTGGCTAGGCAGTGCAGTTTTTCAAAGAATAATTTCTCCAGTGCTCTGTAAGATTTCAAGAGAACAGATAATTGCTACCTTGAGTTTTAGACTGAAGAAATGCAAAAAGTTTGGGAATAGGGATCCCTTAAATGCAATTATAGAATACGAGGAGTTGAGTAAGAATGTCAGGAGCTCTGTTGTTTCTGGTGGGAATGTGAGGCTACATGACGCTCGATGAATGGGTCCAACAGCTAGATTCTGCATCTCTGTTGAGACACATTAGGAGTGACAATGTGATGACATAATCACTGACCCCAGATTGTTCTCGGCTATAAATCCTCTGGTTGCAGTCTCCACTGTTTCTCTGCATGTGCCGTTCACGTTTAAGGGCTTTTCAGATCATCTCCAGCACCATCTGCTGCATAATGGAAAGAAAACAATTGTGCTGTGTGTGGAGCCAGCTGACTCCCTGAGTGGATTTGGGGGTTTGCAAAATCCATCTCGTCTCGAAGGACTTGCCTGACTGCTTGTTCTCATTGCCATACTGAGTCACTAGGCTGCCATTATGCATGAGAAATAAAACGAAGTGGGGACTCATTTACAGGGACATACACGTTTGTGAGCTGCTCAGACACTTTGTGTCTTCTCATGCTCGTGTACAAGGAGTACCGCACATCGCGATGTCCCCTAATTGGAATGAGGGAAACATTGTATTTGAAGCATCTTGTCAGCGTGAGCGTGTTGATAAGGCTTGCCGTGCTCGGGCGGTGGGTGAGGAGATAACAGGATTTCCCGACTGCCAGCATTCACTAGGTGTCAGTGTGCGATTGCTCCGAGCTGATGCTCTTGCTGAGCTCTTTGGTTCTGGTACCTCCCTTATCAAGAGGGATTTTAAAGAAAATTCCCACTTCTGTTTCCAGAATGCAACGTGGATTACATTTAAGAATAACTAATGAATAAAAGTAATTACATCAGTCCTTTTTTTTAAGGAACAGTCTGCTAGCAATGCTGATATTAAAATAAAATTACTACCATGTTTTGTGCTTAATGAAGATAATTTAAAGACTTAGAATAGCTCCTGAACTGGTCACTATCGGGCTTTCTTGTCAACATCTGATTAAACTCTACTCATACTGCTGCTGATCCTGGGTGTGACTAAAATTCCTATTAAGATGTGGAAAAATTGCAGTTTTTATATTTTTACATTATCTTTAAAATGAATACATTCACTTAATTGTTATCTAAACTATTGTTTTCCTTAAGAGATGTTAAAGATTGAGTTTGTAAACGTCAGTCAGAGAGGAGGAAAGCTCCATGAATATAGCTAAAATTGCCTGGTTTTCTGTTTTCTTATCATATTGTATCCCTAGAATGAAATGTTTATTAGAATATCTTGAATTGCTTGCATCTCACTATTAGATTTTTCTAAAATGATGGACTAGAAAAATTGCTTAAAAATAAATTTTTAAAACAGATTTAAATTCATATGCAGTCTAGTTTTAGTAATAAATAATTAGGAAACTCATCTTTTCAATCTGTGTAGAGTGATCAGCATTCATCTAGAAGTTTAAATTGTTACAAAATGGATATTTTTTGTGTTGCTTGTGAAAGTGTTTGGTGACAACTGTGCATTAGTAGGTTAAAAGAGCAAAAAGACATTAATGCGATATATGAAAATATTTGAAATGGCTTTCCTGTATGTTCCAGTTTATATTGAACTTTTCCTATTATATTTTAATCCATAACATTGAGTGAATGATACCCTTTACCCTTTTATTACTTAATCTATTTACAAGTGAGGCCTTCTGTAGAACTGTTTCAGGTTCCCCTTGGGGAAGTGCCAATGGTCACACTAATAGATAAGAAAAGTTAGCTTGGTTACAGAGACAAGTTTTTGACTTGTGCTGTACACCGTACTTCTACATATTCAATGTGTAGCAGAGATCCTGAAGGGGTTGTCTGATGGACAACCTTCAGTATTTTCCCTATTTGATGTAGCTGTATAAGGGTACAATCTTTGATGCCATCTTTGCTTCATCATACCACCTACCTGTGTGATGGGAGCCATCTGATCATCAAGGGCAGATTTCTTCTGCCCCAGAGTTCCTCCAGTTACATTTAAGCACTGCATCTCTCATCATGGGACACAGCTACCTGACTGGACAGATTTTTCAGATTTTTTTTGGTTGAGTTTGCATGAGTAGATCTGTAAGGGATACAGTAGGAAGACTATGGAGACCATTGTCTGCACCTCTCCCTTACAGACACACTGAATATAAACATCGTTCTAAATAAAGGAGAGCTTGAATGACTTCTTGTTGCATATGACTTTCTGATTTTGTGTGTCTAAACACTGATGGAAAGCCTGTTCTCCAGCTTCTGTCCCTCATTAACTTCACCAAAATTTATCTATTCACAATGATGCAAAATAAAGCAGTCTCTGTCGCTGCTTTGAAAATCGTTCCTAGCCTAAGGCTTAACAGTTTGTGAGTGAGGCTTTTGGGTTTTAATGACAACTTTGGGATTCTTCCAGAACCTCTCTTCAGAAGCTGATCTGTCTGAAAAGAGCTCTCTCTGCCCAGTGACAATTTTTTTGTCTTTCCTTGTTTGACATGTCTTGAGAAAGCTGTTTAAATTAGTTTCTGGTTGTTGCTTTTGCTTACCCTTCTTTTCACTGCTAACCCTGACGTTCTCTTGGTATGACTCCTTCAAAGTTTGTGATTCTGCTAAGGATTTTCTTGCAGGCATGCTGCAGCACTGAAGGTGATTAAATAGGCATTTGCAAGTCAGGAAATCCATTTGATGTCTCTCTGCAGCTACAACTTTTAAAGTAATGCTTACTGTGTTTTCAACATAGCCAGTAGAACTTGTGTCTACAAAACATGTAAAGAGAAATTCAGTCATTCTGCATTTCACTGGGGCTTCCACCTTGCTGAAATGGGCATACTAGCACTGTAGGATATCTGAATTTATGAGCTTTAGAGTACAGTCAGCTCTGTGCACTGGAAATCCAAAGCACTGATCTCTTTTCTATGGATGAATTCTTAATGTAATAGGATTTTCTCTTCTATCAGTGATAGACATGTACTTGTTTATTGTAGTTGAGAGCAGTTCCTAAAAAAGTGAGAGACTTGGATACTGTTTTTTCTTGGCCTGAAAATGTTGAAATTGACACCTGCGTCTTTCAGAGCTATAGCATAACGAACGAGCTATAAAATAATGTTGGGAGGATAGTGCTAAGCAAGGGCCTGCCATTTCTCCTGGTTGATATTGGATGAAATGTTGCATAACACTCTGATGCTGGGCCACTCACTTGTGTGTAGGGATAGCTGGGCTTTCTTGTTCACAAGATTGATTTGGACTGATAGGGACTAGACTCTTGTTCCCTGTCAAGTGAGTGTTCTCTCCTAGAATGCTTTTGCAGATCTATACGTGAAGACACAGGTTGATTTTTGCAGAACACTTCTTTCTTTGGTGCAGCTGAAGTTCCTGTTACTTGGGGAGTGAGGACATTTTAATTTATCAGCAAAATTATGTACATTTTGAATTCCACCTTAGGTATGATGGAGCAAAAAGGTAAATAATGACCTTTCATTTTACAAGGAGACAAATTAGACACACTCCAAATTTCAGAAAAAGCAACTGATCTTTCATATAATTTTTCCCTCCTTTTTTTTAACAGCTCTGCCATTTACAAGCTTTAAATTTGCTTACTATTCATTCAATAGCCTAACTTAATGCCTTACTCATCATCTTTTATGATTAAAGATCTTTAATCTTTATATGATACAAAACTTCTTATGTTTGTTTCATGTACAACAGGGATTTTTCTTTATGTTATTAAAAACAAACACGCTAGGACAAATCCATGCATGGAACAGGCATGAGAATGGCCCCAAGGAAGTGGTTGTATTGAAAGGCTGGTAGTACTAGTTAGTCACATGTCCTTATGAACTGGACGTGGTTTCCTTGGATCATCTTTCCTTGTCTGTTTTGGTGAGCTGTGCGTTAGCGGCACTGGGAAAAAACAGTGAGTACTATCAACAGCAACACTGCATGGCCTTTGTTAAAAGTATGTATGGGGTAAAGGAGGAGTTCCTTCAGTGACTCCTGGAATTAAATTTTGCGCACATGTATTTAAAAATGTAGTACTTTTGTTGGTAGGAATGTAGAACACTGTTAATTTTTTACACCAGAAATCGTTATGAAAGAAACATGGTTTGTCTGTATAATGTACTTGAGGACCTGATTCATCATTTCATACCTCTCTTGATCACTGGTTAGCACATGGATACATGTAGCATATAGCACAAAATCCAATATCTAGTACAGGAGAAGGGTGACTTTTAGATATCAATGTAGCTTTGTTACCTCTCTGGTAATCTGTGTGAACTGACTGGGCAGCCCTATGGTCCCCAATAAAAGTAAAAGGCTAAGGGCTGCTTTTAGTGACCAGTATGAGTGAACATGAATATGACCAGTAGGTGAGGCTGAAGATGGGGTAGCTGTAGATTCATGAATGAAGTTGGGCAGGGGAGAGAGAGCAGAAACTTGCCAGGAAAAACCAAATCAGGAGGATTAGGACACTGTGCATGTGGTTGAAACCAGGATAATAATACCCAGGGCAAAATTTATCTAAATCTAGTTGATTTTTAATTTTGCTCTTGGAAAAAATGAGAGATGTCCACAGCTGGGTTAAGCATCAAATGTTTGGAGGAAATATATTTAGATATTATCCCTGTTCTTAATGTTTTTCCACTTCTCCTGTTTGAATGAGATGTTTGTAAGTAATTGCGGTATAGCTGCTTAAGCTCATAATATTTGGCTTCATACATTTATGTTTCTGTACATTTTATTAACCTTAAAGGTTAATAAAGTCAGTGCATTAGTAGAGGAGGAGAAATATAAATAAAAGAGGAAACTCTTGCCTGCAAAATAAGCAGAAGAAGAACTCTTATTAATGTTTCAGGTACTCAGCTGTGTTGACTAAGTAAAATCTCGTAAGGTGCCTATGTCATAGCAGTGAAAAGTGGGCAGGGGAGAGCTCCCTGACCTAGCTGTCAGCCTGTGTTCCTTTCAAAATGTAGTACTTCCTCTTTCCCTTACTGTGCTGTGCCACCATCACTGGAGCAGATAAGGCTAAAAGCCAAGAATTTTTATTTACCGCTAATAAAAACTGGGTTAATAAACTTTTTCAGGTTTGTTTAATTTTACCTTTTAGCCATGAAGCATAGATTATGGTTCAAGAGAACCTTGTTTTTGAAATCTGATGGTTTAGGTTTTTGTATTGTTATTTAGTTATGATAAGTCAATTCTGGGTTTTGGGAAGCACTTACCTGACTTAGTTGGTATGCAAATAAGCAAAATTGGAAATAATTTCCATGGTAGAAAGCTGCTTTATAAGATAGTCACAGATGAGTTAATGGAAATCCATGTATACTTTTGTGCAAAAGTTCCTTGCTTACCTTTTGTCTCTTTTTGTGTCATTTGTTATATGACTTTTGCTTTGACTGAAGGTAGATGACTATACTGTTGAGCTGATTGAAGGCATATAGACTGAATGTTGATAAGTGGGTGGGAGTCTGAGAAACTTGAAATTTATGTAACTTGCATTTCTAAGAGGTTAAAATTAGTCTGCCTTGAATATGTTTTTCAGTTTTGCCTGAGATTTGTTCTCACCTGGCACTATTTTCATGGAGGTTTCTGTGGTGTAGGTTTTCTTAGGGTTTTTTTTGTTTGGTTGGTTTTGGTTATAATTTTACTTGGTTTCACACAAGCTGTCTACATATATTTTAAGAGGAAAGGGACATTTGGTTTGGTTTTCCTTGGTTTTGTTTATCAAGGAGTAAAGAAAAACTTATTTACAATGGGTGCTGCAGTACTGTTTGTCTTAAAACTACGGCAGGTGTTTTTGGTCTTTGGTGGTGCAAAAGGCACCGTAGTCCTTCCCCACTCGCTCCATTAATGGAACTTCTCAGTATGCCCATTCCCGGGGCTCTGGCAGCTGCACTCCCAAGGCCACTCTTGCACAGTGGGACCAGAGCCCCTCCACAGCAGGTGGCCCCAGTGACCTGGCAGGCCCTGCTGGATGCCCAGCACAGCCCCCTCACACAGCCAGACCGAGTTTCCTCACTGGTTCCACTCGGGTTGCCCACAGCAGAGCTTCACATGTCCATAAAGCCGTTTATTCCTGGCACAGCAACGCAGAAACAGCTGGAGCTGGTGCCTCTGAGCAGGGACCCCCAGCAAAGACTTTGTGCTTTCACAGTCTCGGTGTGGAAAAGTCTTGCTTCTCCTCCAGGAGTCTTCAGCTCCTGCCACCCTCCCTGTGCCTATCCACCTTGCTAGCATCACCCAACTTCATCTTCTTTCTTATTAATAAGTTCCTGCTGTGTCTCTCAATGTCCATTCACCTGGCCAGCATCACCAGTCTTTGTGCCATTTGTCATCCCAAAGCTGGCAGTTCACAGCCTCTTGTTTCTCTCTGGCCTCCCACCCAAAGCTCAATCTGCATCTCCATCTGCAGGCTGAGCATCTCAGTGTAGTTTTTACAGCTCCTTGATAGTTAATTCCTCCTGCTGTAATAGGGGGAACATATTCAAGTGCCAGATCCACTGACCAGTATGTTGTGCCTTATGGAAAAGGGCTTGGTTTGTTTCCGTTCTGAACTGGAACAAACACGGTTCAGTTCAGCTCCTTCAGACACAGTAGAGTCTTCTAGGTTCTGTTAAAGAGTAAAAATGTATGAATGCTGTAATTAATTAATCCTTTCCTGAAGCAGTGTTGATTTTCAAAATATAGGGTGATGTGTTTTTGTTGTGCATTGCCCATAATTATCCACCACGTCTTCCAACCTGAACTGTCTTCAGGCTTCATTGAATGCAGTCAGTAGGGCATTGAAGCCAATATAACTTGTTATATAGATTCTGCATTTTTACTTTGCTGTTTGACTGTGGAGTTGTTTTGGTTTTTTTTCAAAGACTCATGGAAACTGTATCACACATATCCTGTTTGATAGCTTCAAACTACTTAAACCTCAGAATACTGGAATTCTGCAGGCATTTCTTAAGACTAGGTGATAGCATTTGTCTACCATTTGTGAGAAAGAAACATCCATTTTCCATTTGTTTTCAGTCATAAATCATACATAATTTCCTGGCAATGCCAGCAACTTCAAATTAGGGAAACTTTGGCCTGGGTTTCATAATCAAATGTCAGTGGGTTCCATTTTTTTGACTATGCATGATTTTTCTAGGTAGCTGAGTATACACCAGTAAGTCATACACAGTTAATTCCTCACTTTCTTTTTTTCCCTTCTATTGGTGTTTATTCTGCTTGGGGACCATAGTGGCATGTTTTGTAACAACACCAGATACCCTGAGTTGCCACATGGAATTGGCATTGGCTGTAAAATTCACACAGTCTTGTTGCTACCTTACAAGCCAGGTTCCTCCTGCTTCCGGTATCTTTGCACAGACACGTAGAATGCTGAGAAACAATGTGTTACAATACCCGTCTGCATTCAGGAGATCTAGTAGATCTAACATGTGGAACATGACATGCCTTCCTGGGATCCTGCTAGCAGTACCGTGAATAAGGGTCTTATTTCTAGACCCGTGTGAGAGATTTGTTTCAACATCCAGGGAACAGTCTTTCAGAAGAGGACTTTGCTGTGGGAGACCTGACCTCCTACAACAGGTCAGCTGATAGCTCCTGTGCTCCTCAGCTGGCCAGTAACCACTGCTTGTTTTAGGCAAATGCCCGAGCCTGCAGTCAGTAGCCTGGCGAACAGACTGGTGACTGTCAAAATTCTGCCCAGAGTATTCTCTAAACATCAGGCTCCACCCGTGCCTTCACAACAGATGTTAGAGATGCTCTCACCCCTGACAGGAGAGATCTACAGTAATTGGTTTTAGTGAAAGACTGTGTGATAAGCTGTCATAAAGTTACCTGAGTACAGCTGCTGAGTTCCAGGGGCTGTGAGTGCCTGTGCAGTGTATAAAGTGGAGATCAAGAGATATTAGTTACCAGTAATCAGAGTTCTTTGAGATTTGTACATCTACAAGACCATTTTGCCTTCAGCCATTGCTTACCTTCTCTCCTATTTGAAAAGATTTGCATTTCAGGAGAAGCTAAGATGATACAGAAGGTGCTGTCCAGTACCCCAGCCTGAAGGTTTATTTAGGAAGGAGGTGATCCTGTTGAACTATTTATTACAGGGATTACCAAAAGAAACGTCATTCTTTGTAGAGTCAGAGAAAACAGAAGTAAATCTTTTGGTAGCAATAGACATAATCAGGGAAAGGAAAAGCAGAGGAAGTTGTTGCAGGAATCTGCTTTCTGGTGGAGCTTTCCTTTTTTCCAATGTAACAGCTCTGGAGAAAAAAAAGATAAATGTGTGTTTCATGGAGTATCAAGTATAGGTAAGTTAAAAAAAAGGAGAAATAGCTGAACAAATACAAGTACAAAAAGTAATTCCTTGAGTCACAGCAGGGACTGGGTTCAAACCTGGATTCAGTTTCCCTTTCTCCATCTCTGTGTGTATGTGGTTAATTAGTCCAATAATGGCACTTTGGAGCTGGAAAGCATTGCTGAGATTTAGCAGGTGCTGGCTCTGGAAAGGGCCAGTCAGGTCCAGGTGCTCTGCCGGGGAGCAGGCAGTGCAGCAGGTGGCTTGGAAGGAGCAGGTGAGACAGAAGCCGAGGGCAGCTGAGCAGTACGGAGCAGCTCAGGCCTGGGCTTGGCTGCCAGGCTGGGTTGGGAGCCTGGGGGCATGCAGGGCTGTCTGGGTCCCTGGCAGGCAGGCGGCCGGCTCAGCCCTCGGGCTCCGGGTCAGCAGCAGGCGTGGCCAGGTCCCAGCAGGGCTGGGCAGTGAGAGCACAGCTCCAGCAGGGGCCAAGGGCAAGAGGCTGAACTCGAAGGAAGAGTCCTGCCAAAGGGTGAGCAGGGGCTGCTCTACCTTCCTCTGTTGGGGCCACCAGCCGTGCCGTCTGTAGACTGGCCTTTAGCCCAGGCAGCAAAACACCATCACCTGCACAGGATAATGTCCTCAGCACTTTGCAGAAGTGAATTTCATATATTTAAAATGCATTTATCATGTGAATGACTTTACTCAATTCTTGACGTGCAAATGGAGGCAAGTTTCACAAGGAGTGTCTGATGTTACACAGAAATCTGAGGAAACTGGCAAGGTTGAGTTCTGGAGATTGCACAGCCCCACTGCTGGGGGAGGCTTGTGTGTGCAGCCCTTGTGGAGTGTGGGGAAATCGGCAGCCCACTTAATGCTAATCAGTTTTTGTAGCAATGCTGTTTGTGTTTTACTTTAGAAACACTGTCTGTCTGTATTAAGAGTTGCTTCATTCTCTGACTGTTGTAGAGTTATTGGGGTTTTTGTTGGTAATTCTCTCCTATTTTCATAGTAGATTTTGCAAGGCATTCTGATTGACTTGTTTATCCTGCCCATTTTTCTGACTAGCGATTCTGATGGTGTTTTGGGGATGGAACAGTGCTGCACCTTGCATCTATATTTAAAAAATGTTTATTAAGTCTAGTTGTGGCACTACAATTCTGTATGTCTGTTAATTTCTCTCAGCACTCAGGCTGGTTGAAAGGTGAAGTGTTGGTGCTTAATTCCAAGTTTCTTTCTGCAGATCAAAAAGAAAATAAATTTGAAGTCTTCCAGCCAACTGCTTATCAGGGCAAAATGTCTCTTTAGGTGTCCTCCAGTACTCCCTTTTTTCCCACTAAAGAAAATTGTATTGATTTTTTGGATTTTAAACCTAATAGTTTTTTTTTCCATTTTTCTAGGCATCTAAGAAGAGGTTTTAGGTTAAACTGAGGTAATTTGGTTAAAAAGACACCTACTTTACTTGTAAAGTAGGAATCTGAATGTTATGCACAGGATCTGCTGGCAGTTTGTTGTGATAAGACTGACAGCTAATTTTTTCAGAAGCTAAATCAGCTATTACTTTGTAGTGAAAGTATGCTAATTGGTATAGTCTTGCTGTGGTTAAAGATCAATAATTCATTGAAGAGAACAGATGCTCGTATTTAAAGGAATTCACAGTTAATTTTATCGGAAAGCGATAGCTGAAGATTAAAATTTGTAAACACAAAGGTATTTGTCAGCTTCTGCTGCTTAATGTTTTTCTTTAAAGGGGAAATCCTGGAGTACAAATGCTTTGATATGGCAGTAAATGATATCTTTGCTAAGAAGATTCGTGTTTGATTTTGATTTTAAGTGTAATTAAACTGTCATAAGCTAAGCATGATGCTGTTGTTTTAAACTGTGCTGATCCGTACCTGTTTTATATAGAGAGGCAGAAAATAAAAATTCTCTGAGCTTGGAAAAAATTTTTTTCAAACTAGATTTAAGAGGCTGCAAAGAGACTAGGAGTATATTTCAGGCACATTAATTGAAAATTGTTCACCTCGTCATTCTCTGCATTCGAATTCTTATTCAGGTAGAAAGTTTTGTGTAAAGTTCATGCAGCACACTGAATGTTGGCTGCTGTATTATAAATACAGTAAAATAAATGCACGTGCACCAGCTGTACAGGTAGAGTTTTACACAGCTAACATTCAAGAAAAAAGTATCTACTGATTATTCTTTTTGAGGTATTTTATAAATACTGCCTCAAACCGAAAGAAGACGTGTTTTGTAGGAAATCCCTGGCATCTATCTCTGAATTATTCTAATTTGCATTGAGATTTCAGATCCTTGTTTGTATAAAAGCACCACTGTTATTTTGATAATCACAAGCTTTCCTAAATACACAGCAGCAGTCTTCACTGAAGATCTGGATAGCTGAGTCAGTCTCAAAGAATGTATACAGGCAGTAACTGTGTTCTACAGCTGTTTGCTTGTTTTTTCCTTACAAAAAGGAGCTGAAAGAGAGAATTCCTATTCAGTAGTGGAGCTGAAGGTTTATTAATAGACTTTTTTTTTCTTGTCTTTAAATTTTGTCATTACCTTTTAGTACTGAGTGTCCTCACTGACTACTAAGTAGCCTATTAAAGCTGGTTTTTAGATGTACTTTTTTGTTATTTTCTTCTTGCTGCTTCCCCATTTTGCTAGCATGCAGATGGGGGTGGGGAGTGGGAAATAAGGGAGAGAGCATGTTCCAGAGGATGCCAGGATGACTTCAGTTATTGGATGGCTGCTGTCTGATGGATGGAAAAAGGGGGAGTAAACCTTTCATTCTGCACTGACAAAGCTGAAACACAGAAACCCGATTTACAGGTAAGGGTGAAAAAAATTCCTGTTATGAATAGCTAATTCTTGATCCTTGCCACAACATTTCTCGGATATAAAAATGCATGTGCAAGCATCTTGCTTGTTCCTCACTAATGACTCTGAAGCAGCTTTTCCCGTTATTATTTCTCCTGCCTTGGAGATTTCAACGGATGTGCGATCCATAAACAGTGAAATCACAAGCATGCCTGATGCTGGCAGCTTTCTCATGTGACAGGATACGCATTGCATCTCATTGATGCCGAAGTTGCTCAGTAAGCTGTAGGAAGAGAGGTCATTTTGTGTGATGGAAATACTCACTGCTGAAAATACAGTGTGTGCTACCAACAGGAGGAGAGTGCTGGAAGATCTAAAAATGCTTTCTTTGAGTCTGGATAGGAAAATGAACTGCTTCTGAAACTGTCTTGTTTAGTGGTGAACAAACAGTAAGAATGGCTCCTCAGAACTACTGAAAGTGATTTTGTAGACTTTTTGCATTATTTTTAGGTTTTGAATGAATGTTGTTGGTAACTCGGGTATAAAATTATCTTTGTCATAAAGGGAAAAAAAGATGCATATAATTATGTGTATGAGACAGATAAGTAGTACCTACAGCATTTACGTATGAGTTTTAATAAATTGTTGAAATAGCTTGCTTCTGCAGAGTTTGTATTAGCAGCAGCTGTTAGTTCACACAGTCTGGAGATGGCAAGCAGCAAATAAATTGCTCAGTACAGAAAGTAGATTTGTTTATCAAGTCACATTATATGAGAATATAGGATTAAAGGCAGAAGTCCTGGCCCCATTGAAACAATAGGATATTTTGATATTTGCCTCACTGGGGCATGGGTTTCGGTGAGTCAGCTCTCTATTGACTTACATCTACATTTTACATGTAGGAAATAATTGTTATACAGGGCCCTGTTTTGCTGGTTTGAAGCAAAAATATTAGTTGATGTAAATAAATTCTGATTATAACTGATTTGAGTGGATATATAAAATATGTTTGTAAAGCTAAAATGGTGGAATTTCATTTTAATAGATTTTAGAGATTAATATCAGTAAATGCATGAATCCATTTTTTGTTATATTCACTGAGAAAATTCCCTTCAAGCAGATCTACAATTACTAAAAATTTGTGCCATAAAGAAATACTGAAACTAGCCAATAGAACTCTTAGGAGTGCTAAAAAGGACTGGAAGAAGCTTTGCCCACTGACTACTTACTTATGTACCTTACCATCGGGAGTGGTCCTTTCCTCCTAGCTGTTTCTTCAGAAAATGGAGCCTGGTATGTTTGCTAAAAAAATCACTAATTTTCAGCAAATGTCAGTGACTCTAAAAATTATTATGAAAGTTTGGTGAGCTGTATCTTTCGTTTGTTTGTTTTTTTAATTATACTGGAATGTAAACACTGGTAAATAACACTGACTGAAAAATAGTAGTGTTGTATCCTAACATTTGTTATTTGTAGGTAATGGATATGTATCTGAAAGCATAAGCTCAGCAGTTAAATTACAGTCTCAGATCCATGTATTCAAATCACTTTCCCCCCATCAAATGAGAAATCTGACTCAGAAGTGCTCCAGTAACAGAGTAGTTGATGAAAACAGAGATGTAGTTCCACATGTGTTTAAATTATTCTGTCTCCTTGGAAACGCTGCTGCTGCAGATGGATTTGGCTTTTGGTGGCTAAAAATATCTACCGCTTAATAATGACAGCATGAAAAATACTGAATAAAACTACTATGCTGTCACTAGTTTTAAAGTCCTCTAATGATTCAGGTATTCTACATGAACTACAGATTCACTTTTTTTGTCCAAGCGTTCACTGTCAGCTGCTGCCAGCATTCACCAGCTTGGTGGAAATGAGATAAGCTCTTTAGCCTTGGCTGAAGACCCTGCTGAGAAGGGAGCATGTGAGTGGGAGGTAGACTAGATGAAGTGTTGGAAAGCAGGTAGAAAGTTGGTTAAAAAATTCATGGTGGTGATGCAGGTAAGGTGGTGTATAATATTTGAAGACACAGGCTTATTCCCAGGGAAGTCTATGACAGAAAAAGTGTGCTTAAGCACTGACTTTGTAAGTTAACAACCTGCAAATGAAAGATTTTTTTTCTTTTATTTATTATATTAGTGAATGCTTTCTTATCAGTTGCATGTGCAGGTGACTGAAATATCAATCAAACTATTTAAAGTAAAATATTAAATTACCTTAAGCAAAAGCCAAAACCTGTGTCACTGAAAAACTTGTTACAAGAAAGAAATAGCATTCAATTACTTAGCCTTGCTAAGCGATTTCATCTTTTAAAGAATTGATTATTTTCAGTTAAGAATGCGTAACCACTACCTGCAGCAGCTGGACTCAGTGATCCTTGTGGGTTCCTTCCAACCTGGGATATTCTATCATACTACTTCTTTTTAATCCAGTTCTTCATTATTTATTCCTTCCACATATCATAACTTGTTTTGTTTTTAGCTGGTATTCAATATAAATGAAAAATACCAGTTTTTTCTGTTTCTGCTTCTTTCGCATTGGATGACTTCCTGCTTGTGACTAGAAAGCAGAACAAATGACAAACATTTTCTTAGTGGGCTAAATATACCCCACTTGTTCTTTTATTTTGTTGGTATATATATGATTTTTGGTAGCATATGTTAGTCAGTATGCTGATTGATTTTTCATCATTGAAAAGGGCATTTTTCCTGTTATGAAGTATCTTAAAATAGCATTAAAATATGACAAGGTATTGTGACACATAAAAATAATTAATCCCCTAAAAATTAATACTAAAATCCATTTTTAACTGACATCACAAGTACCAAAGGTCAATTAAAGTGAAAGTTGAATACTTGCTTTTGATTACTTGAAATCACAGAATCAATTAGGTTGGAAAAGATCTCGGACATCATTGAATCCAACCTATGACCAAACACCCCCACGTTAACTAGACCATGACACTAAGTGGCAAGTCCAGTCTTTCCTTAAACACCTCCCTGTGTAGTTCTTTCCAGTATCTAATCACCTTTTCTGTGAAGAAATTCTTCCTTATGTCCAGCTTAAACCTCCTGTGGCACAGGTTAAGACTGTGACCTCTTGTTCTGTTGCTGGTTGCCTGGGGGAAGAGAGCAACCCTCCCCTCCTTCCAGCGAGTTGCAGGCTGGACGGTCTCCTCTGAGCCTCCTCCAGGCTAAGCACCCCCATCTCTCTCAGCCACCCAACAAAGGTGTTGACCAGCACCCCAAGCCCTTTCCCACTGGGTCACTTCCCAGCCACTCTGTCCCCAGCCTGTAGCACTGCATGGGGCTCTTGTGGCCAATTTGTAGGACCCAGCAGTTGGTCATGTTGAACCTCATGCTCTTGGTATGGCCCATCGATCCAGCCTGCCCAAGTCCCTCCACAGGGCCTTCCTACCCTCCAACAGATCGACAGTCTGACCTAACTTTGGAAATTTTCTAATGGTAGACTCAGTCCCCTCATCAAGATTATCTGTAAAGATACTAAACAGGGCTGGGCCCAACACTGATCCCTGGGGGACACCACTCATGACTGGACATCAGCTGAATGCAGCACCATTGGCCATCACTCTCTGGGCCCCTCCATCCAGACAGTTCTTAACCCAGCAAAATGAATGAGAGGAAAAGATATGGTATCTTTCATTCTGTATAAGACTGTCAACATATTAAGAAAGCAGATAATTAAATGGATTATTGAAACTTTTCTATGAGTCTTCTCGAGAATAATTTGTTTTCAACTGAGGTGCACAAACTTGAGTTGCTTTAATTTTAAACCTCCTTTTCTTGTGTATTAATTTAAGATTCTGTGGAGATAATAAGTAATCTAAATATTGTTTGAGGAAGTAAAACTGTGATACATTGCTCAAAGTACATCTTTGAATTTTATAGTGGTAGCTAAGTTGCGCCAATTTGAATCGTTTGGGTTTTGGATATAGAAGCGGAAGTTCTCATCTGGTAAAAATAGTAATGAGAAAGCTTGTTATGTATTGCCTGTGATGTCTAGATTGTGGAAGATAGTGATGATAACGTGGAGGACTTACTGTGGCTTTTTTTTTTTCCTGGATTGGTTTGCCTTTTTTTATAGCAAGTTCGACCAGATAAGCTGAGGACATTGCCAGGCTGGATTTTTCCAGCAATTTTTAGCATTGCTTGTTCATATGTGAAGAGAATTCTGTGCTGTACAGTTAATACCAGACCACAAGGTGAAGGCAATCTTACCAACATTTGCCACTCTGCAGAAAACCTCCAAAATACCCATTCATCTTGTTTCTAAACCATAATCTCCTAAACTTAGTCCTTTCTTTATCCTAACACATAGAAATAGTACTATTATTGTCAAAAATTGTGGCCAGAACAAGGTATGAAATATTTGGTCATTTTTCACCTAAATTTTGCATCTTCACTTCTCTGTCACCACTTGGACATATGCACACATCCCTCAGTACTTAAACAATTAAACTGGAAGAGTCTCTTCCTATATTTTTAGAAGGAAAAAAAGAGGAAGCCTGAATAGTTCAGAGTGAGTTTTGCAGATATGCTCCAGTATGTGTTACAAGTTCATGCTGCTGCTCATGGAGTTCAGATGTTCTGAATTTGGACACGTTGAGTGTTTTTGTGAGTTTGTTTTGTTTTGATTGGTTGGATTTTTGAAAAGTGTTAAACATTACGTATTTCAGAATAGAGAATGGCTACCCTCTGTGTCAAGATGCAGAGAACATGGGGCAGAAGAGGAGAGCTGTTGAATTCACTCTCTCTCTCTCTAGTGGCTTTGCTGACAGTGGTGAAGGAGCAGCCAGGCTGTGTGCTAGTGCAGCATGTAACAGGGAGTTGAATGCCATGTACTGGGGCTGGAGAGCTGGGAAGGCCCCTTTGGCTTGTACCCTGCTGTACTTTGGCAGGAGATACACAAGATTCCCTGCCATGTTGTGCAGTTCCTCTGCAGGCGGGGCACAAGATTGATGTTCATGAAAGAACAGCATGGAAAATCAGCACTGAAATAGTATGAAAAGGTGGTGCAGCAAAAGTAGTATGAAAAGGAGGTGCACTGAGCCAATTAGTATTACTACATGGGCTAATCTGGGCAAAATTTGTACTAAAGGCCACTTATTTCCAGCACTCAGGAAGTTGATAGCATTCCAGTCTTCATTACAGAGCTGAACTCTACTGCCATTCTTGCAGCTGGAAGCAGCATAATGCAAAGCTGCTGTGCCAAATACACTGCTGCCAGTCTCAGAACCTGATTCCAGTTGCTGGGAAGCCAAATACTGTATTTCCTTTTGCCAAGAGGTGCAGTAAAGATGTGTTGGTAGTTCAGATAACAGGCCAGTTCTTCCTATCATCTACATGCTCACTCTGCTCTAAAACTCTAGGTATCTCTAGAAGTCAATAGGACTGAGTACTGTTGTATCAGTGTTTTTCTGTTTTCACATTTCAATTTTAGAAAGAGTTGTGGCTTCTCTTGGCCAGACCTTTGCTGCAAGCAGTCTGGCAATACAGTCAATGCCAATAGTAGTAAGCCTTTTCTGGGAGCATCCATACAAACTTCAGAATTTCTTCTGGGATACAAGTAGTAATTCCTTTTTTCTTTAGAAGGGTAAAAGAAAATCTTCTGCAGAGATTTTGGGTGAAGGGATTTTAATTGATGAAATTTCATCATGAAAACTCAAAACCTAGAAGAGAAGTGCCTAATACCAGGTGTTCAGTAGTGTTACCTGAAGACTATGGAAAGGACTTTGATAGGTGCTGCTGATAGTGTCCTACACCACTTATATGGAGGTTAGGCATTATGAACCTGAGTTTGTGACCCAGCTTCAGGATGTCTTTCTCCTGAATCTCCTGTTTTCCTCTAGGAAAGAAAGCTTGCTTTAGCAAGCTTAGAAAGTTGTTATAAATGAAACACGAGCTCAAACAGCTTTGGTGGACAAATCTCATTTTGACAGGAAGGCCCTCTTGCTGAATTCCTTTTAATCCCTTTCTACCAGGTTGCACCTTCATGGCTGGAGACCTGAATGCTAAGGTCCTCGCTTCCTGGTTGAATTAATACTGCCTCTTACTCATTTTACTTTGTTCTCTGGGGAGCATGCTGAGAGAAAATTTTAAAAAACTAGCATAGAATTTTCTTCTGTTGGCTGAATTATACAAGCATTTTATTCAACTGTTGACATCAATTGATGTAGCTAAGAACTAGAAGGCCTTTTCACTGCTGCTGTATGCAGAAGTCTTGTGTTGGGTGATGGGGCGGGGGACGTTTGCATGCTTGGTTCATGTAGGACCGTGTGAGATGCTACTGGAAGACTAAAGGAGCCATATCTATCAACATCTCTACTGCTTGTAGATGCGAGAGGTGAGCATGTGTCAGCATCGTTTCTGCATTTTAAATTCATTGCCAGTGGAGCTAGGTGGCATGTGTTAGAGTGTACAACAAAGTGTAGGCGATCTGGAAGATTAGTGGATTAGTACTCAAGTGTGAAATCAAGAGTACTGTAAAGTGATGGTATAGAAACCCTGCAAAGAGCAGACTTGGCAGGATGTGGCTTGCAATGCCAGAACACATTCCCTAGGTTGAATTGTGCAGTCTTATCCTGCAGGATTTACTTGGTGCTGTGGATTTAGCTAGGCTGAAGCAAATGAGGAGAGAAAGACTTTACCTATTTTACATTTGTGTAAGTTGACCACTGCTGTAAGCAAAAACATATGAATAAGATTATACTAATGGTATTCCCTGTACCTATACAGTGTAGTCTCTTAAGTGGAATTAGCTTGCTATGTGTTTGTAAATTTTACAGATTGTAGTACTGAAACTACCAGAGCCTACCTCTGGCAACTGGTGCTTATGATTAGAGCTGCCAAATACAGCAAAACATGTATTGCAAACATTAATTTGAATTCTGAACAGCTGTTTGATTCATGTTCGTGTACCTCTGTTGTTCACTGTTTGCAAGCATTCATGCAAATGGTTTTTTGTCTGCATTAATGCAGTTCCTTACGTGAATAGTCATTTTCACAAGCAAGTGATATTCTTTGTGTGAGTGATGATGTCACTGTAGGTGCTTTTGGGTTTGACTACCCCTCCCCTCCCAAATTTAAAACTGTCAGTTACACAAAGAGCAGAATAATTCAGTGTATTGTATGGAGCCAAGCAAGCACCTTCAGTAGTTCACAACCGTCTCTGCTGCTGACATTTATTTAGCAGGTAAGAGAAATGTCTTTAAAAAAAAAGTAGTTTTGCAGGCTAAGAAAGACTTAAATTCAAAAAGAGTATTAATCACAACAAATAACCCAAACATCTTGGCTTGTGAGCATCAATATTCATGATTTGACTGTGAAATTATTTGCCAAGTCTCCCTAGAATGTTATAGTACATGCTGACTGGCCAGTGGGTGGGAGTTGTTTGTGATGAGTACTTTGCAGTAATGTTTTATGTGTAACATCTGTTTTCTGCATTCTCCAGTTCAGTTTGTAGACATTTGCATAGAGGTGTTTTATATCCAAAAGTGAATCTGTATTGCTGCTACAGACTTAAAATTTTTCTGTGCTTTCAGTTGATACATTTGAGACAAGGAAAATGCAGTGTGACACATAGGACAGTTATTTATTTAATGCCCACCTTTGATGTTTATTTTTGGTTTTATTTTCAGATAAGAATTTTTATTCAAGCAGATTTTATCATGAAATGTGATCAGGTCTCAAGATGAAATTAGTACAAAAGAAGTTTTCATAAATAAACTAAAGAAATAAGTAGTTGGATTTCTTATACCCTGTCCTCCAGCCGTCTCCACTCCAAATGCCAATGTGTTCTTGAGCTCTTTTTCCTCTTGATTTTTCTGTAGCTTTAGTCAAGAACTGATTTTTATAGTGAGGCTTTTCTCTGAATCATGAGGATATATAATTCGAATAGGGTTCTGTTTTATTATTTCATTTTTTTTAATGTTTACTGCATATGGCACATGCTTGATGTTTATTTCTTCACAGGTATGCTCCATACTTGTTCAGTGTCTGAGATGATGTTGTATGAGCTGTATACTATAGCACTGAATTTTGCAAAACATTTATTTGAAAATTTTGGCTAGGGTGAAAAAATTGTTGGATTTGTCTTTGTGACTTGTCCTGGTTTTGCCTGGGACAGAGTTCATTTTCTTCTTAGTAGCTAGGTCGGTGCTGTGTTTTTCAGATTCAGTATGAAAATGTTGTTGACAACACACTGATGATTTGGTTATTGCTAAGTGGTGCTTGCTTCAAGTCAAGGAGCTTTTGGTGTCTTACCCTCTGCCAGTGAGGAGCTGCACGAGGAGCTTGGGGGGCATGGCCAGGGCAGCTGACCTGAACTGGCCAAAGGGATATTCTATAGCATAGAATATCGTGCCCAATATGTAAACTATCCACGAGTGTCAGTGAGACACTGAGGATAGGGCAACTTATGTTAGGTTTCGTAGAAGAAGTTTGGCAGTGTATGTTATCACAGTATTATAAGAAAAATTTTCTCCTGGGAGTACAGGTAATTAATACGCTGTCACCTGTCCACTCAGTAATTCTAACATCGCTATTTTTAGGCCTTTCACTGGGATCTGGGGATACCTGCTATCTAAAGAAGATATCTAAAGGTCTTCTGCAATGAGATTGCTACCAAGATTCTCTAAAATTTCCAGTCTTTTTAGGTACTAGAGAAAGTCAAACCAGCCAGGCTTTTTATATTATTTTACTTCATAGGTTCCAGATAGTACTGTGACAGTGTGAAATATATCTCCCACATTTACATGAGATTTTTATCTTCTAGTAATAACATATTGCCTCTGAAATTTTTAAATATCGGGTGCCTGCCAGGTATCTGGCATCGTAGGAAGGCAAAGCCTGTTGCCATGGAGCTTTGAGGACTTGCTTTGCTAGTCAGCATACCTGCAGCTAGAGAACTGGCTAAATGATCTCATTGTAGGAGTAGTTTCATCAGGGTGGAGGAAAACTAGGAAGTGAAGGAGGAAAAAAATGGATAGGGGGTGTTACAATAGATGGGGGAGAGTCACATCCTTCTCACAGCCCATAGCCATCATATGCTTCTGCTGTGCCAAGCTGTCACTTTCTTGAAGAGTCCTTAACTGTGTTAGGCAATTGGTTTTTGAGCTAGAGCTCATAGCAATGTGTTAGCTTATTTTCCTTCCTTTAGTTACTGTTCCCTCTGTTTCAGCTTTGTTTTGCCTTGCTGTGGACTAATGCCACACAAGCATGGTGAGAAGGATGGCAGAAGATGATGTATCACATCACTTCAGGATATTTTTGTTGTGAAGGACAGATCTACAAACAGGAAAGATTCCAGTGTCTGCCTGTTACTCAGTTGTGTGAATTGGAAGGATGCTGCTCCAAATCAACTGTAGCTACTAGACAGCTTTTTGTGATTGTCTGGAAAGGTCTATTTCTAATGGAACCTTTCAAGCCAACTTTTGGCCTTTTTAACCAAATGGATAAGTATGATATAGCAGGTCTCTTTACCTGTAACTGGCAGTTATTTTTCAGACTCTGAAGGCTGCATCTCACTGGTGCCTGAGTGGAAGTCCAAGAATATTGACTGACCATCCGTTTGTTTTTCTTAGTCATGTGCTGTTGTTTGGTTCCTATAGTCAGACATGGACTTCTGTGTACTGCATTTTATACCTATATACATTTGCTCACTTCTTCTAAGAATATGTGTATGGCTGAAGTACATTAAAGTGTATTAAAGAGCATTCCTATCCTATGTAATGGTAGTCTCACATATCCTAAGTGACTTGTGTTAGCAAAATAGCATCGCTTCTTAGCTATATTACCCTTATGACTCATCCTATCAGTTATGGGATTTATTTATAGTTTTGCTTTCCATTCATGTATTGAAAATGTTACTTGTCTAAGTCTTTGGTGCCTTGTACCATTAGACCTACCTCTGTTCAAATGAGATTGGACTTGGATTTCTTTGTGACTGCAGCTGCTTCAGTTGATTCCCCAAAACCTGAATTTTCCAATTCAATTGTAGTTATGGTTCAGGACAAAGAACAGTTCAGTTGAATTCGCTGTCCTGGTTCCCTGATTGTGCACTTAGGGAACCTGTAGTGATATAACTAACTTTGTGGTCTCACTGCTGTTAGAAGTTTGACTGTTGCTTATTCCTGTTGGTCTCTGGCGTATATCCGTGTCTTCCACTGTGATACATCACACACTTCCATAAACAGCATTGGGTTGTGTGTCCCATGTTTATTATGTCCTAGTTCCTGGAGATGTGGATCTTGCTCAGGTACTGCAGGATGCCTGTGTAAATAAGGCTATCAGATAGACCATGCCTTGTGCACTACTGTGCAGATGTGCTTTTTTCTGAAGACTATTGGCTTATGGAGCAGCATCTGTTTATACAGATGTTATTCTAAAGGGATCTCCTGCTGCTGCATAGTGTGTACAAACAGCTTTAGATGGTCTTTAATCTCTCTCTGTGATAGCCAAGCTCTTGAGTAATGGAGGAGTCTCCTTTCCCCCATGTAACATATTCCTGGGGAGACTTGATTTATAGAGAGATTAGAATCAACAGATCTCAAGGAAGTGGCAACACCTAAATTTGATCACAACTACTTTGTCAAACAACCTTCTCAATAATCTTCCTGGAAGAGATTCAGAACAAAAATCAGGCAACAGTCACACTAAATATATGTAATTGCTAGCTATGCCTTCTTCGTGTTGTGGTGATACTCAGGTTCTGCAGTATCCCTGTACCACCTGTACCTTATCTTGATCAGCTGGTGATGTAGGGCTAACCATGTCATTTCCAAGAATCCTAAGACCCATTTATTTTGGTTCATTATACAAATTATCTTAATGAAATGGCTTTGCTGCTACCAGGTTGTGGCACTTTTTTGGTGTAAAGAATATTTTTTTCTGCTTCTTGCTGGAAACAGTTCTGGCTGTTGACACTTTCACTATGTGCAGTGACTTTACTGATGCTCAAGACACCATCCAATTGCTGTGTGCTTTTACTGGTGGGAGACTGTCTGACAAAAGGGCCTTTGTCAGGAAGTCATCTCAGGGTACAAAATGAGTTCTTGCTCTCTGACTGGCTGCGCACTCGTGGTGATCGCAGATATTAGGTTTGCCTTCACTGCAGTTATGACTTATGTTCTTTGGACCTGGAACTTGATGACTCCTGTAGCCACAATTTCAATGGGCGCACACATGGATTTGACTTAGGTCTCACTTGTATGATAAACTCTTTGTCAGCTCATTTCTCACTCTCTTCGCTGAGATGTTTGAATGTAAGCATTTTCTTTCTCACACTCCAGCTGCTTCTTTACCCTCTTCTACAGTCAAGCTATAATCCTGTGGATTTGATATTGCAGGCTGTTGCCATGGAAATAATGGTGATTTCACAATTTCAGTGCTGTAAGCACTGCAGGAGACAATGGAAAAGGTGGCTGGCAAGAGATATAGTGAGGATATGGGGGACAATTCAGAGGAGTTGTTTCTAAACCTGTACTTGGAGGGTGACTCTGTAATTGTGAGGTTTCAGTGTGTGTGTGTGTGTGTTTAGTTCTTTTTATCTCTTTCTCTTTTTTCTTTTTTGTAAATTTTATTAGAGGTTGGTTCATAAAAATGCATTCCTACATTTTTGCAAAGGATATTACAAAATGATGCTAAATTCTCCTTTCCATGTCCTCACAATGAAAATACAGTGCTTCCTTTGCAGTTTATAGTAATTCATTTTTGGACAGAAAGGCGGAGGTTGCGATCTAAGCAACTTCTGTTTGAGTCATACATTTAGCCTGAAGAAATCTCTTCCAGGAAAACATTTTTTCATAAATAGCAAAACAAGCTCAACATTGTGGTGAGCGTATGGCGTATGTATTTAAAGCTGTCTGTGTGACTGTATGAAACCCTAATATATTTGTTATTTAATTTTTGGTGTCGTCTGCATGCAAACAGTTTTGGTGCTGAAGATCATCTTATGCAGCATCTCTTCTTAGAGTTATGTCAGAATTCCACATCTATACTGAAATCTTTTCTCTAAATTAGACGCATCCATAAAGGTAGAGTGAAACTTACTGGAAGAAATAACTATGTTATAAAATGAATTGAATTGGCAGCTTAACAAGCTGGAGGCAAGTAGCATCAGATGAAATTTTTTGATACTAAAAACTTAAAAGCATCAAGCATCAGCCTTTTTTTCCCCAGCTATTTACAGCAGCATTTCACTGATTAGCATAGTCAGAGAGTGGATATTATCTGTAACTTTTAACTTAAGATCTTAGAATTAATTTTCAGTCTGCAGTAGGAATTAATCAGTAATGAGGGTGAAAGTAACTTATTTTTTAATTAAAGATAGAGAAAAATTGTTTCAACCTATCAGATGTGTTAAAATTATCTAAAAATTGCTTTAAAAATATTTTGATCTTTTTCTGCTTGGTATTCCATAAATGGAGATGCGAAGATCAGCTGTTATATATGAAAGGGAAGCAATAAGGAATGTTCAACATGACTCTGGCTTTGTTGGGCAATGTGATTAGGAAGTCAGGTTCTTAAGGATGGACCCAGTCCTTTGATGCTTATGTGAATGGAAATACTCTTGTGTGCCAGTACTCATATCTGAATTAAAATGACAAAATGAGCCAGAACTTTTTACACAGAGCCTGGCCAGGAAAGATGCAAAGTATGTCATACAGCTCTGAAATACAATGCGATTGTGGGCATTTGTTAGTACTGACATAAATCAGACTTTTAAAATAAATCAAAAGAGAGAATGAGTTTTTTTCTGAACTATATTTATTTCAAAACGATTTTTGTCATGTAACATTTCTTGGTGCTGAGTAAGTTTTTAAGTGTTATATAAAGGTCCGTTTTTGGTGAATTGTATTGGAGTATTATGTTTGACCTAAATTTGCTGCATAACTGAGTGTGTGTATATATATATGTATGTATGTATGTGATTGGCTATAGAATTGTCTGCATTGGTAGAATACAGGTAGCATTTACCTTCTGTCTTAAATTCAGTGAGATGATAAATATACTGATGATAGGTTGTGAGTTTTTTTGATTTCTTCTTCGAAAAGTTGTTTAAAACTCTTAGTTAAGGAGCCATTTAGCTGCAGGTAGTAATATCTGATTGATACATTAACTCTTTAATGAGAAATTAATTGGGAGACCTGCACAGTAGGTGTGTGTTTCAGTGCCTCATTGCCTCTGTTCCTGTTACAGGTGCATGGTGACAGCATTG
Source organism: Irena cyanogastra (assembly GCA_013397155.1). Lineage (NCBI taxonomy): Eukaryota > Metazoa > Chordata > Aves > Passeriformes > Irenidae > Irena > Irena cyanogastra. Next base: position 808,657 of record VWZV01005865.1, on the reverse strand, counting down.
CAGCAATGAGTGGAATTTTAAAGAGGAAGTTTGAAGAAGTTGGTGGAACCTCACCCTGCTCATGTGTGTGGGAATCAGATGATGACGTTTCTAGCAGTGAAAGTGCTGACAGTGGAAGTAATGTCCATCCATCTGCTTCTAATCATTTTACTCGTAAGTACTAAAGGCTTGTGTAAGGCATGATACTGTGTCTTGTACAAGCTAAGAATGGTTCATTTTACTTGTTAGAAATACAGTGAAAGCTATCTGCTTTTTTTGAAGTATTTTCTCTGTTTTATTACATTTAAATGCAGGCACTGTGAGGGAGTACTTATTTTTGAAAAAAATAACTATTTCCTCTGGTAATCACTTCTGTGAAAATTTTTATGTCAGAGTGAGTTTCAGAGGAAATTCTATATTTGTGCTCTATCATTCACATCTAGTTAGTATGCCATGTTTTAAGTATACAGGAGAATGTCTTCCATTTTGGGTGATGATTTGGGAGAAGGGAGAATATGAGCAGTAACCAATTTGGAGGCCAGTGCCTCTGCTTGGCATTGTGTTCAGAGTTGAGAGTAGTGTACACAGTCTGTGATAGAATCTCATCAGTCATCCTGCCACCTAAGCCAATGCAGCCACACAGCTTTCAGTCATTTTCTTTCACTCATTACGGGTGTAAACAGAGGAACAAAATTGTAATCCTACTTGAGAGGGTATTTATAGTATAGTTACAGCACAGTTTGATATAGGAAGAACAGGTTTATTGGAGTGAGCACTGTAACACAACACATTGCTACTTATGATTTTTCAGAGGCTCTCGAATTTCTCATGTTCTGTTAGAACACATCTCTTTACAACCAGATTCTGATAGCAGTGGTTTTCAGATTCCTGTCCTCTGTTGTGGTTATTTTCTATTGGTCGTCAGCTTCTGTAAAACCCAAATGCCAATTTTATTGACAGTCAAAAGTCTCTAGATGTAAAATGGAAACCAGTAAGAATATTTTCAAATAAAGATTTCTTCTGTGAGGAAGTTGTAGGATTGGGTTGCATAATGTTTGATTATGGAGCAAAACAAGAAAGCACACCTTGCTATTTCAGACAGCTCTCTTCTCACTACTATATGCTATACACAAAACAGCAGGCTTTTGGAATATGTAAGATGTTTTCTTTAGCCTCATCTGAGTTCAGTATAAAATTCTTACCCCCTCAGCCCACCTCATGAAGTAATGTGTTTATTCTGTACACATACTCCATTAAGTCTGGTCTCATACTGTGTGCCCAAAGCCATTCTGCTGTTCAAAAAAATCTAAAAATATTCATATAAATTCTTCCCAGTCTTATTTATCAGTACATGCACAGATTCATTTCTTCTCTAAGGAACTGCTGAGACACACAACAGCAATCTGAAAAATCCTCTATTATGTCATGAGCTCCAGTAAACCATGTCAGTACAGAGTAAGTCTTTGTGATAGTAAAATGTTATAACAGTATTTTATAAGCTGCATGTAGATTAAGACTGTTGTTAATAGTTAATACTCAATATTATACAATTATATTTTTATTTATTTTCCTGTTGTAGCCTGTCCTATACAAAATTAAATATTGTGCATATCCAAATCAATTAAATTATTACAGCAGCCTTATCTTGGTTTTCTTTTCCTCAGTGGTATCTATGGAAATGAATGTGCCTTTTCAGAAATAAAGACAGAAGTCTGCATGCATGCGTATACATGTACATATATTTATAGTGTGAGAAAAACATAACTCTATATGTGTATGTGCTTTTTCAAGTGGCACATATGTACACGTGTATGCACACGTGCAGTAATTGTGCTAATGACATACAGAAGCCTTGAGTGATATTTTAAATGTAAAGTCTGTGACAGAATGCCATAGAACTGAAGAGTGAGAAGCTACAGGATTTTATACATATTTTTGACTTGGGTCCCAACTATGGTAACAGAAGAAATATATTTGTCTCTCTCCCACTGAGGTTTCTGGATTTGTGTGAATCGGGTACTCTCCTAATAGGAATCCTGCAATATAACACAGTAAGCAAATAAGTCATGCTGTTCTTTTTAGGGAGATTTGAATAGTGGGGTTTTTTTCCTTTGTTCCTTGTAAAAAAAGTTTATTATTTCACTCATGGTTTGTTTGCTGGTTATTTTACTGGAATCAGCATTTCACTTTGGTTTTAATTCCTAAACTCATGGTTAGGAAAGCTAACAGGCAAATTTTGCTGTCTCAAACTTAAGATTAAGTGCAGCTGGAAAGTTTCTCTGTGTATGTCAGTTAAACTTCAGTAGGCTGCTGAAGCATGTTACGCACCAAGTACGCTCCCCCTACCATTAAACGTAATCCTTAAGCAGGATGGGAACAGGGGTGTGGTGTGAGCATCTGAAGTTGTTTAGCTGGTCTGGGAAGTCCTAGATGCTATCATGAGAAAACAGAGTTTATTTAAGGCAATTCTAGGAAAGCATAGGGAATCCAAGTACCTGTTTGCTCTCTATTCAAAATGTGTGTACCTAGTTATCTTGAAAGAATAAATTAAAGGTTCAAAGGGACAATATGTCGGGGAAACCAGCTGAAACAAAAAGAAGTCCCTTAAATATCTCATAAAACCTAATTCAAGGCTTCTGAGATGGTTATTTTAAGATCTGAGTGCTTCCACATCCACGTTGCTGCTTTTCGTGTTACTTGTAGTTCAGCTAATCAGTTTTCTCACCTGCAGTGAGGCCACTCCAGTAATATTCCTGTGTATTATGACTGTTCTTTTCAGCAGGGTGATCTCTGCTTAAAGGGCAAGTGTTTGCAGTAAGGCAGCCCTGTCAGTTAGCAATTATAAAGTGTCAAGTGGTTCCAGTAAAAGGCAGGAAGAACTCTGGAATTGAAGTTGGTGTATGATTTAGCTCTTGCAGAGGGGAAGACTCTTGTAGCCTGTCTCAGTCAGGAATAGAGTTATATCTTACAGAGTTTCATGTCATAGGGAAAAAGCCCAAGGTAATGTTTGGAATGGAGCTGAACTATCTTGTGTGCGGCAGAGGCCTGCAGATAGAAGTCTTTTTCTGAACAGCATTTGTAAGAGACAGAAACTAATGGCAACATGGATTTTTAAAGTGGTTTGTGTCAGTTTAAAAATGCCAAAAATGGGATCTCAGGAATGCTGAGAACACTGACCAAGAGCCCCTCCAGGCTGTCTAAGATGTGCGATCAGAGAAATTCAGTCCTCTTACAGCATGAGCTTGCACTGAGTGTTTTGAGCAGAGTCTGTCTGCTGTTAATGTAGCCAGTAGGAGCAGGAGAGCTAATGCTAATGTTAATGTAGAGCAGAGTGATAAATGCTATTACTTTCCAGACTCTGAACAGATTATTAAAAACAATAATAATGCCTGTTGTTATAATATTATTTGTTAGATTTGGGAAACTTGTTGGCTGCCTGGTTAAATTCACAGAAATTTCTCCAGCACAAAAACCTGAGCCTGCAGACATTTTCCATTGCTCTGTTATTATGTCATGACTGACTTCAGTTTTTACAGTTTCTATGACAACTGTGATTTTTTGATTGGTAAAGAATCAAGCACTAAAGGATTTTTTGGAGCTGTAAAGTATTTTTCCATCAAAGGAGCAGAGTGAAAATATCAAGATGCTTTTCATTAATCAGTATTGAAATTGAATTGCTGTCTAAATATGGATACCTGTTTGTGGCAGGCTCCACATACACTAATTTTTCAGACAGAACAGATGAGAAAATAGCCCTATTACAGTTGCCAAATAATTTTCTGGAAAATTAATCATAATTTATGCTTACAATTTAAGACATTCTTACTTTTCAAATCGTGTAGGTATTGACATTCCCAGGTTAACCCTTAAAAGAAAGGTACTTATCAAGACATAGTTGAAAGCAACACAACTGAATTATTTTCTGAGCTTCTTAAGCAATTTTTGCAAGTCATCAGCAAAATGGTACTTGGGAAGTAATAATGAAATTACATTAGATGGGAGTGAAAAAAAAAGAAATTAACAGAATGTACAGGTGAGCAGTTTGTGGTTACTGGGGAAATACAGAGAGGAGCTAATAAAGAGCTCATCAGGGTGGGAAAACAGCTTGTGGACTATCTGATGTATGAAGGAAAAGAGAGAAGGAGGTTCCCCAAGATGAGGAGCTTGACAAGCAACAGGGTGTTTCTCAGTAAGAGCAGGAAAGCAGTGGTAACAGATTTTACTTGGTAAATATGTCAGCTTGCAGAAAGGGCTACAGATTGGCTGGCTCAAAACTGGGAAAAGGAGGTGGAGGGGCTAATGAACAGAATGAGAACGAGCCAGCTTATCAAGATCAAAGGAATTTAATGCTCCAGGAGTTTGCAAATTCTTAGTCATTGGAAGTGACTCATCTTCTTTCACTACATTGATGTATATGGAACATATTTCAAAAACAAATTAGAAAATTACTGGGAAATGTTGATTTTGATTCTACAGCACATCTGTATCTGTACTGCATTTACTAGAGAAAAGCACCTTGCACACAGAATATATGAATAAGTCTTGGTCTGTATTCAGGAATGTGCACTGTCAGAGGGTCTGGAACCATCTTTTGCCAGCAATTCTTAGTTCAGAATGATGTTAACACAATGTATGGGATTCTTTTTGCTGATCGAATATTGTGTGTGAGATTGGATAGAAATTAAACATAATGGTTAGATATTGTCCTTGATTTGTTACACAGAATTAAAATTATACCAGATCCTATCTTAGCCGCTGGTTTTAGACTTTTTATAGCAGTTGCTGTCTCTAGGTACTATTACAATATGCAAAATAATTTTTAATAACTTTACAATCTCATTTATAAAGTCAAAGAATATGAAGTTTCTTTTTTCTCCCACCAGTGATGCATGTAATTTTAGAAATGCAAAATCATGATGACCATGGCTTTTTTGACGAAGAGGGATGAACATGCCTAAGCTCACAAATTTTCTAATTCTTTCAGAAATTTTTCTTTTCAGCTAACTTCTAGCTTGGATTTAAACTACTCTCAGCTAAAACCCTTCTCTGGAGAAATTATAAGATTGGGAAGTAGGTGAGTTTTATTTTAGTGAGGACTTGCTCTATGGTCTTTGTCAAATAAGATGAGAATTTTAAAATGCGTTTCCAAGGGTAAAAAAGCCTGGAGATGTCTTGTGTACTAAAAGTAGCTGTCCCTTTTTTCAGGTACAAGGAAGCATTATGGCAACATTTGGATACCATTGAAAGCTGTGGGTGGCCTGATACCATTACACTAGCTTCTGTAGGGAAATAATTGGTGAACCAAATCACAAAGAAGGGAAAAATGGATTTCTCTGTTACCAGTTTATAACTATGAATAGATTCATTTCTGTCTGGAAAAAAAGTTTCATGCTTGCTTTCTCCTGACTGCTGTATCCTAATGCTCACTTTTATTCCTAGTGGGAGTCCCAGTGGCCTTCAGCAGCTTTCTTTGCTTTATGTGCTCTTACAAAGCAAATGAAGCTTCAGAAAGATTATTGTGATATCCTCTCTCCTCATCTAGTGCCATGATCAGTACATATTCTTCATTTCATACTAGTTTACAGTGTTTCCTACCAGTTTGTGTAAAGATAGTTTTAAAGATTCACTGAAATTTAAAGCCAAGTTAGATTCAGTGCTTTTGACAGAGTATGTTGTCTTACTGACCAGATTGGATGGGAGAGACCCTGAGCAACCTCATCCTCATGAGTGGCATCCCTGCCCAGGGGTGGGAGGTTGGAGCTAGATGGTCTTTAAGGCCCCTTCCAAACCAAACCATTCTGTGATTGTCCATTACAGTGACCTTTATAACTAATTTCAAACTGTAGCACCCTCAACAGAGGTACCATTGTGCAGTGTTTTCTCCCTACTGAGCATTGCTCCTCTGTTCTTTGCTCTGATTTAGCCAAGCACTAATTTAGCAATAGGGATGACTGAGGGGAGTTAATTTCAACATAAAGGCACAGATTCTTTTGGTAGTGGATCTTCTAAAAGAAGTTCCTTCCAGGAGCTTGTGCCTGCTCAAAGGTTTTTTCTCTATCAGGTGATACAGCTGTTGTTTGTATGAACATGCTGAGCTTAAGTCTCTAGCAGTGAGCTGGGAACAGCCTTCTGGGGGGTTTGGCTTGGTTGGTCTTTTTGTGGCTTGTTTTAATAGACTAGCAGTTTTGCTTGCAAAGCAGAGTTAACAAGCCGGTGAACTTAGTAGTTTTATCTTGGTGCTTCATAATGAAACCATTCTAATGCTTACAAGAAAGATGGAACTGTATTTTATCTCTGTTTTCAGTCTTACTAGCCTTCAGTGGTTGAGTTTTATTCTGATTTTTCTTAAATCATTTGTATTTTACTAGGACTTTTTGGCTCTACTGGGGACCTGGACCTGCTTAAGATGAAAGCCTGTATCAGTGTACAGAAAATACAGACTGATTTCTCCAATATAAGACAGCAACCACATGGAGTAAATGCATGTGGTTGCTGTCTTATAAACTGCAGGGAGGAATGAATCCATGGAAATTACTGACCCATGGGCAAAGGTTTCAAGAACTTTGGTTGAAACATTAGGGAAAAAGAAAAGTATTCTGCTGGCTGGAGACTGTATTGACTTCTTCCTTTCTTCTTCCTCTGTAGACCAGCCCCATCTCCCCAGCCCCCCATGTGTTTTAGTCTTGCTGAGATGTCCTGGTGCTCAGGGCAGTTCCCTGGTGTGCACTGAGTGTGAAGGTGTACTTGAGGTCCTGATCCTTACAGGAATATAAAGAAATTGAGTATCAGTCCTCTCCCTCCTACAAAATACTGTAGTAATGCAGTTAGGAGACTATAAACAAGCTATCATTTCTTTGGAATTTGCCAATTCAGTGAATTAAAAACAGTTACATTAATTGTTTGATTCTAAAGCTTTCATGAGCTGTCTCTGTTCAGTGGGTTCTTTTTGCCTTCCCAGCAGTCTTGATGTGGTGTCTTGTGTTCATCTACCTGTTTATCTGTCTGTTCTGAGCTTTCACAAATTTAAAGCAAGTGAGGGAACATGATTCTTTATAGATGGTATTCAACAATATTGATCATCAATATTTTGTTCACTAAATACGCAGCGTTTTCGGTATTCCGATTGTGTGACTACTGATGCTACCCTACCACAATGTGTTTGTAGTACTAATAGCATTAGGCATGTGAGCAGCATCCAGGCCCCAAAGTTTGTATTTCAGAGTTTTTATAATATCTATAGGAAAAAAAAAAACCCTCAAAAAACAAAAACAAAAAAAACCAACCAAAAAGAAAAAACAAAACAAACAAACAAAAACAACTAACAGAAAAACCAAACAAAAAAGGTGAGAAAAATAAGCAGCTTATTTAGCTGAACTTACATAATAGTGATATGACTGTTCTGAAGGGGAAAACCAGTTAGCAGTTATCAAGGACATTGGCTTGTCTTCCTGTTATTTCCCAGTTCACTATCAAAGCCAGTTAAGACTCTTTTTGTAATGTGGAGTCTTTTTTATTTTAATGAATTCATCATCAACTATGTATGCCCCAGAGTAATAGTGGTGAGAAAGAGAGTTTCACCATCAAAGTGATTGAAGACTCAATGACTTCATCCCAAGTGAGGCTTCAACTGTTGTTATCCGTGGCTCCAGCCTTGTTACATGATTCGTTTTCACTGGGTGCTTGTGTGCAAAATAATAATGTGCCAAGCCATTAACTCCCACTTGGAGTGAAGGCACTGAATACACTGCCACAGGACTTGCTGTGAGATTATCAGAGACAGCTGAACCTAATGTTAGTGCTTGTTGAATTTCTGAGTTACTGATGTTTAGTGAATTGCTCTGTATAAATATTTTTTGTATTTGCAACTTCTTGTAAAGTTGTTTCTCTTCATTTTGGAAGCTCCAGGCTTTAGATACAGACAAAGAACAGATTTTTTAGTACTGAAAAGTAGGTTTTGTTGTCAGCTGGTTATCTGAGGATTTTACTTAGGCAAGGATATTATGAGATGCTTTTGAAAATGTTTAAGAAGGAGTTTTGTTTGCAACTAAACTAATGTCAATTCCAAACTCTTTCTTATTTTAATTGAGGTATGACTGCTAGCAAAGAAAGCAGCCATAGGCAGTGGTCATCTATAGAGCAATAGTTCAGCAGTGGTTACTATGGCAACCATAGGTGACCTACATTTTACCAAAAAGTGATCATGTGTCTTTTTTTTTTTTTTAATTTTTTTTAATGGAGCATACCCATTGACTTCTACTACTATCTTTCATCTTTTACACATTGTTTTACCTAAATAGTATTCTTAGTTTTGAGTGATTAGTGTGAGATGGACATAAAAAGTTTTGGAGCAGAGATACTGTTTCATTGTTACACTACTGTTTAAAATGAGTAGAAATTTTTACTTTTGCTGTCATGCCCAATTGTATGTTCTTAGGAAGAAGGTAACACAATTTTATTAATTACAGTTGCATTAAAATAATGTATTGTTTGTATGCCTACCAGTGTGTGGTTTATAATGGCTTGCAATGGAAAGACTCATTGTTGTGAATTTATTATTTCACTAACATTACCAGTCAGTAGGCTACGGTATGACTAAAGCTACCCAAACTTTGGACTTTGAATAAGCATCAAAAATGCTTTTGGCTGTAGTAAATTCATCTTGTCATTGCCATTAAGGAAGTGAGAGTTTTCTCAAAAAATGAGGGTATTCTGCAGACAGACAGAAGAGAAGCTAGGAGAGATGTCAAAATGTGACATTTCAGATAAAAATTGAGTTGTCATTTTAAATACACGTTTCTCACAATGACATTAACACAGAAGAGGAGGTGCTGGGTCAGAGCATGTGCCCAAGGAAGTCATTAAATGTTGTGATTTGTCTAGAATTTTGGCTTGCAGATGAGCCAGGCCTGGATTTTCACAAAATTTTGTTAAAATAGGTTCTTTGAGAAAGGATGTACTTCTTTTTTTTTACTTTAATTTTTGCTAATTGGAGTGACTTTGGTAGTCTTCAGATAAATAAAGTGTTCTACTTTGAATTGTTTATTGTGCTTTGTAGTGTGAAGGAATCTTTAGTTTCACATAAATGAAGGACAGAGAAATCTGCAATAGAGGCTTTTGAGACCAAATTTTATTTTTCATAACTTAATGGATCACCTGTTAATTATTAAAACTGTGTCATAGCCGTAAGAGTCTATCATGGCATTTTGTGGGACTACTAATGGCTGAGGTGAATCTATTCAGGTCCATATTTTGCAGTCCTTCCTCACTGTTCCCATGTGCAGCATCATATGTATCCTGCAGCTGATAATGAAACCACCTCCCTATGTCTCTCCTGTATTTTCCATTTTCTCCTCTCTGCCCACGCATCTTTTGTAGCCTGTTTATTGCTTTGAAGTTCATACAGCCCACTCAGGTTCATCTGTACTGCACAGCACGCTTTGCACCATCACTTCAGTCATGTGTTATTATATTAGCTATAGACTCATTTGTTTGCATACCTCAGAAAAGAAAATGTTTTTTGTTTGTTACCTTCTTTCCTGCTTCAGAAGGCTGGAGTTGTATGCTCTGTGTCCATCTGTGTATGCTCTGACACGTGCAAACAGAAGCAGTAGTTGGCATTTTAAAGTAGTATTGGCAAGAAATATTAATTACTTGTGTGAAACAGCCAGTACTAAATGATTCTGGGAGTTGATGTATTTTGCCTTTATGATGCCGAATTTAATTATCACCTACACTTCCTGTATCATGATCAAAAACTTTTTTCCTGAAATCATTTTGATCCTAAAAATTCTTACGTATCCCATAAGCAGAATGTCACAATAGCAAGCATTGCAGCCCTGATTCTCGAGATCATAGCTAAGACAGTGTGTAAGAGCTGTATGCCCAGGGAATTATGGCCTGTGCTGAAAGAGGATGTGAATAACTGGAGTCTGCACCAAAGCTAAGACCAACTAAGTTAGGATTCCTACATTATTTTAAAGCCAGATCACAAGTGTTGGGGGCAGAATGGAAAAGGACACTCTGCTGGTTTTGGCTGGGGTAGAGTTACTCTTCTGCACAGCATCTGGTAGGGAGCTGTGTTTTGGATTTGTGCTGAATTTGGATTTGTGGTTGATAAAATGGAGATGTTTTGTTATTGCTGAGCAGGGCTTGCACTGAGCCAAGGCCCTTTCTGCTCCTTGTACGACCACACTGGAGAGGGGCTGGGGGTGCCTGGGAGACACAGCTGGGACAGGTGACCCCAGCTGACCAAAGGGACATTCCAGACCACATCACATCATGCTCAGCATATAAAGTGGGGGGAAAAAAGAGGAAGGGGAGAGGATATCTGGAGTGCCAGCGTTTGTTTTCCCAAGTAACCTTTCCCTTGATGGAGTCTTGTTCTCCTGGAGATGGCTGAGCCTGCCTGTCTGTGGGAAGCAGTGACTGAATTCCTTGTTTTGTTCTGCTTGCATGCGTGGCCTTTGCTTTCCCTGTTAAACTCATGTTTTCCAGCTTTTGCCTTGCGATTCTCTTGGCAGTCCTGCTGGTGGGGCAGTGAGCAAGTGGCTGCCCAAGGCTTGGCTGCTGTCCGGGGTTAAACCATGACACAAACAGCATCTCTAATGGCAAAGCTGCTACTGTCACTGCCTTGTGCCACCAGCCCCTTCTCTCTATATGATGACCACAATTTTGCAGTATGGATTGGTTTGTTTTTAGTTTTGCTTTTCCAAAAACTATATCCAAAAACGAATTTTAGAAAGATTTCCAACCTCACTTTAAGGACTTCAACAGATGGCAAGTCTGTCACCTGCCATGGTAAGCAGGATTAATGTTTAATTGTCCTTGCAGTTACTGAATTTTGCCCTGCTCAGTGAAATACAGGAAGGTTTTCAGACTCCCTGTTGTGTCAGAGCAGAAGTACCTCACGTGTACCAGAAATCAAATGTGCATACTGGCTGTATGATCATTTATTTTTTACATATCGATATGCTCTTCTGAATTTTTTCACCCTAATATGGTAACTTGGCTTCATTGCAAACATACTGAATTTTATGTTTATTCTGTGAGTTTTGATGCATATGGCATCGCATCATTTTTGATAGAAATTCTAAGACTTTGTTGGTATCATTTTAACAGTAATGAGACATTAATTTCATCTTTTAAAGGACAGATTAAAGAAATGTCTACAGACTGAAAACATGATTTCAGAGGTCAAAAAAATCTCCTGAGAGAAAGTGGCATTCTTTGAGATCACAAGGTCAGTAGTACAGTAGCAGTTATTCACATGCATATATCTGTACAGTTATACAAGTCCAATTTCATTTTGTACCATTTGATGGTACAAAACATGGTGCTATATTTTACATCTCTGCAGGGATTTTCATTAGGACTTTTGGAAGAACGTAAGTAAAAAAAAAAAAGTCAGTTTTCCAGCTGCACCTTTGTGCTTAAAAATGCTTAAAATTCATGCTGAAACCTACTGGATCAGCATACATCAGCAACTTCCAGTGAAATTAGTTTTATGCAGGTAAAATGTTCCTAACTTATTGTCTGTATTTGTAAATAAATCATTATTGTATATTTGCATCCTTTGTCACTTGCTTGCAAAAGTATTGACTGTTTAAAATTTTAGAAAGGGAAACACCAAGTTACCTGAAGAGGTACTTTCAAGGCTTTTATTTTAATTGTGACATCATGATGTGATTTATTTTTTTCCAGTGACTGGAGGTAAGGGATATGGTTTATTCAGCCACAAAGAGCTGGCCAACACAACTCAAGTAGTAAATGTGTTCAGAGAACTGTGTGTAATCAGTAAAATATTTCAGTAATGTCACAGAGTAACTTAAAATGCTTGATAGCAAGAAAACAATGATAGCATCTTGGTTAACTAATTCATAATTTCATGTAAGCTTTACTGGGATATTGGAAAATTGGTATTTCTCTTTTATTTGTTTGTTATTAGAATGTCATTTTTTAATGTTGCACGTACTGATGAAGGAAAAATCAGGAAGCACAACTGTAAGTAACCCTTCTGAAGGGTCTGTTTGATTTAGGAGTTAACCATGATACGAATGCAGACATTAAACCCGGTTTTTGTGGGTCTAAGTGTGACAATTTGTCATATTGTTCTGATTTGAGATGTGGAGGAAGGATAGGTGTTCCCACCCCCTCCCTGCTTCTCCCTCTGGTACTCAAAGTTGGATTTATGGTCTGCGTAGGAGATCAGTAGAAAAGCGTTTCTTTTTCTGTGCTTTATTTAGTAAAGAACATAAGTAACTTATCTAATACATGAGATAATAGGATAAATAAAATAATAAAAGAACAAGCATGGTGGGTTTTTTGTTATTTGCTCACCTTGCCCTTTGTTTTGTGAAGAGCAGTTTTGCTCTATGTGCTCTTTAAATGGCAGGTTAACTGCTGTAGTTCATTCACAGGAATAAGCATATTCCAAAACCAGGTCAAAGTGGGAAAATCAATAATTTAACCTCAAATAGGTAGGATTTTTGAATTTCTCTTCCAGTTACAGGACAGATAATGATAGAAATGTAAGATGACAAACACAATTTTGAAGAAACATGTTTTACTGATATCACGTGTAAGAGGAAGGAATTGCTAGCTGACTGCAATTCTGCTTTGATTTTGTTTGGTTTGGTTTTTTGCTGGGCTTTTCTTTTTGCTTATTTTAAATATCCAGACACAAGGTCCTTGTCCACCATTATCTTTATACCACAATCTCTGGCTAACAACAAAGGGGGGAAAAAGACTACCACCACAACAAAAAAAAAATCCCCCAAACAGAAAAAAAAAACCAAAACCTTTCTACAGGTCTTGAAATGACTCTGCCTTCACAAGGTCTAAAGAGTGATGAGGATGAAAAATTTACATGTTCAAATCTCAATCCATTGTCTTAAAATGAGGAGAGTGGAGAGACAGCATAAATCACTAATCCAATTGTGCTAGAACAGCTGCCCAGATACAGCAACCGTGAAATCTGTGCTAGCAACCTGATTAAGTTGTTTTTTAACCACTGTGTGATCTAAATTAGCTCTGTGTGCAGTATGAGGGTATCTGGATTCAGTGGCTGCTTCAAGACATTTTAGCTCGTGGGGATGAAGCCCATTGAGAGTTCCTGCACAAATGCAATGTTTGCAGCCTCTCCAGTGGTGCTGGCTTGGGGCTGGATTGTGCACTTGGCACATAAGAGATGTGAGACATACAGAGATTTACCAAAGGCTGTAAATTTCTGAAGGGGACATTCACCACTATCACAAGTGCAACAGTTTTCCCATGTCAGGATCTATAAAACTGCAGGACAGCTGAACAGAGGATACTTCAGGAATAAATGATGGCATAGTCTTATTTTTAAAAAGGACATAATTTAATTTTGTGTGATGGTGCCTGCATTTTAATGCATAGCATAATAAAGCCTGAACCCTTTGGCTGAGGTCAGCCTATCTACTAATGTCTTCTTTTAGAAGTAGTTAAGCATATAAAGAAAAAAGTCTTCTCTTCCCATAAATACTTTCCAGTGGTTAAATTCAAGAGCTTTTAATTAGAAATTGCAAGATATGAGAACTTGGAAGATTTCTGTGGCTATAAATTCCCTCATAGCACTTTTTTCCCTAGAAGTTAGAAATACTGAATAAAAATATAAAAAGACATGTGTCCCATGTTGCAATTGCTGTAGAATTTATGTTGTAGTACCTGGGGCTTTTGTTATAAGTTGTGGCCTGTGGTTTCCTTTCTCAGAGTTTTGCTCAGATGTCAGTATTAGCTAAAAATAAATAAATAACTACTTTGTGGGGATGACAAAATCCACTATCCAGAGAGCAAAATTAATTTGTAGGTTTGTACTTTTTATGATGTAAGCTATAAAAATTCATGACTTGCCCATTTCAGGGCTGGGAGACAGTTTAAAAAACCAAAGTAATTCCACTGGAATAAGAATAAGCACTTTGATAGTATCTCTACTCTTTTGTCTGGTAAGACACGGATTTTGTTGATAGTATGATGTAGTGTTTGAAATATGACACAGGGAATTCAGAGACTTGCATTCTATCATCTAGAGTTTCCTTCCTTTGGGAATTTGAAGAATTCATTAAATAAATCTGACCAGAGGAGATTAAAGCCCTCTTTCAGCAAGGTGTTAAGTTGGATTCATAGTTAATCAAAATAATTGTGCTGGAACCATTGGTTTCTAATATTTGTTCTCTCTCAAATGAGGCCTTAAAAAATCAACCATCTAAAATGGCAGCAGAATAAGTAGTTAAGGATGCTGATGAACAATTTCCAAAAAGCATACTATTCACAATATTTTAAGAATCTTTCTTTTTACCTCTATTTCTTCATCACTATCCCTATTATCCTTTTGATTGTTTGAAAAGCATTATAATTCAGTGGTCTGGTTTAGTACTTAAGTAAGTCCTAGACACATTCTTGTTATTTCTAATCCATCAAGAGTACCCAACAGCTCCTTTATTTTCTTTATACCAGTCTAATGAGGTCAGAAAGGTCAGAAGAAACTAGCAAGAAGGGTCAGAGTGGCTTATGCAAGGGTCCTTTTCTGTAGGCTGATATTCAGCGTGCTGGGAATGGGTCTGGCTATAGTATTTGCAATCTGCAGTGAAATAATGACATGAGCAATTTGACAAGTAGGCTTCATTATCCTTTCCCACAAAATGTATTTCCACAACTAGAGCAATTAGTAGGGATTATCTTTGAGAGGAGAAATAAATGGCTTTTAACTGCTTCATGTGTACTAAAATACTGCTAGATGCTTTAAATTTTTCCCATGTGGAGAATTTATTTTGTCTTTTAAATTCAAGTGTCAGGATATCACCCTATATCAGAAGAAACAGTACTTTCCAATCCACTTACTGATCTAACTTGGAAATAGAATCCTGAAGTTCATATCATACTTAAGTTTCCAGACTTGACGCAAAAATTTTCCTCCCGCCCCCCACCTATTATTGATGAAAGTGCAAAATATTTTCTTCCTCTAATTGTTTTGACTTCTTCAGTGAAACAGGTTCTCTCTAACTGGTGGTCTTGAAGCCAACCTTTTACTTGTAACCACTGAAAGCACAGTTGAGGGATGGGTAACAATAAGATAATTGATTAGGTTTTTTTTAATTTGATTTTTTCAAATGGAGATGCTAGGTATGGAATAGTTAAACTGCTCAAAGTCCCACAGAAGTCCTTGTTACAAATGGATTTCAGGATGCAAACTGATGTCACATCTCTACTGCTAGTCCAATGCTAGCAGTTCAGTAAGTACTTCTTGCAATCCAAGGAAAAGTTTTGAAATACGACCATTAGTTAAAGTATTAATAACACCTGTATACTGAAAGTAAGAGTAGTGTAGCGCTTAAGAAATGCTATCCTATTTGTTACCAGTTTTTGTTCCTATTGCTGAATTGTTTGCAGTATGGCTATGGCTTGAGAGTCCTTGTTGGTTACCCATTTTTTAGTAAAAAATTCCTCTACATTTTATTTGACATTTATTTTGTGGACGTCTCAACTTTTGGGTTTGTTTTCTGAAGATTTGACTGGCTGATGACTGGGTGTTGGCCAGAGACCATAGTGTTGGATATCACTGGCAGATTCAGCTTATTTGCATGTATGGAACAAAACAATGGATGTGCAGACAGGCAGGAATTTTCATTTCTGGTTTGGGCTGTATTTGACTCAGCTATCAGCTTGTCTAGTGTTTGGATTTTGGTACTTCCCACACCCATGGATAGAAGTCTGAGGACACTGCTATATTTTCTCCAAATATTTTTTATAGCAGAGTGAAATCTTTCAAATCTTGCACTTGGTGAATTTTGCCTCTGTATTTGCTGGAGGGTTAGGATGCAAGGGAATTCTTTCTTGTTGCTTTTTCTTTTTTAATGGATAGAGTTATGTTCCTAGCATAAATTGGCCATCAGTGCCACAGTATGGTATTTCTGGTATTCTCATTCAATTAATTTTTCTCTGTCACTCATTTACTTTAGGACCTTTATTTTCAGCACATATATATTAGATAAAAATATATTTCCTAGATCTCAAAATAAACATTTTGGCCTCATCTTTCACAGTTCATCTTCAAGAATTTACTATATTTCATCTTCTGAAATGTTGGCTTGCCTGTGCTTTTTTCCACTCTTGGTTCTTTTATTCTTCTAATTGCTACTCAGCTTATTTTGGAAGTCACTTCATTCCTTCCATATCTTACAACTTTCTATAAAGCTATATTTTTAGTGGCCTTTTCCTATCTGTACTTTTTCTGGTTAATCTAAAAAAAAAAGAAAAGCTTACGTATAATGTCTCTGCTAACAACATATGTATCCTTGTCAAATTTTTACTGTAAGATTGTTTTCCAGTAAGCAGCTTGTCTCTCCTCCAAGACAGTTGACTGAACTCAGCTGTGAAGCAAAAGAAAAATAATATTCAAACTTTTTAACAATTTCCATCTCAATATTGCAGAATCTTGCCTTAAAATTGCATTCTTGCTGTGCTCTCTCGTATATCTCAATATTGCTTTAAAAATGATGTTACTTTGACCTGCTGATGCATCTATTTGTATCCCTATTAGCATCACTTTTTACTGTCATAAATGTGCATTCTTTATCTCTGCCTCTTAAAACAGAGGCAAATTTTTGGTCTTTTCCTGTCCACTTAACAGTCAGGGTTCACTAATATTGGTAACTTTTAAAATTTTTAAATCCTGTGCTGTTTCAAATGTTTTGGAGCAGTTCTTGCAAATGTATTTAATTGGTTGGTTTTTTTAAATTTCTTTTAAAACTTGCCTTTGTCATTGTGTGTATAAAATTGTCAGTTGTCATGCAAAAATAACTGTTACAAGATGACAAGTGGTGGCTCTTTGTTTTCTCTGCAATGCTAGGTCTTTGAATCCATCACTGCTTCCTGCTTGACATTTAAGATATTTTGCTTCTAAGATTATCTATCAGGTTATATATAGCTTTTAAGGCTGTAAATGCTGTCATTATTGTGGTATACTAATTTAAGGCATCAGGCAAGGTTTGTGGGGAAATTAGCATTTTTTAATTAGATTAGCTTCTACAGCTAGAAAAGTAGGCAGGCTTTTGTGTCTCTGACCCCTTTCTCATGTCCTCAAAGGGTTTGATTTTCCTACTCATCTCAGTTTGTCTACTTCAAGATACTGCTGTTCTCTACAGACTGCCTATGTCATTGCTTGACACACTGAATGTCATGACAAGGCTGGCAGTGGCTGATCTGGGGCTGTTCCTGTGTGATTATGATCACAAAGCAATTTTTGAGTTGTTTGCAATTTGCAACTACAGAAAAGAATAAGATCAGCACAGAGCATGTACCAATTTGTTGTTGTAAGTATGTAGCAAGCTAAATGTGACAGCTTTTCAGGAATTCTCACAGTGCTGGAGATAATAAGAGAAACTACAGGATACACACTGCACAGTTATGAACTCATTGCCTTTGTAAATGACACAGAATGTGTTTTCTGAATGTAAATGGGCCACTCCTGTCTCTCAATCCAAGACATCCAGGGCAGTGAAAATGTCTTTGCTCTGAAAAAGTAGAACAGTTGGCACTGGCAGATCTTTGCGTTTCTTGAAATCTTAAATGGCTGAAGTCTGCATTTGCAATCCTGTACCCCAGAGCCTATGTAAGTGGACATAGGGCAGGAGAGCAATTCCAGGCTGGCAGCTAGAACACTGCTAGTGTCACTGAAATCTGCCCACCCCAGAAGATGGAAAGAGAGAGCCAAGGATCTTGACTTCCTGCTCTTCAGTCACAGAACCAGTGAGTTTTCCCCTATGAGCTTGGAGCTGTTGATGTGGTAAAAGTCTGTTAACAGCAAATGACAGCTGGTGCTGTCAGCTTGCACCTTTGCTGTGACCTGGAAGGTCAAAAGAGACACACTGACTACACTATTTCTAAATATCTGACAAGCCCAGTATTATCTCAACTTAATATAGCAGAAATAAACATGGTCCTCATGTTCTTAGAAGGGAAAATATTATGATGGAAACAATATTATCCTCAGTGCCTAAAGATGTTAGGCCAAAAGAATTAATCCCTTTGAGAAGTCACAATCATTGCAGGGATGCCAAAAACCACACTGAGTTGGTAATTGCTTCTTTTCTGCAACACAGGAAGCTGTCAGATGATGCAACTTTGTATCAGGTGATATCAGCGGTCCCTACGGTTTTGTCTGTGCCATAAATAGGTGATCCTAATGCAAAGTATTTGAATGTAATCCTGGTTGAAAGTTGTAATTTATTTTTTTAAGATGTTCACTGGAAAATATGTTGAATAATGATTTTAAAAGGGAAAAAAAAATTACTCCTTTGCAAGTGCGCCAACACAAGAGGCTGCAGTCTTTAGGGACTGTAGTCTGACATCCTCAACCCTTGGGTATTGTACTGCTGTCAGGGTGATAAGTGCGTCTACTTAATATTGTGAACGAAAAATCTAACTGAAACATTAAGTTCTCCAGCTGGTAGGTTTCAAGCAGTTTAATTTAAAAAAAAAAAACAAAAAACAAACCATGATGGTATCTGAAATACTGAAATCTTGAAAAATATTTGAGGTATAAAAATGCTCTAATTAAAGTCTTTATTTAGTTCTGATCCCTTTTAGGTGGAAGTCTTAGATAAAACAGTCACTCGATAATTACTTTTACAAAAGAACTTCCAAACTTGATCATGTTGCAGAAATGTTGATCCTTGCACAATCTCTGGGCATGTAGCTACTACACTTAACCCTTTATGCTCCTAGAAAATTGCACCAAAACCACAGTGTTTTGAACTTCAAACATCAGCTGGAAACAGTGTAATCAGATGAAAACTCAGTCCATTTTGATCTCTAAAGTTATACAAGAACATCCTGGAACTGTCCACTGATTTGCTAATATGAATGAGGTTATTTAAATACCGCTATCTATCTTCCTATATGAAAAAATGACAATCAGTGTTCCTCTAGAAAGCATATTTCTGAATTGGACTGGCTAACTTTCACAATAATGGTTGGAAGGGACCCTAAAGATCATCTAATTCAAAGCCCTCTGCCATGGACAGGGATGTTACCCACTTAGAACAGATTGGTCAAAGACCTATCCAACCTGACTTTGAACACTTCCAAGGAGGTGACATCCACAACTTCTCTGGGCAGCCTGTTCCAATGCCTCACTACCCCCTGATGAAATAATTTCTTCCTAATGTCTGATGTAAATGTCCCCTGTTCTAGTTTAAAACAGTTCTCCCTTGCCCTGTCACTATCTGTCCATGTAAAAAATGACCCTGTCTCTTTTTCATAAGCCCCTGTTAAGTACTGGATGGCCACAATGAGATCTTCCTGAAGTCTTCTCATCTCCAGGCTGAACAGCGCAACTCTCTCAGCCTGTCCTCACAGGAGATACTCTCCAGCCCTCTGACGATCTCTGTGGCTCTTCTCAGGACTTGCTCTAACAGGTCTGTGTCTTTCTTGTGCCGAGGACCCCAGAGCTGCCCTCAGTTCCACAGATGGACTCTTCTGACAGTAGAGGGGCAGAGTCAGCTCCTTTGACCTGCTGGCCACTCCTCTTTTGGTGCACTTGGATTTCTGGCCTGTAGAGCACACTGCTGCCTCATGTACTTTTTGAAACCTTAGAATGTTACAATGACACTGTAAAAAGTTTTCTGTAAAAGTACAGCAGTTCAGCTTTTAACTTGATGGAAATTATATATATATATGCTAGGAAAAAATATTTTGGATATTGAAGTATATGAAAAGATTTTTCATTTAATTTCTTTAACACTGATGTTAGGGCAAGTGAAATCATTATTGTGTTTTTAGGGTAGGAGAAGGGAAATTACCTGCAAAAGACTTTTACTTTATTAATGTAGGCTGCTGCCATGGAACATTTGAGGGAGGTGGGGTCTGGAAAGGAATTGTGTTGTGTTGTGCTGGCAGAGAAAACTCAGCATAAGCAATAATGTTCCCATTGCTGTGCTGATGTTATCACTGATGCTGGTAGACAAACAAAGAAGTAAATAAAAATTACTTTCAAGCTCTCCTGGATACACAAGAAATCAATGCTGGCCAAATGGAAGGGGACAGAATTATTAAAGAAGAATCAGTTTCTGTTCTTTAAAGGTTATTTGAAACAGTGAAAAGCTATCTTGCAACCTAGCATTCAGTGTTCTTTCAAGCTTTAAATGATTGTGTTGTATGTGGGATGTACAAAGGTGGGAAGAAGTGTTGTAGCAGATTCACTTCCTGGGGAATGAGATCCTAAGCTGATGTTCAGCAATTCTAGGCAGGCACCTTTTATTTTAGAATTTAGGTGGCTTCTTGTCTATTAGATTGAAAGTCCACTATGTAACATTATGTATTTTATTCTAAGTAGTATGTTGAAAATGTCTTGTGTTTTAAGTTGGAATGCTTCATAAACTAACTGCTGTAAAATGTAAAAACCTATTTACATCGCTGCTTAGATATATCTGTGTGTCTGGTATACTTTCACATCTGTCTCTGCTCAAAATACTTGTTTTTATGGTAGATGGGAACAAATTTGAAGATTGTAACAATAAAAAAATACATTTTTCTGTGGAAGACAAAAACTAAAGAGCTTGTCTGCTTCACTGTGGAAGCTGAGAAAACAAGCAACGAAGTAATGTTGCTGGTTTATTAACAGTGGTGCTTTAGGAAGGTTTGTTGGTGACAGCGCTGTGAGGAAAGACGGTCTGCTTCCGTCTGGATTTTCTTCCTGTTCCAGCTGCCTTGACAGTGAACTTCTTTGTGGTTTACTATGGTACATAAAAGGGAACTAGGAGAACCAAACAGTTGGAGAGAGAAAATACTAGCTATCATGCTTGCTTCAAATATCTCCTAATTTTATTTAATTTGAAACTTTCTGGTCAACAGCCAAGTGAAATTTTTAAGTTGGAAAATGATACTATGAGAAAAGGTGTCCTGAGTAACCAAACAAGGAAAAGGGGTGGACTAAGAAGTATTTCAGTTAATTATAAGCCAAAAGGCACCTTTGTTTCTTCTGTTTATGTCTTACAATTTCTAACCACACCGAGCATAGCTCTGTGTAGTTCTGCATTACTCCTCAGCATGCATCATATTGGAATGTCTGAGGTGTCATGGAAACTGGATGGAGAAAAGCTGGCTTATGAAGCCATACCAGTCAGCACAGGCAATTTCTTTTCAAGTACTTGCCTTCTTCTGTCTTTTTTTTTTTCTTTTTTTTTTTTCTGAGAGAATGACCACTTTGCTCTTTCAAAGAGAACTTACTTTGTTTTACTTGAAAGAATCCATGCTCTTCTGGCATTTTGAATGATGGTTGTACCAAGCATTACATTATTAATTATTTGCTTTGATTATTCACATCATCTAAAGCAATAGCAGTCAGGAGATTCTTTTGCTACTTGGCTATACACCTCTCAGTACACTAGTTTGCCTGCCAAAGTTAATATTTCTTTGATTTTGATAGATAACTATCAGTTTTGAGAAAGGTTGTGAAAGGAAAAAGAAACTCTGTGTCTTTACTGCAGAGGAATATTTTTGTTTGTGTACAATAGCTCTTCTAAGGCATAATATTTTTCAGTGCAGTTTTCCGAAAGGAAGTGTGCTCTTCTCTGGGATATCAGCCTAGAAGAGGTTAATTTTATCTTGGAAAAATGTAGTTTATGGAAGATGTAGCAAGAATTATCATTAAAAACAAGGTTTTCAAGACTTGTGCTAAAAATCATTGGGGAGGGATATGAAGAGAATTCATTCTTACTCTGTGCCAGTTTTTTACTCCATGATTTAAAAAGTTGCCTCTGGTCAAGCAGATATTAAGAGTCAGAAAAAAAGCAAACTGTAGATGGTGCCCTTCAAATTGGCATGGCAGGGTAAGGGTGCCAGAAGTAGGAGTGAAGGACAGCAATAGCAGCCTTACACTGACATTCCAGGAGTCACTGTATGAAGTTTGCTGATGGGATTGCTAGAGTGCCAGAAATCAGAACAGCTGCTCACAGACCTGCCCCTCATTTACGAACTGCCATCTCCATTCATCTGTTGATCTGAGGAGATCACCTTTCAAATAGATTTTGTCTATTTCCATTCATTTCACTGACTAGAGTCTTATTTCAAAACATGGTGGTATTTCTTTGCTGAGAATGCCATTTATGAATGAGTAATATTTTCATATTTGTGCAGTTCAGGAACCCAAAGAATGTCATTCCTCCTGTCATGGCAGCCTATAGTTAAGGTGACACTGCTTGAAGATTGTTTTGCTGTGACTGACCTAGAGAAAGCTAGACATTTGGGGCCAGGGTGAGGAAATTTATTTGATAAAATTATATTTGGTCTAGAAAGAAATATGTAGAATTTATACTTAAGATTATCCTATCCCAGTGTTACTGACTGTAACTTTAGATTAATTAATATTACACTATTTTTCTTCATTTTTAGCTCTGTAGAACTTCTGTAATGGCACAATTCCATGGGAAGTTTGCAGCTATGCCTCTTCCCAAATTCAATTTAGAGAAGTTTGCATGGGCAAGGTTTATAGATCTTACCAAAGGAACAGCCACAAATCATCTATTCCCAACCCTGAAAGCCAGTGCTGAGGCATTTAGAGCTGCTGCTGCTGCTGTAGCTCGTAAATTGCAAACCACGGCATACGAACTATGCTGTTTGTAAGAGCTGGAGTAGAGCATGCATGGTCCACTGAATGCATTTTACAAATCCTGGACTTCAAATCTTTTTTGTCACTAGAAGACTGTAAAAATTTCAGCAAAACCCTCTGTTTACTTAAGTGATATGGAAATTATTATATTTCTGGTGTGCTTGAAGAAACCAGACCTCTTGCATTTTATTGCAAGGTACAGGATTCCAACCTTTAGAATAACAAGGCATTGAGTGGTGCAAGTTGTCCCTTTTTTGCTTCATGAAATTGAACAGTGCTCTTCCCGTAAGTTTGATTTTTTTGTGATTCATCCAACTATGATACAGGATATAGAACAGCAGATTATGTTTGATAGCCAACGAAATAATGTAGTTGCATTAGGTGGAAATGATTTGAAGTTGAAATCATGGGCTTAGTCTGGTTTGTGATATATGGCTGGTTTTGGGTTATTATGGGTCTTTGGGGTTTTGTTTGGGGTTTTTATTTGTTTTTAAATTCTGACCAAGATATGTATTTCAATGCATATAACCTTTATAAAAGTACTCAAGTCTAAATGCATATAGAGTAGAATAAACCAGGATTTATAAAATTGTTACTTAGTAATGATGGCAATTATTCAGAGTCCAAATTTCCTTAACCAGTTCACTTTTGCTGTAGCTTCTGTGAAATGGGAAAGCATAAGAATGTTCCTATTAATTGTCTTACAAAGTAGATGTGGGATCTGACAGTTTACCCTTATTTGCAGATGGTCAGAAAGTTCTTGATTCTGTTTCCATTTGGGTTCACAAAGAACCTTTTATTCGAGGAGAGAGAGCCCTTGCTTACCTCGACTCCCATGGGAGACCGTGGGTGGAAGAAACTGCTAAGCATTTGTATTCTCCTACTGTTGTTTCAAGAAGAGGTGGATTTGGATTCTCTTGAAGAAATCCTGGCTGTTACAGGAGGGATATTGCGAAGTGTTGTCTCTTCCTTCTGTGGAGTGACAAAGGAGGCCTCGGTTTTGGCTCCTGTGAATCTCTTGGGTGATCTATAATCCCTTTCGTGGTGGCAAAAATGCCCTTCCTCAATGCTGCGTTTGGGCAGAAATTCAGCAATGTGGCTCTGATAAAGACTTCCTTCTCTTTAGTAACTCTGTGAGAAGACGGGATGGGATGGAATATAATTTAGCTACCTAAAAATATCAAGTTATATTTAGGAAATTCAAAATTCCACAATGGAGGATTGAAGCTTCCCTCCCTCCCCCCACCAACCTTGAAGAAGTGATTAACCGAGGGTGCCTCTCAGCATGGAGACTGCTTGCTGCTATTGTCTCCTGCAGAAACAACTCTTTGCTGCTAACTGGTTTAACTGTATCATGTCCTTGAACATGTTTTCCTCTAACCACCTTTCAGGATTTGAGGACTATTTCATAGTGTATATAACAACACACAGAAAAATGTGATAATAGTACTCTTTTCCTGATCAATTTTTGTTCTTTTCCTCTGTCAAACATTTGGGTTTTCTTTTTCTCCTAGTGCTACTGCAGCAGAAATGCCTGCCTTTTGTTTATGTCTTCCTACACGAGCATTGTGACATCATCAGTGGTATCGCCAGGGGAAAAAAATATGCATAGCTGTAGCTAAACCAGCTGCTCGTTAGCAATCCTTCTAGTCTGCTTTCATTTCTTCTCATTAATGTACACACAGGAGTGTTTCCTGCCTAAGAGACATGGAAGGTTCTCAGCCACAAAACATCTGCTCAGTCCTTGTCTTTGGGTAGATGAAAACGGTAGCACTTCAAAATACACTCATCCTTGATAATGGCATTTCTGAAAAACTGAAATGAATGTGAGAGCGTAGAAGATACTCATTACTGGATTTAGTTGTAGGTAATTCTGAATCCTTTGCTAACCATCTTGTATAATTCAGTGTAATCATAGAGACTGCATATCAACTGTTACAAAACCGTAATAATACAAACCGAGCAAGATGCCAAGAACAATAAAGAAATGAGTTTTGTCATTGATTTGCATGACGACACGGTAAGGCGAATAATCTGTTAGTCATGCTTGTCCCTTCTTCCATGCAAATCAGCAGCAAAACTTCCACTGACTTTGATAGGACCAGAATAATGCCAACCATGAGCTACAAGCTGTCATTTATTCTAATGAGAGAGATCTTAAATAGAATAAGGAGGTATTTCATTTGTGGAATGTTAATGAGAAAACAGTTTCTTTTGCTATCTCATGTTATCAAAATGCTCTGAATTATTCTAGAGATAATTGACTGTTTTGTAGAATAGCTGCATCTTTGCAATGTTAATATTATGGATAATTGCGTGTTCGGTACGAGTTTTCAGGGTGGAGGAGAGATGTTCATTTATCATCACTAGCTGTTTGTAGAAAGCTAGCTTCAAATTGGAATATTCACAGAATTCACTCTGCAGTAGGAATCAAGCTGTCTCCAAATATTCTAGTATGGAACCCTGATACCGATAATGGATCAGTAAAAAAATAATTAATATTTACCTTTTTCTGTAAGGGCTTTTGTAATTTGAATTTAGATATTCACTTATTCTAATATGAAATACTCAGGTGAATGTTAAGTTTTTAACCATTATAAGATGTTATTTAAATTTATAATTTTTTGTTTAAAATAAACAAGAAAACCCAAGCCAACCAACCAAATGCACACACGCGCACACACGAAAACAAACCCCAGAGGATCACCAACTATTACCAAGAAGAGATTAGACTTCACTGTATTACATAATTTGTCACTTGGATTTGAGAGTAATCCCTGCTCAAATGGCCAATACTTTTTCACCTGAGTAGCCTCACTGAAGCCAGCAAAACTCATTTAAGACCAAAGATTACATGATAATGCCCTTGACTGATGAGACAAATTTAAATTAAAGGGCTGCTTTTTAGGTACAATTTTTCATTTGGAAGCTCATCCTCCACATAAACACTGGCAAATTAAGTGTTGGCAAAATATTACCTCTTCAGAATATTAATTTCAGTGTGTACTGTGTGCAGAGCGAGGCAGACAATGCATGGCTTGTGCCACTCCCCGCAAGAAAAAATTACTTTTAACAAATCTCTTGAATTTCTTCTTGGACCAGTGTTACAGTGGGAATGATACTAATAATTAAAAAAAAAAAATCAGGGGATTTCCATAACAACTGGTGTCTTAATGAACTAAAGAAGTCTTAGAATTTGTTATTCCTTCCTCATAGTAGACCTCAGCTGATAAAAATATCCGTAGCCGGTGAAATCAGTGGCATGCCTGGCTTTCTCAGACAAAACTCCCATGTGATCACACAGGCAGCCTCAGTGAGCCCGAAGCTGCTCAGCAAGCAGTAGGTAATGAGTCTTTGTGCAGAGTGAAGCTCTTGTGGCTGAACAATAAAGCATATGGTACCAGCAATAAAACACAGTGCTGGGAAATTTAAGAAGATTCTGCTGGAAGTGGGAAGACAGTGAATATGTCAAACGTTATAAAATGACGATCAATCTGGTTTGGGTCCTAATTAATAAAAACAGTGCATGGATTGGAAAAACAACAATTTGAACAGGTCAGTTGTTTTACAGATTCTTCACACACTTCAGTGTTTTAAATATAAATGGGGTTTTTGCTATTTCTTTATTGTTAATAAAGCCAGGTTTTTTTCTTTTTGTAAGGTGGGATTGGAAGGATGCACATCAGTGTGATACCAAGCTAAATAAATTGTGTAAGTTCTGTGATCAATTTCATTGTAAAAATGTTTTTACCATTATTCCTATGCAATTCAAACTTCAATTGTGCATGAAAAATGGGATAGCAAGTAAAATTAAATTTATGCTAGATGGATCATTTACCAATATCATAAAATATTTAGTAACAACAATCTATTACTCTGCTGTGTATTCGAGACTAATTCTTTCTCAGTAGGAGATCTGTAGTGTTTGTGTGTGGTTAAACATAATGTAACATTAGAGCATATCTAACAGTGCACTTATATGGGGTTTTTCTTCCAAATTCTTCTCGGAATTTTTGGAAGTGGTATTTTGTGTTATTTTTAATGCAATTGTATACACATGGGATACATTATAACCCTCTGCATGCATTTCACTCTAATATTAATGCAAAATATGTTATTTTTTGATCAAGTAATTATTTTTTCATAGTAGTTCGTAGTTAATTATACATAATTATTTTATTTTTCAAAACTGCTCCCAAAGATTTCTGTGGCCTGTGTTTTTCTTACAGAGGACAGACGTGCAAATTCTCGTTGATTTCACATAATGTAGAAATTAACCATGTAAAAGTTTTATTCCTTAAATCTTTTTACAGTGTTGGGTTTGGAGTTTTTTTCTTTCTTTTCTGAGTGCTGAAGATCGTAAATTAGATCTGATAATTTTTGGGGAGCATTTCAGCAGGAAGGAGATGGAGCCCTTGAAAAGCGATTGGGGAAATAAAGAAACAAAACTGGAAATGTAGAGAACAGTATCTCTTTTCATGTGCACTTACGATTTCAAGGGAGAAATGTGATTTATAAATAGCACGTTCATTCCGTGGCTGTGGCCGTGCGGGCGGCGCAGGGCCCGGCGCTGCGGGCGCGGCGCAGCCGGGGCTGGAGCGATGCGCTGGCGCTCCGTCCCTACAGGTCGGCTTTGTGCGGGGCTGCGCGCACAGCGGAGCCCGCGCTGCCGGCGCTCTGTCATTAAAGGAAGCGAGAAGGGGAAGGAAGCCGGGTCTCGGGCTGCAGCGCCGGGGGCGGGGGGAGCGNACGGACACGGACACGGACACGGGCGGGGCCGCGGCTGCCTCCGCTGCGACCGGGGCCGCGCAGCCCGCGCGCTTTCGCGGTCGGAAATGTGCTTGGGCTTTAAAGGCGTCATTTTCCAGTTGCAAATGCTGCTGATACCTAAGCGAAGGTGCTTTGCAGTCCCTGGTTTAAAACGGTTCTCCTGTAAAAGGTAATTTTATGTTGCAATCCTGATATAGCTTGGCATCTCAGAACGCAGGCCTGTTCGTGTTTTAGACAATAGATCGGAAAGGATATGTGAGAGTACTTTTTCACTGTACTTACGTGCAGCTATTAATTCATTCTACAGAGAACCCTGGTAATATCGCAGTAACACCTGCAGTACGTACCATAAG
The DNA here is from genome assembly GCA_013397155.1 of Irena cyanogastra. NCBI lineage: Eukaryota > Metazoa > Chordata > Aves > Passeriformes > Irenidae > Irena > Irena cyanogastra. The sequence goes on along the minus strand of VWZV01005865.1, from coordinate 780,928 downwards.
ATTGGATGCGATAACACTGAATGTGTCGCTCTATGCTAATTTAAATGGAGAAAATATAGCAGTATACAGTCATGCAATTATCACATAATTACTATATTCGTCTAAAATGAGTACAGTGGATTTTAAATTTAAATTTATAAGGTAGTTAGGTACTCATAGTAAGTGCATACGGGGATAAAATTAACAGTGTGCAGTAAAATAACAATAGGAGCATCCCTACAGAACAGCATTCCCACTGTTACAATGGAATCACAACTTTGAAATACACCTGTCTTGTCTATTTATATAGGAAGGAAACAAAAAACCAAATGTTTTTCTTGTGGATCAGGCTCTTCATATTCTAAAACACTGCCAGTATCAAGTTTTTCAAGAAAGCTTAAAGAGAAAATTCCTGAAGCATAAAGGTGTTCTGTGTTGCTACCAAGTTATGGTAATTTTAAGACACACTTTCCTTTACCCCATCTAGACGCTATTAAAAGTGTGGTTATGTAAATATTTTATGCTGCAATTTGAATGGTGGCTGTTGAGTCTCTTTAAGAATCCTAAATAGAACCAAATCTTTATGTATTTATCCGGCATTTTGGAGACAGAGATGTGATTTTGATCTCTCATGTTACTGAAGCTTTGTGTTAATTATACTGGCTTAATTTACTTCTGGATCTGAGGCAGCTGAATCTGCTGTGCAGTGTTTTGGTTTGAAGGTACAGTGTTTACTATGTATCTTAGTTTTTTGGTCTCCATTTTTTATCAGAAAGAGGAATTTGCATTTATTGTGAAACGTCTTGCTTTAGACAGATGCAGTAGTTGACTAAATGAAGTGTAAGTTCAATATGAATTGAGGACATGTAAGTCATAGTTTAGAGTACACAGCGGCAAATGTTTGGAAACTTAACTCCAAAGCTTAAATATTTTCCCTGAGATATCAACAGATGACTGTCTCATCTAAAACTTTTGCTTGCTCTTAAAATGTACTTCCAGTAACTGAACCTTGAAGTTCAGAGTTGTTTTCCCTTTGAACAAGCAGGTGGAAAGTCAGGCTGAAGCAAGGCAGCTATAATGTATTGCAGCATTGGTAAAGATGTCTTAAAGATAAGTTTACATGCAGTCTGTCATTATCTCTTCTTGCCCTTTCTCTGAGCCAGACATGATGCTGAGAAAAACTGGATTATAGATGTGCCTTTTCCTCAATAACATATCCCCAAACACCATCACATCTTTAAAATACTGATACCTGCCAGTGAGTTTTGATCACTGTTGCTTCATTGCTCTTTTGTAGGCTTTTTTGACCCTGGAAAAGGGATTGAGTGTAGATGAAAGACAAATACGACTCATCTACAAATGTACAGAAGCCAAAATATTTACTAGGTTAAAATAGTTCAGAGATAAATAGCATGTCTTTCATTTCTCCATCTCTCTACAGATATGGATACAGTATTCTAATGAAACTTGTCATAAATGGGAGGTGTGAGTAATTGATAGGAAAAAAAGTAAAACCAAATTGGAAAATTGTGGCCTTTTTCTTCCCTTACATTTGCATATAATTCTCTCTTACAGCTCCTCTATCTCTACACCCAGCCTACAAAAAGAGGTTTGTATTTTTAGCACCTCTGCTTCGGTTTTCCATCACTTCATACAATTTTTCCACAAAGAAATAGGGAAAATGGGAAAAGGAGTAAAAGCTTCTTATTGCCATAACAATTTGATGGAAAATTCACTTACTGTGTGTAACTAGACAGCTTACATACTGTGAAGTTAAGGATGAAAGGAAGAGGAGCTGCTTGAGTTTTTTAAGGCTTTTCTATGCTTAACCCAAAAATATAAGCAAGAATACTTCCTAAAAACTAGTATCCAAATGCATTGGACAGTTTGCATTCAGGCTTTCAGATGAAAAGACACATGGCTTTTGTTTAGTACTTCATAAATAATTTCATGAATATATAACTTGAAGTCCTGATTGATTTTGAGGCTGTTTTGTATCCTGCTCTTTCATAAGCAGTAGGGATTTGCATATTTATTCCATTGTCTAATGTGAAGTGGGAAATGTGGGCTGCATAGTATGGAGCCTGACCCTCACCAGTCGTTCTGAGGGATACGGGCAGGAACTACAACATCATTTACCGCTTGCAGCTTCACCATCTCGCGGAGTTGCTGGATTTTGATGAGGAAATGCAGGCAATGATACCATTATGTAGTGGAAGGCTGCGGAGTAAATAAGCCCCTGTGGTATGTGTAGCTCTCGTTAGCATGCTGCCCTTCATTACATTTATTTACTCAGTTCTGGCGGATCATTTCTGTGCATGCCTGTGAGTGAGTGATATTTTCCCGTGTGCTGCTAGGCGGGATAAAGGCTGCGTGCCGAGCCCGGGCCGCGGCCGCGCTGTGCTGCCGGGGCTGGCCGCGCTCGCTGCGGCCGCTGTCGCACCGCCACGGCCACTCTGCAGGGCCAGGGTGACTGACAGAGCGGCCCCAGGCCCTGCTAGGGCTCCCAGCTCGGGGAGGAAGGCTTTCATTTCAAACACACCTCCCCGGGCTGCCTGCGAGTGGGGTCGGGGCTGTGGCGTGTCCCACCTGAGGAGCACCTGGCCGATCCTTCTGGCATGGTGAAATAGGCTGACGTGGTGGTGCTGGCTTCAGGAGGAGCCTGGGTTTTTTAACTAGGGGTATGAATTTCATGATGAACTGCTTAGTGATTTAAAATCTGTTCTTTGTCGCTATTGAACAAAGTCTGCTTTAAATGTATCATGAAGATGTTGAAAAGGAAGCCGGATTGCAGATGTTTTTAGTTGCACTTCCTAAGCGATAGCCATCTCTAGTAAATGCCGTTCGTGTGGGGGTGGTAGGGTGAATGTTGAAAGCCACAAAATGTATTTGTTAATTGTTTTTAGTGTGGACAACAAATGGTAGCACTGCTTACTTCCAACATGAACTGTGACAGCTGAGCAGGATATTCGCAAGCAAACATTTTTGACTTTTAAATATTTTATTTTAGGGGCGGGGAGGGGAATCCCACAACTCCGGGGAATTGACTCCCAGAGTTGCCATTGTTTTGTTCTCCTGCTGTGCCAGGGTCGTTATTGAAGTCGTACACTTTCAGAGTAGCCAGAGGTTTAACTTTGTAGCTTTCAGTTAAGTTGCTCAGTTGTTTACCGTTATGCCCTTCTCACCCACTCTTACTTATAAACAAACATCTTTCAACAATAAAGTGGAAAAGTGGAAATTGCACAGTATTAACCTTTTAGCTCCTTTGGAAAGGACAGAGTGATCAGACATTTACTAAAGCAAAATATATCAAATAATAAAAAAAACCCACCTCAGGTTGGAAGTGTAAGCCACATACCTTCACAGCAGTGCTTTTCAGGAGAGTGTAGGGCAGATAATTAATTTTGTCCCAGCAGACTCCCCTGGCTGAAATGGTGCTGAATGGTCATAAGGTGCTTACAAGTCAGGCAGTGAGATGGCAGTGGGCTCACTGCTCAGCTTCTGTTCATCACTGTCTCTGTGACAAGAGTGCCTTGGGAATTGCATGGGTACATACTTATTATTAGACCTGCAGCTCTTCTCTCAGCTTTCTAGTGAAGTTTTCAGCTTTGAATTATAAAGTGAACTGAAAAGTATTCTTAGGCATGTTTATTAGTATACAAGTCACTACAGGCATAAACTCCCAATTTTCTTTAGTGTGAAAAAAAAGCGCCGAGAGTCAACGTTCAATTTTAACACAACTGGGAATGTAATTTTAGGTCAGTCTTACTGTGGTCTGTCATGTTGTGTTAGCACCACAGGCCCTTCCTTTGGGTGCCTTTGTGTTGATTATACACAGGTACACGTGTACAGGTGAGTAAGGGTCTATGGGTAATTTTTGCTGGCCACAAATACGAAATTACTATTGGAAGTTTTGCCTGTAATTGAATATATGCTTTTAAAATCCTTTTTGAGGTTTCCAGTTATTGAAATTACTGAGAAGACTACTGGCTTGCAGAGAAACATTTTAGTTTATTGATTACACATATTTTGTCTGTCTTCATTAAAAAAAAAAAAATCTCATTCTCTGATACCGTGGTCACTAAATCTGGGACTTCGACATCTTAGAGTGGCTGATCTTTTTGACTCATTTGTTAAGGAAATGAGATTTATGCAGTTATGCTTTCTCTGTGCCTGTCATATTGTTCAACTTGTCTATCATATTTTCCTAATTAGTTTTTTAACCTGTTAGCTTGTATCAGCTGAGCTTGAAGCAGAAGCAGTCAATCTTCTTCAAGTAGGGTGCAAATGGGTGGTGAGATGGTAAAGAGAGATCACTAGTTCACACCAGTAAAAACCAATTTGCACTGTGGCTAAGACCCTGATTATCAAAGTAACCACATAGAGGAAAGCTTAAACACCATGATCCTGGGTAGAGCATCAGTGAAGCAGCCCTCATACTGTGCCTTGGGTAATCCATCCAGAAGAGACAAATCCACAAATAATCAAGTTCCGTTTGTTTCTTAGGTTTTTTCTTTTTTTTTTTTTGTAAACTTGAAATTAAATTCTACTCATTTTTAGCTGATAGCTGAGTAGCTTATTTTTACCTTGTGCTCTTCTTAGAAGATAAGGTGAATTGTCAATTCCTTACATATATATCAATTGGCAGAAGAAGACTTCACAGTTGTTTTGTATGAATTCACTGTTTCCTGCATCCAGTAATTTGTTGTGTATGTTACAGAGGGTCTTTTGGTGAATTTCTCTCATCAGTGTTTAATTGTGAAATAATATCATTTCTAAAAATCTCCAGGTTTTTAAAAAATAAATGTATTGTTTTTCAGAGTTGAATAGATACACCATGTATGGTGCAAAATCAAAAAGCAAATTGTAGAAGCAAATAGCAATTTTACATCTTTTATTTTTGTGTAATTTTTTTGTGGGCCTGAATACCTTCTTAGGAGTGTCTTGGGTGTGCATGAAAAATGCAGATTGTAGCATTATATTTTGGTTGTGCATTGTCCTTGATCTAGATAGAAAGCTTGAATTAGTATAACCATAAAGCTATTTTTGAAGATAGCAATTTCAAAACATCACAGCCTTCCAGTAGATATTAATAATTTATATTTTCCAATACGAATAGTTTTATTGATTTTATTCTCTAGGGAGAAAGATGCACTTGAACATATTTTTACTAATTTTGGCTTTACTTGAGGCCAAGCCTTGAATGAAGTCATGATTTTACTGTCATGCCGTGGAGCTACATTCATTTCATTGATGGCAATTGAATGTTGGCTCCTGCTGACCAAAAATTATTTTTGTTTTTAGGGGCTTGTTTTATTCTTCCTCATATATTTCTGCTGACGAGAATAATACGTTTTCTGGTATTTTCCTAGCTGTTTAGTTTCTCCCATTTTCTTTCAGCTTTATGATAAAAAATAGCAGCAGAGTTTTGGGCTACCAGAGAAGCCAGTCTGTGACTTTACATGACTGCTAATAGCTGTGCCAAATATTTACATGGCGTCTTAAAAATGTGCACAGCACTGTGATTTTATTAGAGAATTGGGTTAATTATGTTCTTTCTAATGTCAATGTTTATTAAAAAGATAGAAAACAAGCTGTTACGGGAGATTTTTATGCTTTTGGTGTTAAAAAAAAAAGAAGGAAAAAAAATAAAAAGCCCATCAGCCAAAAATCTTTTGGTTGGTTCCTTACAAGTCATTGGATGCAAAGAACCAAAATCACACCATAAATTTTAAATGTCTTGCTGCTGAAGTTGAAAGAATATGATCTGACTGTTGAAGTATTGGGGCTCCACACTGTTTTTCATGTGTTCCCTCGCTGAACCTGGAAACTCAGATCCGTCCATGCTTGCATAGGAATAGTAGAAGGTATTCCTGTAGCTGTGCCTTTTTTTGAGTGGATGTGACAAGGCAAGGCATGAGGTTGGACAAAATCCTCAGCCAAGCTGGAATTTGAAGGCTGAACTGAGGAGAGTTGGAGCAGTGTCCTTTAGGGAACGTGCTGAGCATGTCTATTGTATAACGCTGCCGCAGTACTGAAACGCAAATGGCTGCTGGCTCTGCACAGGCAGGTCTTTAATATCACAGGGCTTGGTGCATAATAAGCTGAGTCCCTTTTTCATGCCACCTCTGTGGTGAATTCTTATTACCAATATTTGTTAAAGCATCGTAAGTGCGTAGATACGTTAAATGTATACCCATAATTAAATTTTACGAGTGTATGACAAAAGAACACCTATGTTAGAAGAGCAACAAAATTTGCAATTAAGTAAAGAATAATTACTAAATAGCATAATTTTTCCATCGTATGACCCTTCACCGTGTATTTATTTTGATATCCGAAGCAATGTGTATTTACACTTCTGAGACGCCTGTTGAATCTAAAGATGTATTTCACAGAGGTGCTGCAAATGGTCTGTGTTAGGGCAGTGTTCTGCTCCACAGATTAGTTCTGCTTGAAAGCTGTGTATATTAGTACAGCTGATCTGCTTTTGCTGATTGTGCTGCTTGTTCAAAGTGAGCTCAGCTAATGCAAAACCTTAGCTATATTCAGATCCATAGCATAGATGAACACCACTGAATGGTAGCACTCAACTTTGAGGACACCTGTATTTTTTGTGTCTGCTTTGTATACGTTCTCCTTTATAACTGGCCTCCAGTTGAAAGTCATGACAGAGCATGGCTTTGCTATTTTGTTTATATTTCTTTTAAATAGTGAAGGAAATTTGAAACTCAGTATTTTTGTCTGAATCCCACTTCTGTAGGAAAGGAATCTTTACATAACCTTTTGCTTCAATCCCTTCTCATGATTTTTTCTTTCTTCAGTTTTGCCTCTTTTGTTGTGGTGTTACTCAGTTTGTATTACCATTTTCAAAAACCGACTAATTTAGGCAATTTTTCATGTTTTTAGGCACATCTCTGACATTTCTCAAAATGTCTCTACTAAGAATTTCAAGTCTTTTCAGTAATGTTCTTTGGAGTGAGAATGCTTTTCAACCACTGCAGTTGCAAAATTTTTATCTATCATTGGTTTTTAACTCAGATAAAACAGGTTTTCTCTTTCTCCTTTTTAAATATTTTTTGCCAAGTTCAGACATGTGGAACATACATATGTAACTTGTAATGAAGATGAGAGAAAATAGGTAAAAAGCAAGCGAGAGCAAGCTTTTCATGTTCCTTCTCCAGAAGAACCCATTTAGAGATCAGAATAGCCAGCATAATTGATTCCTGCCAGAGGCAGTATGAATTTATATCTTTACCCTTGACTTGACTTTTAGCCTGTATTTGTTTAGCCATTTAAATTGTTGTAGCCATTTCTTCCAACCATGCCCTTGGCAGTCTCATTGTTGACACTTTCACTACACTTCCTCTGCATTTGAAGTCATAATGCCTGGAAATACTTTTGAAAGAAAGCATGTAGGCTACAACTACATACTGTGTAACTCTAATCCCGAGAGTTAAAGCTTTCTCAATTAAAGCAAGCATTGTCTAATACAAGGTGCATTTCCTCACAGGGAGGTTCTGACTAGATATTGAAATTGTAATTTCGATGTTACGTTAGCTGGGGTATGCAAGCATCATGCTTTAAAGATGTAGTTAAGGCTGTTAGAGAGAAAAGTTGATTTTAAGGTGTCCAGAAGATAAATTAAAGGAATTCAGTTGCCTTTTATTGAAGGGGGGAGGAGGGAGGAATTTATGTTCAGAAAAAGTATTTTGAGAATAAATAAGCCAAACTGTCATTCCCTCAGAGATCCTAATGTTTAATACATCTGCTTTGTGTATCAAACATTTCCTTTTGGAGTGTTTTAGAATTTATCAGAATCCCATTGTATTTGGAGACAAGGCAGAATTACAGGGCCAGCAAAGCTGGTTTACTGATGCAGAGGTGCAAAGTGTAGGGGAGAGTGTGTGTTTCCTAGCAGTGTCGAGATAGCTGTAAAATTCCCTGTCCTTCCAATGGCTCTTTGAGCAGGAATGGTTTTTCTCGTGTACCGAGGTTTGGCTGTGGCCATTGAGGACTGCAGGTCTTCTGCTCCTGAGTGAGGTTTCAGGATTAGTCTCTAAGTCATGTCCGCTTAATGAAGTACGAAGCAAGGCAGTTGGAGGTTAGATGCTTGAGAGAGAAATGTTTTAATCCCTAGTGTCTGTGTGGTTACCCTCTAGCATGGAACCACAGCTCGTGCTGTTGGAGCTCCCTGTGCTCCACAGTCACAGCCCAGTGCCCGCTCCTGAAGGGAGGTACTCTGACCTTCCCTTTCAAGAGCAGAGCATAGGTCACTCTTCATCTCAAAACATCTTTCTTGTAAAGATCTGCTGCTGCATGGGTCTCTTGTTAACTTACACAGCAGAACAGCTAAGCAGCACCACCCAGGTGCTGGAGAGCAGAGTCTGTTGTTCAGTACCTGCTGCCTCTAAGCTATAGCTTAGTGGAGAGCATCCTAGTCCTTTGTTTAGATGGAGACCATTTTGCTGTATAGAAAATAGCGCCAAGATTCATAGTCCAGAGAGGGTGGGCACAGGTAGTAGCCAAGTGCTGTACTGTATTTACCAACCTTTGGGTGTATAAACAATTGCTCATAGGTTTGGGCCTGGCCTAACCTTTCTGTCCCTTTTCCTTCTCAACATGCTTTGCTCTCATAATAGATTTTGTTTTTGTTCTTGGACACCTTACTTGGAAGAACATGAAGTTTCAGCCACCCAGGGATTCCTCAACAGGAACTTATTCGGACATCTCAACTCTGTAACTTTGGTATGTGCAGAAGTGCCTTTATGCTAGAGGAACTTGAAAGTGAGACCTTGGAAAAGCTCACGTGCCTTTGAAGAAGAAAATTTGTTGACAGATTGTCAGAGCCTTCTAGGAAAGGGGTTTTGGTCTGAGAAGACAACCAGTGACAAGGACGTTGGAGTAATTTCAAAGTTTCTAGTTACTCCAGTGAAAGCAGCTGTTGCTCAGCCAGCAGGCAGTAATCAGCCATTTGTATGTCCCTGTGCCCTTCCAGGGGGGAGACTGAGCAGCAGTAGCTGTGAGGTGTCAAAGTGTACCTGTTGAGATGGCACATCACTCTCTGTTCTAGTTTTCTAGCCCTAGGAATTATGGCACCAGTTCCAAGGGCAGGCACATGCTGGCTGTATTGGGGACCAGTGCTCCCTCTACATTATTTTCATGAGCTACACCTTCTGATGGGAATCTGCATCTTATTCTGGGGACTATTGACTCAGAATTGGGAAGAATCTGAATAATAAACAAGTGCTTAAGTGTTTTCAGACCTGCACAGTTTCTTGCTCATTTTCTCTTCCTTGTTCTTGATGCCGAATGCTTTAGTTCCCACACTAAAAGTGGAGTAGTGTCAGCAAGAGGCTGTGTGGCTTTGGGGAGCTCCCCAGAGGCAGGCTGTGAGATTGGGAGTGTAGGCAGGAACATGCCAGCTGCTCTCCAGCAGCTGCAGCCATTGGACAGATGCCCCAGCTTTGGGATGTGGAACTTAATGTGCAGTTCCATCGCTGTTCCCTCCCTGCACACCCCCAAATATAAAGGTGTTTCCTCATTCTGTTCAGGACCAGCAGATGCACTCTACCTCCAGTGTAATGTAATCACTGCTGAAATGGAAATACCACTGTAATACAGCAACAAGGTGTCAGTGACTTCTCTTCATCTGTCTGCACTTTGTGGGGGGTACCTGTGTAGTTCTCTCTAGTATTGCATGCTGCTGGACACTGCTGCTGCCTTTCTGCTGCTCCTTTCTGCTGCTTATTGTGCAAAATATTGTAGAGATTGAAACTGCAGTGATTTTCGAAGGGGGTGTGGCTATGGTTTCAGAAGATGTGTTTTGTTGTGCTTTTTTTCCTTCTCACAGGAAACTTGTTGCCTTAGGAGACCAATCAAGTGAATTTCTAAGAGGCTGGGCACTGTCGTATAGCAAAATTTCAAGTCTCCTGCTTAGGGGAAATTGGCTGTAAGGATGAGGAAGCAGAGCTGTGTTTCTGCAGTGGTTTTGGCTGGATTTTGCATCTCATTGCTTTCCATTGAAGCATTAAATTGTGGCTACTGCTGGAGACAAGATATTAAACTTGGTACAATCGCATGTGTGTTTTTTAGAGCTTTTCATTCTCAAGAAGTGAATGAACTCCCTTATTATAAAACTTTTGTTCTAATCCTTGTAATTTAATAATATCATTAAAATGTTGTATAATGTATATGCAATTTCTAGTTTTGACTTACAAAGGCAAGTTTAAACCTGCTCATAAGTCCTTCCTGCTGTGCTTAGGAGCTGGCTGGCAAGATAAAATGCTTTGTCAGCAAAGCAAAACAGGTAATTAGAACTAAACTTCTGTTGCACTGGGAAGAAACCACTGTGTTCTTGCCACCTCAACTCGTGAATTTCATATAGACAGGCTTCAGTGTTTGGAGAATTATGATTTGGAGTTAGTCTTACAGGCTCTGCAAGCTGGTGAGTCCTACTTTTTCATTCTTTTTTTTTTTCTTACTACTTTTTTTCTTTTTTTTTCTTTTAGTTCTCATTCTCTTATACCTGTACTACCTTTATCTTGTTTTGACTTCATACCATGCTGAAAGGTTGCAGTTCTCTTCACGCTGTCACTTTGCTTTTCCAGGAAAGAAACTGGTGCTGGGGCTTGAAGGGAGCTGTAGAATACATAGGAGACATCGAAACTACTTAGTGTGAGGCCAAATGTGAGCAAAGATAGCAGAGAACCTGCTGAAGTGCTGTGCTTACAGGTCAGAACACAGCAGCTACATCCCTGAGACTGCCTCTGTACTAATTGAAAAGATAAGGAAGACAAAGGCTAGGGACAGCATTCTCTGGCTTCTGCTGCCAAGTGGCAGGATACAACTCTTGTCCATAGTGGCTAAGCTGTCAGGCCTCTGCCAAAACTCAGGTGCCCTCATCCAGCCTGCCTGCTGGGAATGGTTCTGGCACCTGCTTCATCCTGCATAATCCAGGAGAGCAAGAAGTGGCCTGAGCCAAAACCCTGAAATGTGCTAATTGTTAAACATTTTGGCCAGTACTGGAATCTCTACTTTAACCTTGTTTTCTTTAGTACCCATTTAGCCCAGCTTATGCAAGCTTCCTCACTTGGGAAGGGTTTTAAACACAGACCCATAGAAATGTTGGCTGGAAGGGAGTTCTGGAGGGTATCTAGTTCAGCTTCCTGAAAGGAGCAGAATGTGGCTGGTCCAGAATTAAGGAATCCTAAAGGTAGATGTAGAGATTTTAATAATTCTGTTTCAAGAACAATGTAAATTAATTTTTTTCTTTTTCTTGCTTTCAGTGGGATTTGGCAGAGCCCTTTGTCAAGTCCATAGTGCTGGGCTGTGTGTCCCTGACAGTGTCATCAATCCAGACAAATTTTTTGCTTGGATAAGTGTTAGGAGCATTTGTCATTGCAGTGCTGCAGGCAGGATGGTGGCAGCTGTGTGTGCTCTGGGCAGGCTCCAGCTGTTCTTGATCTCTCCTCAGTTAGTTAATTACAGGCAATATTTCTGCTGTGTCACGGTTTAGGAGGGGTACTCCTCAGTTTAGCGCTTCCACAGAAAACTCTCCAAACCCTGCTGCTGCTCACTCACTCCCACACTCTCTCTCCCCCCTGCAGTGCTGGAGAGGAGAATTGGAGGCAGAAAAGGTGACTGTCATGGGTTGAGATAAGAACAATTTGCTGGAAATGGCAATGAGATAAGAAAAGTAACAGTAAGGGCAACAATATTCGTGACAGAGAGTACAAGAAAAGAAATGTTATTGCTCACTGTGAAAACCCACAATAGACAACACTAGCTCTCTCTGGCTTGGAATTGGAGCCATAAGGAACTTCTACTCCCTAGAAAAGACTCCCTTCCCCCTGACCCCCACAATGATGTGAGGTGGTACAGAATAACCTTGGTGTCCTGGCCATGCCCCCTCCAGGCTACTGCAAAAAATTAGCCCTGTCCTGGCTGGAACCAGGACATGCTGCTAAATTTCTGTATGAATACTTAGCTTTATAATATTCTACTCAACCTCAGGAGTATATTAGGCATTTTATTTCTTTATTTTGGTATCACAAAGTAATTTAAGTTGGAAAATACCTCAAAGGTCATCGAGTCCAACCATTAACCTGAGCTGACAAGGCCACCACTATACCGCGTACCCAAGTGCAACATGTCTTTTAAATACCTCCAGGAATGGTAACTCTGGGGTGGCTTCCCTGGGGAGCCCATTCCCATGCTTGACCACCCTTCTGTTGAAGAAATCTTTCCCAATATCCCATCTAAACCTCCTCTGGCATAGCCTGAGGCCGTTTACTCTTGTCCTGTCACTTGTTACCTGGAAGAAGAGGCCAGCCCCTACCTGGTCAGGGAGTTTTACAGAGTGATGAGGTCCTCTCCGAGTCTGCTTTTCTCCAGACTGAACAGTCCCAGGTCTCTCAGCTGCTCCTCATATGAGTCACTTTCTAGACCTTCACCAGCTTCATTGCCCTTCTTTGGACTCGTGCCCAACTTACTGTCATCTGCAAACGACTGAGGGGACGGACATTTGATCCCCTTGTCCAGATCACTGATAAAGGTATTTAAACAGGACTGGCCTCAGCTGAGCCCTGGGAAACACCACTGGTGACCAGCCACCAGCTGGATTTAACTCCATTCCCCAGCACTCTCTGGGCCATCCAGCCAGCCAGTTTTTACACCCATCTGAGACATAAGCAGTCAGTTTCTCTGTGAGGATGCTGTGGGAAACATTGTCAAAGGGTTTAGTGAAGTCCAGGTAGACAACATCCACAGTCTTTGCCTCAACCACTAGGCAGGTCACCTTGTAATAGGAGGACATCGGCTTAGTCAAGAGCCACCTGCTTTTCATAAACCCATGGTAGCTGGGAGAGGAGAACGTTTGGGAGGCAGTTGGTGTCTTTAACTGGCGTGGGTAACTTTTGAAATCCAGGTGTTTACCGAGCACCAATTCGTATATGGTCTTTGTGCCTTCACTGTCTTTTATCTGTCTGTAATACTGGAATTATCAGATTAAATTCTTAAAGGTGGTGTGAACACTGGTTACATCACATATATTTAGCATTGGGAACTGTAGTGTTCAGGATGATTTCTTCTTTATTTCATCCCTGATTGTGAACATTCCATCCTCCTGTGGCAGCCAAAGGACAGACCAAATCCATCAGTTTTTATTTTGTTTGAAATTTCACAACATAACCTGGAAGAAGGTAGGGATGCTGTTGACATCATGGGAATCACAGAATCACAAGGTTGGAAGAGACCTTCAAGATCATCGAGTCCAACCTGTTCCCCTGACACCTCAACTAAACCATGGCACTGAGTGCCACATCCAATCTTTTTTTAAACACATCCAGGGATGGTGACTCCACCACCTCCCCAGGCAGACCATTCCAGTACTTTATCACTCTTTCCGTGAAAACTTTTTCCTAATGTCTAACCTATATTTCCCTTGATGCAGCTTGAGACTGTGTCCTCTTTTTCTGTTAGTTGCTGCTTGAAGAAAAAGACCAACCCCCATTTCACTACAACTTCCCTTCAGGAAGTTGTAGAGAGTGATAACGTCACCCCTGAGTCTCCTTTTCTCCAGGCTAAACACCCCCAGCTCCCTCAATTGTTCTTCACAGGGTTTGTGTTCCAAGCCCCTCACCAGCCTCATTGCCTCCTCTGGACACACTCAAGCATCTCAATGTCCTTCCCAAACTGAGGGGCCCAGAACTGGACACAGCACTCAAGGTGTGGCCTCACCAGTCTTGAGTACAGGGGCAGAATGACCTCCCTGCTCCTGCTGGCCACACTATTCCTGATACAGGCCAGGATGCCGTTGGCTTTCTTGGCCACCAGGGCACACTGCTGGCTCATGTTCAGCCAGCTGTCCGCCAGCACCCCCAGGTCCCTTTCTGCCTGGGCACTGTCCAGCTGCACTGTCCCCAGCCTGTATCATTGCAGGGGGTTATTGTGGCCAAAATGCAGGACTTGGCACTTGGACTTGTTAAACTTCATCCTGTTAGACTCTGCCCATCAATCCAACCGTTCAAGGTCTCTCTGCAGAGCCCTCCTACCTTCCAACAGATCAACACATGCTCCCAGCTTAGTGTCATCTGCAAATTTACCCATGAAAGACTCAATATCCTCATCCATGTCATCAATAAAGATACTGGACAGAACTGGCCCCACACAGAGCCCTGAGGAACACCACTGGTGACTGTCCCCAGCTGGATGCAGCACTGCTCACCACCACCCTCTGGGCCCATCTGGCCATCCAGCCAGTTCCTAACCCAGCAGAGAGTGCTCCTGTCCAAGCTGTGGGCTGCAGCTTTTCCANGCCTTTTCCTCATCTGTAGTTACTAAGTTCCCTCTCTCATCCAGTAAAGAACAAAGCTTGGTCTTACCCTTCCTTTTACCATTAATATATTTGTAAAAACATTTTTATTATCCTTTATAGAAGTTGCCATTTTAAGTTTGAACTGAGCTTTGGCCTCCCCCCCTAATTTTTTTTCCTACATACTCTAGCAGCCCCCTTAAATACTTCCTGAGAGATCTGGCCCTTCTTCCAAAGATTATATATCATCTTCTTACTCCTAAGTACCTCCAAAACCTCCTTGCCCATCCAAGCTGGATGTTTACCTCTTTGACTCATCTTTCGGCACACAGGGACAGTGTGTTCCTGTGCCCTCCAGATCTCTGTTTTGAAGCACGCCCAACTTTCCTGAACTCCTTTGTTTTTAAAGGCTGCTTCCCAAGGAACTCTCTGAATAAGTCTCTTAAGTAGGCCAAAGTCTGCCCTCTGGAAGTCCAATTTAAAATATTTAAAATACTTCCTGAAAGCAATCTCTTACAGATTATTCTAGTGAAATAATCATCTCCATACATGTCGAGTTAGAGTAGGACTTAAGATTTTTTTTCTTCTCTGTGGCTTCACTCACCTAATTAGTCATGTGTAATTTAATATTAAATGATTATTCAAGACTAGAAGTGGCAATTTACTGCTATTTTGAAATAAAAATTACTTTGGAGTTTGTGATTGCAGATTCTGCAGCTGGATGTTTCAGTGCCTCATCGCCTCTATTCCTGTTACAGGTACATGTGACAGCATTGCAGCAATGAGTGGAATTTTAAAGAGGAAGTTTGAAGAAGTTGATGGCTCCTCACCTTGTTCCTCTGTGAGGGAATCAGATGATGACATTTCTAGCAGTGAAAGTGCTGACAGTGGTGATAGTGTCAATCCATCCACTTCTAATCATTTTACCCGTAAGTACTAACTCTCTGTACCCAAAGAATTATTCTTGTTTCTCAAAATAAAATAGATTTTGTGGTTAGATAAACATGATGATGCTTAATTGAACAGATCATAAAACAGTCTCTCCATGGTGTTCACTTTGTGACTTGCTCAAAAATACTTAGTAAAATACTCTTACGTTCTTTTGACTTCTTGTCTGTTAGACTGTTGTTGTAAAAGTTCGAAGTCTCTTGGAAGCTCCTACCTATTTGCTATTTGAATTATGTAGCTGTTTGTAGTAAATGTTAGGAGTTGTGTTCAAAATAGTTCAAACAGGTACTGTAGGGAAAGTGCTTTACCTCAGTTTATTTTCCTTAGCTAAATGTATTGCAGCTGTCAGCTAGCTCTCTGTAATACAATATTGGTGAGAGTTCTTCTCTAAAAACAATATAAGCTTTCTTTTATTTGGAGCTGATGAATGTTGTGTATGGTAGACATTTTTTCAATAGTTTCTATTTTTCAGGTACCAGAGGATATTTCTGTACTTTGCAGTGCTTTTGTGTACAAATAAGAATTTGCTCTTAAGTTAGCAAAGTTACATTTGCAGCATATATTTCTGAGAATGAAAAATTTACTGTTTATGTTTGCAGTTTTTGACACTTGTTTTAGGTGATTATATTATTTATTAATAGTGAACTGTATCTTCTAAAAAGCAGGGGCTTGCCTCCTTTAACTCTGTTGCATTTAGATCTCCTCTATGGAGTTATTCCTTGAAACCGTGAACCAAGGAGTAGGTGAGGCTCCTCACTGCTGCCCATACAGAACGTGTTCCATGTAGCTGAGTGGTTTGGATGTGCCTAGAAATCATGTTTGTAGCATGTGATATGAATGTTCTTATAACTGACCTAGCTACCAGATGCTACTGTTCAGTTTGAGCGGGTGTTTGGATGTGAGGCTCTGAATCCTCTTTGCTCTGGTAGGGAAGGTTCCTGTGTACAGGCGAGACTTGACTTTTGAAATGAGTTTGCATGGAACACTCTTGAGGTGCTGTGTGATATTTAAGATGCAGTGCTAGTCGGGGACCTATTTTATTAAAGTATCACAAAGGAGTAAGTGACCCAGTAAACCTCTTTGGTAGTATTTAGAAATCTAAATTTAGATTAGTATTTAGAAAATTGTCTTGGTGACAGTGTTATATGCATGCTGCTACTTTAACATTTGCATCTGTTGAAGTTAGTTGATTATTCATCATAGACTGAAAACAGGCTTTTTACATCAAACAGTCATTCCTACCCACACAGAAGACCACAATTTTATTGTGAATATACGCACAGGTGATACAATGAAAGGGAATGATTCAGGGGACAAACTTGGAAGTTGTAGTACATGCATGTAACAATAAGCTTTAATTGTAGTTGACATAATAAATAATTTAGTTTAAAGGAACTTCCCTTTCTGTAAGAGAAACTACAGTATTTCAGTGCTATGATTAATGATTTATCCAACTGAGATATTTGTGGCCAGAGTAATAAATGTTTATCTGTGTGTGCACTCACGGACATACAGAAATTGTACATACTACATTTTTTAAAAAATACATTTGTGTATATCCATTGGTGATATAGAAAGAGCAAGTAGGTTGTGCATGCATTGACAGTATTTTTTAAAAAGTTTTGTCTTTAATGCACCAGCCTAAATTCCAAAAAATCAAATACAGAACCCCTGCACTACTTAAGAGCTATTAAGTGATACTCACCTGAAAATTACATGCACACGTAATGTATCTAACAAAAATGTTAACAGTGTACATTGGAAGGTATTTTATTCATGCTTTAAACTCATTTGTCTTCCATAATAGAAGACAAGAGGCAAGAGCTTTTCTAAGTTGAATATTTGAATCTAAATATAAGGTTGAGTTCCGTGAGACTTTTTTCAGTGAGCAGACTGAAAAGAGCCAGTGCAGAAAAAAGGCTGGCGAGAGTCCTTGCCTCTGCTACGTGCCTGAACCTTGATGGAGGTTATCTTCCTAAGCTATTTCCTGACACGTTATACCATTTTCTGTTCTATTTAGTGAGACACTGTCATATCCTGTGTACCATCTTTTTTCTGGTCTTTTTTTCATATAGGTGAATATGAAGTTCACTATAAACTGTCTTTTACTGACTAGAAAAGGGGGAGAGGGTTTTGTGACCTGTAGTCAACATCAAGATCTACATATTAATTCTTAAATTCAGAATTAAAAAAAAAAGCTAACATAGTCCTCTAAGTCTTATTTTTTTCTTTCTAATTGACTTGACAAAGAGATAATTCTAAATTGCTTGTAGCTACAATCTCTTCAGCACTTTAGAAAGCAAGCAGTTTGTATATAAATCCATCTAGGACAGCTAATTCATCCCTGTATTTACACAACCCTTGAAATTATATGTATTGAGTCAGATAAACAGGAGCCTAGCAAGAATTCTTCTCAATTAGTCTTAAAGTCAGTTTAACCTGCCGGCTAAATGAGGCACACAGCCACTGTGCATCATTCAGGGAGGCAGAACTACCATAAGGTAACTTTGTTCTCAGCAATTAACCCTGTAGTGTGATGGCAGAAAACATGACTGAGATAGCCCTAAGTGCTATTGCTTGTGACTGTTACACAGGGGTAAGTACAGAGTTTCTTTAACAATGTATCCATTTAAACAAAAAAAGACAGCAACAAGAAGAAATTAATAAATCCCTAGCCTAAGTTGCAGGCAACTGAGTCAGTAAATACAGTCCATAAAGAATAGACAAATTTTACCATTAGCATTTTCTTGATAAGGTGTCTGTATTTTTACAGATGTGCACATTTTTAAATCTCTTACCAAATGGTGATGGAGTGCCTTCATTACAGTGCCCTCATGCTGGCAGATATAATCCCTGTTGTGTATTGTACTTACCTTTTTCAGTCTGTTGAAGCAATTTCAGTTTGATTCAGCAGGTCATTAGTTATTGCAGATTTACTTTAATGGATGCCAAAGCATATTAGTAGCTAGTCCACATGCCTGTCCCATTTCACAGACCTGCCTTCATATCAGAAAGAAGGATGTTCATCTTCAAGTAGCAGTGCAAGCGTGCATGTACAGTATTAGTCAGGACTTAGGCATACAGAGAATACAGGGCTGGAGCACTCAAAATGCCATTTGAGCTCCTTTCAGTTGCCCTGTTCAGTTCTGGCACCCCACTGCTGTGTTTCTTCTGCTCCACAGCAAGCTGGAAAACCTGGAATTGCCGTTGAGGATGTCAGTACGACACCCTGACCATTCCCATATTGTGTGCACTGAGGAACACTGAGTTCCACATTCCAGCTCAGCCATGGAGGAATATGTGCCCTTCCAGGGAAGGGTAATGAAGCTCGTGAAGGGTCTGGAGCGTAAATCCTATGAGGAATGGCTGAGGGAGCTGTGGGTGTTCAGTGGAGAAAAGGAGGCTCAGAGGAGACCTTATTGCTCTCCACAATTCCATGAAAGGTTGTGGCAAGGTGGGGGTCTCTTCTCACAGACAAGAGGAAATGACCTCAAATTGTGCCAGGAGAGGTTTAGGTTGGATATCAGGAAAAATTGCTTTGCTGAAAGAGAAGTTAAGCATTGGAACAGGTTCCCCAGGGAAGTGGAGAAGCTGCCATCCCTGGAAGTATTTCAGAAAACAAGTAGATGTGGCACTTCATGATACAGTTTAAAGATTTGATGATCTTGGAGGTCTTTTCCAACACTAATAATTTGATGATTCTGTGATTCTGTGATTCTACCTGCCTCTAAGTGCTTGGTGGTTTTTTTTTGATACAGAAGAATACCTAAATTTAACTTACAGATTCGCATGCAATTGAAAGACCTGTGGGGACCTTGTGAAGTCTTGTCTTTTGCACTTTGGTGCTGGTAATAACTCCCCGTAGCACATTAATCACAGATGCATCTCTCAAGAAACATAAGGAGCTGCTGCTTTCCTCTGCCATTTCAACTTCAGTGTCCTGTAGCTGAAACTTCTCTTCCTCACCTGCAGTCACTTGAGATGGCCAGCAGCAGCTTATCTGATAAGGTGATTGTCACCAACAGGAAGTGGTGCCATCACATAGTCTGGTTGATATCCTCCATCAGTTATTTCTCTATTGCCATAAGCATTATCACTGTCATGAGCAAAGTTATCCTGTGGCCATAATCATAGGTCCGTCACTCCACTAATTAGGGTGCTGTCTTTTGTGTACTTTTGGATGTACTTTGGTTCATGAGAAATGGGACAGGTCACAGAGGGCTCTCAGAAAACCCTTTGGTCTTGAAGTGCTCTTGCCATCTTTTGATTTTGCTGATAAGATAACAAAGAATTTGAAAACACAAATGCATCCTTGTTGCAGTTCCTTCAATATGCCCTGTAAAGCACTGTTTGAATTTTGTAGAGTTGCTAACTTACTGAGGTTGCCTCATCTATCTGGCCATGCATAACGTGAAAGAAAGTATGAAATCATTAGGAAGGTGTAGCTTCATCTAAATTATAGCGGGATAAAGTTTTATTTAGTGTAAGGTCAATAGCACAAGACACTACCTGAGCTTTGAACTTAAGCTGCATGTTTGATTGCTGGTTAATGATGGAAATCTAAATGAGTTAGAAGTTGTGGTGCTGGTTTACTATAGGAGAACACATGTAACTAAATGCAGGCATTCCTTTTTTCATGGCATCTTGCAGTTATTTATGTTGCCAGCAAACAGGCTTGGGATTTCCTTGTTAATGAGGAAAAAGTCTTACTGTTATTTGTTGACTCATGTTATGAAATGCTAACAGGTTGAGAGGTTCTTGTATTTGATTTTAAAATAAGTCAGCTCATGTGAGCATTAAAAAGCAAGAAATGCAGATAAATTCAGTGAAATATAATGCAATGTCTTTGCTCAAATTCACACAGAGTGACACGACAGGGTATACCATGACAGTATCTCTTCATCTGGAATAAGGAATACTGTGGTGAGAATTGTTAAAAATTGAAAAGAGGGGCTATAAGGCAGGCTCCCACTAGTTTTTAGAATGATTTGTGCAACTGATTATGTTTCTATATTTTTAAATAAGTTCTCTGTTTTAAATTAGTGTACTTTGCACACGATACAACCAGAGAGACAGTTTTTGCCTTACATGATGTTTTTGTTGGCTTAGAAAACATCAAACAAAATCATTTTGCCAGAAGATGTGCATGATAGATACATAAAATATGTTTGTAAGTGCAAAGTGTCAGTCAGCTGAATGAGTGGTTATGTTTGCATGAAATGGCCACTCACAGAAGACACACATAGGATGGGACAAAGGATTGCCTGTAGTGTCATAGGAGAGCTCAGTGAATGCAATTGTTATGCATGGATGTTCCTACAGGAATCCCTGGTAGGACTTTCCTCCTCACAAAGCTGGGGCCAAGGTCAGGAATAATCACCTGTGGAACAGCAGCTGGCATTTAGAGGAAATGGTGTGGCAGAGAGCACTTAACCATCTCCACTCTTCCCCATAGGCTGATGATATTTGCACAATGGAGAAACTGGACTAGTATGATGAATGTCACAGAAAAGCACTCTGGAGGTAGAGGGTGCTGAGGAAGTAAACTTAAAGCTTTCACTGAAATTTTACTGTATCCAATTTCTGATACCAGTATTGATGTTAGCTGGTCAAGTTCCAGCTTCTAGTAACAATTAAACATTTCTGCAAGATTTCAGACAAAACTCTTGACAGTGAGGTGAAGTGCTTAAAATACAAATTAAATCCTCTCTATTGATGTCAGACTTGTCTGTGAGCTAGTAATTTTCAAAAACCTTTTGAAACGTTACTTAAATCTGGCGTTAGGCAAGCATTCCCATCCAGCTCCTCCTGTGAGGTGAATTTAGCTTTGACTTCACCCTAAAGGAAGCTACTAGAAGGATAGAGCAGTGAAGTGCTCTAGGTAGGTGGTGATGTTCCACAGCATTGTCCTTCTTCTCTCAAATTTCCACTAATTTACAACTGAGTATGCAGTTCCCTTCAAGACTTCCAGATTCATTTTTTTTCTAGAAAATACCTCCTTTGTCCTCAAGACTACATGTTTCTTTTGGAGGGTGTATGTTATGTCACAGGATTGCCTCTTAATGTAGATTTCCAGCATGTAGGAAAAGTGTTTTATCATTCAGGGTTGGAAACTTGTAAATTGAGTGTATGGAGACTCCTAGAAAATACCTTTTGGAAGACAATAGGGGGATAGAAGGAGAGGTAAGAGAAAGAGGTAAAAACAATTTCTGGATACAGCCTTTTCCTAGATCTTGTTTTCTGTGAGGGTTGGGAAGCAAGCTGGCTTTTATAAGCAGCATTCTGACCTGGATTACCGGGAGGGATTAGGTTTTGCTGTTCTATGGTGGTAGACTTGATGAAACACTTCATAGAAAGTCATGGAGCAGGTGGAGAATGGTGCTAATCCTTCTTGCCATAATGGTTTCTATGACACTGAGTATGTAAAAAGCAGACAAATGGGTAGTAGAGTGTAAGAAATGCAGCATTTCCACTGGTCTAAGATGGAGTTTTAATCCAAAAGGCTGCTTCACACGTGTTTTTTTCCAGCCTTTTGAAATTTTCACGTGCTTAAGATATTTCTGCACTGGTGACAATGCATTGCTTTGCCCTCATTGATGCAGGAGTGTGACTAATCTGCTGGGGAGCCATATGGTTCACATTTATTTTAATGTGTCTTTGACATCAGGAGAATAGCTGAGACAGCAGAAGAAAGTGCTTACATCTTGGAGTTCAGCCAGAACTGAAATCATTTAAGTTTTGTAATCAAAGAACTACCAGTTTTCTGGGTAAAAAATGTTAGAAAAACACGAGCTTAAAATGTCATTCCTATCAGGACTGTATAAAAATAGGAAGCAGATTTTGCGTTTGATGGATGAATACAGCTTCAGTGGGTGCTTTTCTTAGGTGGAGGTTTGGATTCTGTTTCAGCCACTAAACACACAGAAGGAAGTGCTGTGTCTTCCACAGGCTTCACACTGCTGTAGGTCCACTGCCCAGCTTGGAAAGTGAAGCTATTGAAAGGCAAAGGGACAGTGCTGCTGCATAGTGCCTTGGGTGAATGAGAGAGAAGTCAGAAGAGCGTTGCTTCAGTCTGCCAGCATATTACTGCTCTTGCTTACCTATTGCATCAGTTGTAATTTATTCATAGACAAATGAAACCTGGGTGGTTCTTTTAGGCATATGTTGGACTGCTAGTGGGAATACTGATTTTCCCCTTTAGAAAACTACTTTTCATGGGATTTGGGAGTTGGATGGGCCAGTGATGACATCTGTTACCAAGATACAAGAAATAAATGATGACTAAGTATGATAAAACCTGAATTTCTCAAATTTTCAGTCAGTTTTGCTGGGTGTATATTCATGCTCTCTAATAGATCAGAATATATGTATTTTGTGTATTCTTCTGCTCTATCTTATGTTAAACTGTGTCCTTAGCAGTGATTCCAGCAGCATTAACATGCTGTGTAAGGTACAGTGCATGCAAAATAACCCCTGACTCTTGATAAGGTGGTAGTTCTCTTTTGGTTGGTATGAAGCAAAGGGTTTTGAATCAGTTACAGAGCACTTTGTCCCTGACATTGAAAATGTTCAACATTTCCATTCAATATTTAATAATATTTCTGAGCTCACATCAAGGCAGCCCTCTGCTCAGAGATGTTTAGAAAGTGTAATAGAGCAAGAACACAGTGCTTTGCAGTCCTGACTGTGCTTCTTTCCGTGTCCTTGGTAGCTGAGGTGGTCACAATTCTCACGTCTCCTTGCCAACATTCTAATCTGTGCTTTTGAGTAATCAAATATAATCCCATAAACTCCTGCAGCTCCTGCCAGATCTGTTCTTATAAGCAAAATTCACATAAATATGAATATATTCTAACTCCTCCTGACAGCAGCATTCGGAGACGACCGTGGAGCTCTTCACAGGGTCTTAACTCTGCCATTTAGTGAGCTCTACCAAAAGATAGGATGTGTTCCAGAAAAAGTAATCCCATGTATTCTGAGGGCTCTGAATGTTTACACGTGTATTTAATTACAGAATGTCATATCATTTGTCTGACTCAGAACTGTAACATTAATAAATAACATCACAAACTTTAATGGCATTTACAACAAATGCGTGTCAGCTCTCACATTGCCTTCATGCACGTCTTCAATCTAGTGCTGAATTTACAGTGCCAGTGATGCTGTAGTTACTGTGTGTCAACATTTTCATGAAGTCCATCTTTATTCTATTTCAACAGTTTTAATCAGTGATATATCAAAAAAACCCCACAAACAAACAACTTTGGTATGGCATTGACAATTTAATCACTGAAACTGATAAGAGCTTGAAAAAATTGAAGACATGCATAAGTGGGTTCTTTAAGACAGCCCATGACATCTGCAGTCTTAACTGAGAGACTGCTGACCGAACCTTTAGGCATAAATGTATGGCAGTGCATGAAATTCATGTTTTAAATTTGGATGCATACACATGGGCAAAAATGCACATAGTGTAAAAGCTCATTCGTGGCACCTTGTTTTTATCAGAGATGACATTCTTTTTTTTTTTTTTTTTTGTTCGTCTGGGAGTAACTAGATCACAGACTCTTCTGCTTAGTTTCATTTAGCTATTAATGTTAGTGTGTAGTGTGTGAATAAAACTTAAGGGTCATTTATTTATGTTTAGCCAGTAGTATGAAAGCAGTATCTCTACCGTAAAGAGATTGACAGACTCAGAAAAACAGAAGTGTTTTTATTGCAGCATTTGTCATTCCTGCCAGTAAAACAGCCCTGTCAGGAGTTCCACAACTAAGATCAAAACCAGATTACTGTCAACATAGACCTTGTGTCATAGATACTCAAGTTTACAGATGAGGATTCAAAGGTTTGTGTTATTCTCTAACTTGTGAGATTTATAGGTGCAATTACCTTTGATTTCTTCATTAAGTGTATGTGTATGTATATTTTTTTTTTCAAGAGCAACTTTCCTTTTCTTTCCTTGTGTAGTTTACCACCAGTTTTATTTCTCATTTCATTTGTGACTGGTTCATTTATTTGGTGAAAAAGCTGCCTGCCTTTCAGTAGCTGCCAGTATTTTCTGAAATAGAGGCATCATCCAGTTGAGATCCAAATAACATCAATACTGATACCAGAAATTGGATACACCCCAGAATGGTTTAGATACCTCATTCAGCAGAAAAAGGTTTTTTTTAATAGGCACTTTCTTATGTATTGGAGCATATTGGCAGTGTAGGTTCTGATTTAGAGTATTTGCTTTTATATTACATTAAAAGAGAATGTCTCAGTATGAAAATTACCCCATCTTACAAATGCTAAAAAAATGGTTTTATTAAAGTAAGTTTTTTTTTGGAACTGTGGTATATATGAAAAAGAAGAGCACATTAAAACCATATTTAATATAATGCAAAGTTGACACATCCTTATCAACTAGTCTGCTAATGAAATACTCTCTTCCCTCACTAAAGGCTTCCTATAAACATTTTTGACAAACACTGTTGATATGAGGTTTGCTTCAATTTGGATGTGAGTGAAACATGCCTAATGTAACAGAATTTGTCTTTGATTTCCCTTTGTACATGCTACCCCTTTTTTTGTAACACACTTTACTGGGACCATGTGAGTAACAGGACCTGATCTTACTTATCTGTTTTATATTTATAATCCAGCATACCTGCAGGAGGTCTGAAGTGCCTGTTATTTATATAGCAAACTATATATTTTGCTGTACTTTTAGCAGCTTATTAGTATTTAGGAAAAGTAATCCTGTTTCAATGTTTCAGTGAGCCACAAAGAGTTCTGTGGTAATGTCTGTAGGATGTATCGTCTGTAATTTGGATACAGGGCTTTATTTTCTGATATACTTGGTTTTCACACAGTTTGGTAGATGATGCTGGGGGTTTTGACAGTTTTACTTCATGTAGAAGTTTGTGCATTTACGTTTGTGGTGATTACCATTTCACAACAAAATGACAATAATAGAGACTGAACTATGTTTTACCTGTGACAATTAACCAGACCTGTTACGAAACCAGACCTGAAGGCCAAGTGCATCCCATCTCTAGAAATGGTGGAATTCTGGATTATCAAGTGTACATCTTGTTGGTCTTACTGCTTTTATAGAATGATTCCAAGCCATTCAAGAGTGGTCAGGCACCCTTTAAATCATTTTACTGCCTGAATTCTGGCAATGAGGTCTCTCATTCATACCTGCATGCACCTGCAGTTGTTGCCTATAAACTGCAAAGCAATGACTTTTATAAGCTGCATTCTCAACAACCTGTTGCTGTTTTCCAACAAATCAATAAATTGGACTCTCATCTTAAAAATCAAGGAGTGTCCCTTACCTTTCTCTAAGGTTTGTGTGTCTTTTTTTATTTCCTCTGAAGGCATGCAGCTATTATCAGTGAGAAACAATAGATCAATATCATGGGAAGGAGTTGCTAAGTGTCTGTAGAACCAAAAGAAGAAGAATATTTAACTGTTAAAATTTGGCATTTGTTTTTAAACAAGTTTCATATGTTACTGCATGTTTATTAAAAAACCTGAGCACAGGTATGAGTAGAATCAGAAAAGAGTTAGAAAATACTAGATTTAATTTTTTGTCAAAATTCTACACATTAGACTATATACACACACACAGGTATTCAGTGGATGGCAGCAGAAAGGATGAAGGTAAAGAAAAACAAAGTGGATCTGACTGCTAGTCAGAATTATTTCTGTATCATTCAGTGGTGATGATGATTGTATGAATTTTTGGGACAATATGAAACACTAAACATACTGCTTTTACAGTTTTTCCAACATCAATTTATCAGAAATTAGATTATAAGATATACTAATCTTCTCTGTCAGTGTGACCCAGTGCTGTAGCAATTTGGATCTCTGCTGCCTTGTGCAACTTTGTTGGCAGGGGTTGGAAGAGGTGCAAGTCAGTAGATCACCATCTGTGTGGTGACACTGAAAGAGGTTTCTTTTGCTGGGATTTAGTTGCTTTCTTGGTAAAAGGATAAAATATTTTTATGAAGTGATGGGAAAGAATAACTTTCCTGGCCATTTCTGTTCTGATGCAGACAATGATGTTCATGACTGTAACAGCTTGTAGTGGCTTCTAGGTTTGCACATACGGTAAATATTTCTAATGTTATCTTCTCGTTATTCTCACCTTGGAATACGGCATCCGCGTAGTCAGGTGTTGTCACTTGTGCAGTTCCCTTTACCTTAACACATCTGCTACCTGACTGCAAGTTACCATTCACACTGAAATCTGCCTCTGTTCCAGCGTCTTCAATCCTGAAGAGAGAGAAGCGGAAGAGAACAAAAAATGTCCACTTTAACTGTGTTACTGTGTATTACTTCACGAGGAGGCAAGGCTTCACCAGTGTTCCCAGCCAAGGAGGAAGCACGCTGGGAATGTCCACTCGGCACAACAGTGTGCGCCAGTATACCCTGGGGGAGTTTGCCATGGAACAGGAGAGGCTTCACCGAGAGATGCTGAGAGAGCATCTAAGGGAGGAAAAGCTCAATTCTCTAAAGTTAAAGGTAAAACTTGTCTAAGACTTTGATCTCTGCCCTAATTTAAATGAACAGTGTTAGGGCTATAGGGGCCCAAGGTGTGTGTGTTAAACAAACCGATCACCTTCTATGAGCTCCATTTGCAGTTGAAATGGATGGTTTTCTGAAGTTTTCTGAAGTTACTGATGATGGTTTTCTGAAGTTACTGATGATGTATTTTTGTTTGATTATACCAAGTGCTCTTGTAGTTGTCGTTGCTGTGTGTCTTCATCTGGAGCATGTATAAAAACATGGGCAACAAAAATCTTCCTGTTTTAACTCGTCCATTAACCTCAGTTTAGTTGCATCCCTGATTATGTGCTTGAGTTTAAAAAAAAAAGAAAATTTCAAACATGAAAAGAAAATCTAGAACTTGCTGAATTAATGAAGAGTCACTGTAAAGCACTGAGCATGTTTTGTTTGCTTAAGAAAACAGGGCCTTGCTAATTTTTCATTACAGAGACGGAAGAGCTGCTTGGTCATTCACATAGTTTCTAAATGAATAAAAAAGGAAATGTGGCATTCTAAGGTGACAGTGTCAGCAGTTATGTGTAAAACTATTATTCATTTAATGAAAATGTGCTAATCAGGATTTGCTTTAAAAATTACTGTACATACTGTACAGAAAAATGAAGAAAATGAGAAAATGGAGTAGAATGAAGTTTAGTTAGAGGTTTTTCTATTTGAAAACCATTATGTAAATAGAAAGTAACATTTTCAGTGTGGTTTTTAATTTCAGTTTCTCTGGTATTTTTTTTTATTTTTTGCATTGCATTAAAATATACAAATCGGTGGGTAGAAAGTATTTGCTCCTGTAGAACCTGTTTAAAAAGATAAAAATTCCAGAATCGATTGAAATTCAGTTTCCATAATATCAGGTACTGTTTATTGCTTTTGTTGCCAAAAGCAAAGGGCCAAATAAGAAACATCTCTAGCTAAAAACAGATAGAGGCTGTGAAATCATCTTCAAGTCACTTTGGCCATTTAGTACCAGCACTTCAATGTAAACACTGCTGACAGGAGCATAAACACTTGTTAGCAGCAGAGTGTGAAAATTCTGGATGTAAAAACCATCTTATCAAATGAAAGGTACAAGGTAATCATTTCAGGAAACATGAGTAAGCACAAAAAATTACCTAAGAGAGTCCTTATTGCTTGCTCATAATGTCTCCTGAAATTAACACTATTAGTGATGGTAAGGCTCCCTGGTCTGTGGACACAGTAGGTTCCCTTTGTGGGAAGTCGTAAGGAATGACTTCCAAGTAGGGCACGGCAGAGGTGTCCATCCTACATTTTTCCTTTTTTACTGAGTGGGGACTGAATTTCACCCAAAGGCTTCACAAAGTTATTGGCCTTTGTTCCTTGGTTATGACATTAACCTTTAGATTTATGAACAAATTTACCCATCTACATATCAAGTTTAATTCAGACAAGCAATATTACAACAATCAAGAGAGCTTAATGTTCCCCTGAAGTTCTGGAAAATGTATTTGGTAGTTTTTGATGATCTTTCTCCCTCTGTAGTTACCCAGTTACTTTTTTGAGAAATGTTACTCTTTCTTTTTATTGATTAATTTGTTCTTTGTGTGGCAAAATGGAGGAAGAAAAAAATTAGAGGTGATAACAAGGAAATCATCCTGCAAAGGAGTCAGGAGCTGAGGTGCTTCAAAATGGCAAACTGCTGGCTGATGCCACACGTGTGATGTTCAAGCCTGGGGGGTGCATGTGGCATTTGATACATCACTGGAGGCCAGCCCTTAATGCTCTACTGCTTTGGAGCAAAGCCATTAAGATTTGCAGGAGGAGGAGAAATACCTGACAGGATTGGTATGGTTCTGTAGGTGCCTTTGTGCACAGTTACAGCATTCACCTCATAGTAAGAGCCCTAAAAGTTATTTTTTATTAAACAGTAATTGAATAAAATAGTAATTACAGGAGCGGGGATTAGAATTTTTCTCCCTCCACAGTTTCAAACTTAGATTAAATAACAGTGATCTGCTTAAGGAGTGGTTTGAGCCTTGTGTATATAAAACTAGAGAAATCAGATTTCTTAGGTAGGTCATTCCCCTATTATATATTAAACAAACAAAGAAAGAAATCAAAGAAACATAAATACACTCTACTTAGTTTTACCTTGCTAACATAAAATGAAAATATGTAACCAAGAATACCATTCTGGATTGAAATATTCGGGCTGAGTTGTGTGTATGGTGAGGTATTAGCTTCAGGCAGCTAATTCAAGATGCATTTAATCCCTGTGTGGATTTACATCTCTCTCTGTAGAATGTACAGGAAAAAGGATGACTTCTAATGTTGCTTTTCCTACCTTACTGAACTAATACGTTGAAATACCTGATGTAAATAATCTCCCATTGTCCCAGGGCCAGGCAGAACTGTTTAGGGAGCTATTACCCCTCTTTTACCAGTGGAATGTGAAATACGTAACAGAAAATGAAGCAGTACATAAAATACACCATTTTACAAACCTGTGATGCATCATAATCTGAACCCATGTCAGTAGTATCATTGCTATCTCAAAAGGTATATTTAAGAATTTCAGAGACCTCAGAGACAGGAATCAGTCTCAAAATTATATTATTATTTAAAATTACATTGTTATTGTGCAACAATGTAGAAAAGACTAGATTTCAGAAAGGCATGAGACCTAGCAGCTGATGGCAAACAGTAAAGTTAGGTAAATAAAGAACAGATAATTTCTTACCTTCATTACAAACTTGGTATTAAAAATGTGTTTTTAATTCATATGATAAATGTGAAAGAAATGCTTGGTCACCCTATCAGTGATCATTTTCTGGAACTTCCTGACAGTTTTGCAGCATTTGTACATACAGCTTTGTAGATTGATAATGCATTTCACATATTGAATCTATGACATGACGTATGTGTGAGCGTCATTTAAGGACTTCCTTAATTGTTCTGTGCAACAGATGACAAAGAACGGTACGGTGGAATCTGAGGAAGCCAATACACTGACTCTGGATGACATTTCTGATGATGATATTGATCTAGACAACACTGAAGTAGATGAGTACTTCTTTCTCCAACCCCTGCCTACAAAAAAGCGGCGGGCATTGCTGCGAGCTTCTGGAGTGAAGAAGATCGACGTGGAAGAAAAGCACGAGCTGCGAGCCATCCGCCTGTCCAGGGAGGATTGTGGCTGTGACTGCCGTGTGTTCTGTGACCCAGAAACTTGCACCTGCAGTCTTGCAGGCATAAAATGTCAGGTAAATGTCTACATTTTTGTCATTTTTTAATTGTCTGGGGAGGGGAAAGGTTGTGTGTCCATGCACATGTGTGTACTTTGTGTTCTTGAAGTTATAACTATTGGAAATTAAGTATTAGGCAATAACACTTGTGGATGTCCAACCTGTTCTTTAAGGCTCTGTTTTAAGGTTATATAGTAGGCAATCAATACAATCTCCTAAAATATCTTTAGAATTATTTTAGGCACATATATGGCTTAGGGTGCTTTGTTGTTCTTACGTAAGTATTCTGCTCCTCATAAACCTTTTAGGCTTTTATCTAAATAGGCAGATGCAACAGAAGAATAAGGAGCCTGCAGATTTCAGAAGAGATACTACTTTTTATTTTAGAAACAATTAGCAGACTCTCCAAATGTGAATTATAGTCCAAACTCCATGGGAAACAATAAATGACATTCTGTCCTTTATGCATGATAAAATCTGTGAATGATAAATTTGAATATAGGCAGTAAAAAGGTATCTGCTAATATAACAGGTTTTTCCTCTGCAGACTGAAGAGCTGTTTCATATTGTACATTTGCATAGCATCAGCTGTACATGTCCCAAAATGTTCCCTAAAAGATATTTCTGCTAGTTTTGCTGAGTTGCTGTTGTACAGCTGAGTTTTCTTCCTGAATGCATTTTTCATCATCTCATACATCCAAGCTAAATTTTCTCTGCTATTTTAAATAATATAGTCTCTTTGCTGTTCCTGTTTTCATCTCCACACATGGGGAAGATGTACTGGAAGATTGTGTTGTGTGGTTCTCCTGCATGTACTTGATGTTTAGGTGTTACAGTGCAGGTGAAAGTCACAGACCTTAGGCTGTCTAATCAAACTTGCAAACACATGGATTCAGTTGCATTTTCAGAAATTTAAGATATTAGATGTAGAAGTTCTGTGCCCAGTCTGTTGAGCTTACAGTATTGCACCTAGAATTGACTGGGTTACCTTTGAAAATGCACTTGAATTTTTGTTCCTGTTTTCTGAGATCAGGTGTCCCCATTGGTAACTTTATAAAAGTTTCTGTATATCATTCATTTTGTTTCAATGGGTGTCTAGTTTCCATGATTTTTACCACATTTTAAGGTGTTTCTGGTAATGCTTTTGCCTGGATTTGAGCACAAAATGAAGTAAAGCTGCAGCAGATCAAGAAACTGAAAAGCTACCTATTTCTTGTTCCTCTGTGTAATATTTTCACCTATGGAACGGAATCAGTTTTCCCTTCTCTGCAATAGTGGAGCATGTCCAGGCCCCTTACTGTTCTCTCAGTACTGCTAAACTCCAAGGCTGATTCCCTGAATGATTGTTAGCTTTGACTAATTCTACCAGCATTTCTCAAGGTGAATCCCACTTCACCTTTGTATTTCTCTAGGCTGTCTAGGCTCTGTCATGTCACCAAGCTTTTGCTTCCTATTGTTAATCTGTATTCTCTTTTTTAAAAGGTGGATCGTATGTCTTTTCCATGCGGTTGCACTAAAGAAGGGTGTAGCAATACAGCAGGTAGAATCGAATTTAACCCTATCCGTGTACGGACTCACTTTTTGCATACAATAATGAAACTTGAATTGGAGAAAAATAGAGAGCAGCAAGTTCCAGCTCTCAATGGCTGTCACACTGAGATAAGTGCACACAGTAGTTCCATGAGTCCAGGACCCCATCCAGTTGAATATTCGATTGCAGAAAATTTTGAGATTGAAACTGAACCCCCGGCTACAGTTATGCATTCCCAGTCAGCCGAGGACTTGGACTGCCCAGGGGAAGAGGAGGAAGAGGAAGATGGGAGTAGCTTTTGTAGTGGAGTTACAGATTCTAGTACACAGAGTTTAGCCCCTAGTGAATCAGATGATGATGAAGAGGAAGAGGAAGATGAGGAGGAAGATGAGGAGGAAGAAAAAGCAGATGATTTTGTAGAAAGTATGAGCTCCCATGCTGATATGGTGCCTCTTCCTTCTGTCCTTTGCTACTCTGATGGAACTGCTGTGCATGAAAACCACTCTAAAAATGCCTCATACTATACTAACTCTTCAACTCTGTATTACCAAATAGAGAACCACGTTGCTGGCACTGCTAACCAGATGGGTGAGACTTACTCAGAAAGGGATGCTGTCAAGAATGGTAGTCTTTCTCTGGTGCCTTACAACATGACTTCAGAACAGTTTGTTGACTACACACGGCAATCAGAGGAAGCTTTTAGCAGCCCTCATTACCCTTCTGCAAACCCCTCAGTGATTGTTTGCTGCTCATCTTCTGAAGGGGATGGCAGTGCTCCCTGTAACAGTTTATACACTGAGCATAGGCCGAGTCACCTGCCAGTGGAATTTCACTCATACTTGAAAGGTCCTTCTCAAGATGGCTTTGTTTCAGCTTTGAATGGTGACAGTCATGTGCAGGAACACCCTGCTGAGAATTCACTAAACCTCCCAGAAAAGAGCAGACTGCACGAAGAGTGCATCAAATCACCAGTGGTAGAGACGGTGCCTGTTTAAAATTAAATTACTCTAGGACTGGCTTCCTGTGTTAAAATTCACTCTCATTGGATTTTCCTAGAAACTTACTTTTTTAAGAGGTACACAACACTTGGACTGTAGTCAATGTTCCAGACACATTTTGTTTTCTCAAGCTACACTGGCATTGATATTGCCCAAAACCAGTTCATGTAAAGATTTAAATAAAAATAATCAAACCCTTTTTTTTTATAAAAATAAAACAGATAAGTAAAAAACACACCCAACACATTTCAAAGTAGCCTACTTATGAACATATGTGAAACCTGCCAAGCTAGCTGAATCAAAGCTTCATGTTTTTGACTGTCGGGCCTGTGCAAGATTGTTAAAAATGATACTTTGAAATAATCATGTTTAGAGTCCTAATTTTCAACATATCTGAAAAGATGGTAAGTTTAATGTAAAAGTAACTACTGTACAAAAAAAAAGTTCTAATTGCTCTGTACTGTTTGTATTTTATTTATGGTAGTTTAAGATTCATGTTTTGATAAAAATGAACAGCATGTTCATTTGAGCAGAAGATCCATAGTTACTTATGAAAAGCATGTCCACTTTTCATCTGGAGTACCTTGTATTCTTCCTTATTTTTTCCTAATGCTATTTCTGATAAATCATCTTGAAACACATTTTTAGAGTGTACTATTTTTCCTTTTACTGTTCTTGACAAACAGAAGAGTCAGAAAGGGGGCATTTACATCTTCTAGAATAGAGAATGTTAGACAATCCTCCATTTAAAACTAAAATCAGTGGCATTCCAGAACTAGTACCCCCTCCCCAAAGAAAAATTATCTTGTATATAATGGCAAAGCAGTAGCTTAAGCTCACACAGCACCTTCAGCCCAGCCACCGTTCAGATACTTACGCACTTTAGTGCCACTTTGCAGTACTGTACGAACTGCGGGAACTGTGAACTCTGCGGAGAGACGCCATAGCTCCAGACCCCGAGGCAATGTAAGATCTTAAAATTCACTGTAACAAAACCTGTACCTTTCTCCCAAGCCAATTCATGAATATGTCAGTATGCAATTTATAAAAGCAGAGCCTTACTGATCAA
This sequence comes from Irena cyanogastra, assembly GCA_013397155.1. Classification (NCBI taxonomy): domain Eukaryota; kingdom Metazoa; phylum Chordata; class Aves; order Passeriformes; family Irenidae; genus Irena; species Irena cyanogastra. The sequence goes on along the minus strand of VWZV01005865.1, from coordinate 747,330 downwards.
AGTTTAAATAAAGCATGGGAAAAAAAATGGGGAAGTGTCTAGATTGCCTAAATTTTTATGAAATACAAGGCTGGATTTTGTAGACTTCTCATTGTATCTCAAGTTTAGTACCATTTGGTCTTGTTAGTAAACAGTCCATTCAGTGAGTAAAAACAGCTCCAGAAATTTTGCATCTGCAAAAGTCTGCAAGCAAAAGAACATGTGCATCATATGAATATCCATTACATTGCGATCCACTTGTTTTTAAATGAGATGGGAATGAAAGTACCTGTGATTTATTAAAGAACCTCGCTTTTGTCTAGAAAAGGAGGCATAGGAACCAGCTTTTCTCTGCACTGGTAATTCTGCACTGCCTTATTTTGATTTTGGAATCTATTTCAGCATTTTTGTTCTTCTGATACTGAAATTTCATTTATTATACGTCAAGTAGTTGAAATGTAGGCCTGTCTTGTTTGTCAAAATAAGGATCAGCATCTTAGTTTTTATCTGTGTCAAATCTAGATGGTTAACAGTGTGCATGTAAACACAGTGTAAATTTTATCTCTGTAACAGTGATTCTTCTGGTTAGAACCTCTTTAAAATATCATGTATAGTACTCCAGTAGAAAAACTGCCAATGTAAAATACGCTTTTCAAAAAAAAGAGCTTACTTAATTGTTTTTATATGAAATCTCGGCAAAGTGATTTCTCATATTTATGCAAATTAGCAAAATATTTTTACTCCATGTAGTAACTGGAAAGGTTTTTTATTTACTTGTTTCCACAAGAAGTCCTACATGTTTTATACGAACTGCATTGAAAAGTCTAGTTCTCTAGGGACTGGATTCCAAACTTGCAGCGTATTCCATCTCCTGGGAAAGCGCACTCATGTCGGTTATCTGGCTCAGCAGTTCCACAGCCTCTGTTCCTCGCAGTCACTGACCACTCTAGTCTCTTTCTCAAAGGCTGAGTAGCCAGGTAAGTGCCTGTATTCTCCAATGCCATACAGCATATACTCATGATTTTTAAAGAGAAACGTGCTAGTCCTTGAAGTTCTGCGCTTAAGCATAAATTATTCTGTTCAAGATATTCTAAGGGCAAATATAACAAGTCTCTGTGTATATAGGGGTCTTGCTTTAACAGCAGGCTTAAATTAGGTACTTGCTTAACACCAGCACCAAAAGCACAAATCTCTTCTGCTAGAGCTGGGACAGTAGATGAGGATCAGTATCAGCTCTTTAACTTCAGAGTGTGTTGGAGAGCCACACACACTTTACTGGGGTGTTTTCTCTCAGGGGAAAGACAGATCTTTTGCTTTGTTATTCATGCCCTTACTGAGCAATAAGAAATTATTTTCTTGCCCTTGTGCTTTCACATGAAAAATATCTTTAATAATATCAGCAAGCACAGTAAGTGATGAACTTTATAAAATACTTCTCAGCTAGCTTTAAATATTGAGGTGATGGTTATTTACTATTTCCATTGGCACAGATTATTGATCCCAGTCCTCTGTAATATTAGCATCTGTAAAAACTTCTGAGTATTTGGATGTGTATGTTCCATGCCATTGGGGCATCAGGGGTGAATACAGCCAAATTCTCTAAAGCCTGCAGCGTAGAATAACAAGCAGTACCTTGTAAGAGAGAGGCAGAGGGAGCAGGGACTGTATGAAGCATTTGTGATACACTGGTTTCCCATGTTTGCAGTAGCTCATTCCTGGGAGTCAAAAAGTAAAATGTGCAGATGAAGATTTTTAAGTTGAAAAAATACTTCTAATTGACTAGATGGTGATAATGTCACTAATAATACCTTTTTTTTTGATGCAATATATTTTGTGGTCAAGATTTGATCTCAAGATACAAAGTAAAGACATTTTCTTTAGTTCTTATAGCAAGTTATAAAGTTGTCTGTTTATAATTCATGGAGAGTTCCTGGTAGCTATTATTGATGATACCACCAAGCCTTCTAACAGAGAAAAACTCAGACTGAGGAAGAAACCCAGTAACCTCTCTTTTTTTCAATACAGGGTAAACATGTTGCTCAGCCAAATCCATGCCAGCAAATAACAAAGCTAAAGCCTTTTCTAGCATGTGTAAGTTGACAAGAGTGATAAAAAAACAGATGAAACCCTGACCAAAACAAATAGGTTAATTTAGCTGAAATCTAGAGTAGGATGTAGAAATCAGGTGAGGGTCAAGTTTCCCATCACTTGATTAAACTTTGATTTATTTTTTAGAACGAAAAACCATACTCTTCATGTAAGGAAAAGCAGGCTTAAGTCATGGGATGGAAAATACTTTAATGTTATTTTCTGGGCTAGTATATAATAATACATACTGTGTCTCATTTCTCAGCTGGTTAATATTCATGTTGATAACCAGTCCTTTCATTTTGGGTAGGCTGTTTCTGTGTGATATAAGCATTATGTTACTAAATGATAACCAGCAGTATTTGCTTCTGTATCAACACAGTGTATTATTTGTGAAAATACCTATGTTACTGGTAGTCTTTATCAGCTTTATTTCCAAGATATCTAGCTACCGATAAACACTCCTAAGAATCCCGGTATGTATTTGTGATTATATTGCATCATTCACAAAAATGAGTCATAACAAAAGCATTTCCCTTTCTTGAAACAAGCTGGAATTTTCACACACATAATTATTGGAACAGCACCTAAAAGCAGATGCCTTCTTGCCTATAAGATGAACTTCACCTGTCTTGGAAAAAGGTGCATTGTTAAATAGATATAAAGCTTTAATTGATGTTAGACATGAAATTAGAATTTCACTGGCACAATTACAGCAATTGCAATTGTTGCTTAAGAGCTGTAATTCATGTCCACTGGTACATCCTTAAAATTAAAAGCTGGTCAGTAGAAGCTTCTAATATTCTTTGTTGAGCTGTATGCTCACTTAGATCAGAAAATTCTAGATTTGTAAAGCATTACAGTTTTTCATTGACGTAAGTTCTTGCTAGTGAATCATAATTGGAGCTGACATTTGTTTATTTTAAGGCCATTGCTTCCACTCCATAGTAACTATCACTTGCTATAGATAAGGTTCAGCTGCTCCCCTGCTCTTTTAACAGAGGTATCCTGCCTTTGGTCCAAGTGCTGCAGGATTCTTGTGTGGTATTAGTGGTGCTGGTACTCACTAGATTGCTGACTGGTCCCAGGCCAGATCCAGTTTCTAACCTGATCTGGCTGTTTTATTTCAGTAAATGTGCTAATAAACTAATCATATTAGTGACTCCCTGCCTCCCAGGAAGTACTTTCACAAACACAGCTGCTTTGTTAAAGATCATATACATATATTTGTATGTACAACTGAGCAAGTATAAAGGTTTTTATTAGTTTGGGTGTTCCCGACAGAAATGTGATATGCTGGATAGAGAGCACTGGGCTCAGACAGAGGAGACTTTGCCTTTGTCCTGTTGTGTTCTCTGTGCTCTGGTTTGTAATGTACTTGGAGATACTGTGATAAAACATAATTCTATGGAACAGGCAAAATACCATTTTATTCTCGTGTTTTGGCATCATAACTAAATTTTTATACTGCAGACTATGCTGCTTTCCAAATTAAGCCCAGCCTAGCTCAGAAGTGACCAGAAATTTTTCACTAACATGAAACACAGCTGAAATGAGCTTTCCTTTCCTTGGACTGGATTAATGAGCAGAAGTTAAAAAGCAAATTTCACAGTGAAAAATTAGAATAAAAGCTGTGTTAAATATACAACATTTACCTGTCTAGTGCTTAACATTTGAGCAGCAAGATTGTAGTTTTCCTGCAACACCATACTTGGCAGCAACAGGCAGTCTTACTCCTCTGCATGTGGTCTTCTTTTGCCAGCTGAATTCTCTCAGTGGAAACTCTTATATAGGCTGCTCCTGTAGCAATGCAGGTGTCCTTACTCAAACAGAAAACAAGACAGACACATGATATCCTTTTAAAAAGTCATTTGTTAATTAAGGATCTCCACTGTTCCAGCTTGTGAGTTTTATAAACTGATGTTCATTGTACCAGTTGTTTTATTTCCTGAAACAGTCAGGAACAGAAGAGGATGATACAGAAAATCCTTAAGCATTCCGGGGTGTTACCTTTTCCCGCTGAGACTAAAGAGTAATTCTATCATCTGTTTTATTGCAGTTGCAGGACAGTTGATGTAAAATACTTTGAAAATCTAGAATTAACTCAGAGAATATATTCTATAGAATTTATTTCTAAAATATTAAATGTGATTACTATTTTTTTAAAATGGTAGAAAGCTGTTATTTTCAAAACAGAGTCTAGTTCACTTACGTGGTCCTTGGTATGAGAAATCTCAGCATTTGCTTTTTCAGTGTTTCACAGTTTTTTTAATATTATCTCTAATCATTGTCCATGTGCAAATTATTGTCCATTTTCTCCAAGAAGTGTCAAATCCTAAATACAAATACTGTCAAGTGATGAAGAAGTGCAATGTAGTTTTAAAGATGTCTGAGTGAACACATCTTGAGTTCTTAACAAGCTTTTCCTTTTCATTGTCTTTTCTCTCCCCTAAATCCAAGGCAGCTTTTAATTTTATGGCTAATAAATGTACCAGAGTATTGTTTCCTCTTAAAGAGGAAAGTTAGGACATATTTGAGGACTTTTCTGCTACCCTAATAGCTGATACCAAGGATTCTACTTTATATGCACATCTACCTTGTGAAACACCTGTTTGCAGCCTTAGTATTTTCTTCTTAGTTCCTTCCTTTCTGTTGGTTTGTGGGAGGTCTGTTGTACAGCAAGACTTTTCATTAAAATTGAGCACAAGGACAACTCCTTTGTGCTGAGAATGAGATCTTGAAAAGCCAGGTTGGGTGGGGTTTTGAACAACATGATCTAGTGGGTGGCAGGGGCAGGAGGGGGTTGGAATGAGATGGTCTTTCAGGTCCCTTCCTAACCATTCCGTGATTCTAGAGTTAAAATATGTATTGCCCTACTGCTGTCTTTAACATTAGGCAGACACCCAGCCCTCAGAAGTCCCACTGACTGCAGAACCATATTCTTGGTGCTCTGTGTTGCACCTTCTCAGTTGAGATCATAGTCCTTCATCTAAGGCTGGGGGTGGGGGAAAAAAAAGTCAAAAGGTAGATTTTGTACTTTATTAACACAATTATTTTAATTTGGAGCTGAGCAATGACACTTCTTTTTCATGAATGAATGTCCAGTAGATCCAAGTCAAAAGAAGATTGTCTCTCATGTACATCCTTCTCTAACTGTTCGCTTTTCCACCAAACCATGAAGATGGGATAAGCTTTTCTTGATAGGGAGAATGGTGGAAGATAGAAATGTGCATACTTGTTGTAATACAAGGATCAAGATAATCCTTTGTCTTCAAACACTTGCGTGAGTGCAGGGAGGATAGAAAGAACAATTTAGAGGAAAAGAAAGATGAAGACAAGAGGCAGATTGATGAGGATTATTTTTCTTCTAAAGGGAAAAAATAAAGCATATTAAAAAAACCAAAGGAAGGAAAAAGGCAAATTAAATTAAGATCTCTTCAGAGCAAGGATGGAGAAGTATATGGACATTCACTACAAGCTTGCCCATGTTAGACTGAAATATTGTTTCTGTTGTTTAATATATGGTAACCAAACATGAACTCAGTGGAAACAGGAAATGATATTTTTTCCAGACCAGAATAATACAGGTGGCCATTAAATAAAAGACTTATCCAAATCCATGGGGTAAAAAAACTAACAACATCCTAGAAGCATTGCTACCATGGCACTCTTTGCTGATGGCAGTTTCAAAGACAAGTTCAAAATCATTTTAGTTAACTCTGCTCCCAGGCACGTATTCTCATATACCCAGTTTCTCAGCTAGCAAGAGATGCTAAAAGCAAAGACAAAATGTTCTTTTATCAGCATTTTATCTTGGCATTTTCAAATGATGCTTAGTAAATTATGGCAGGTAATTATTTTAGGTTTCTTCATTTTAAACTTCTAATATACATCCTTAAGAATGAAATTTTGGGTTGGATTGTGGATGAAGGTTAACTTTGCTAGGGTAATGGGGGAATCACTGTAAAGAACCATTTTTGGGTCTCAGATACAGATTCAGCACCAGTTTTCAGCTTCTTGAAAAGATCATGATATGCACTGGCAGCTGGTTCTCTTGAAAACCAGAAGGAAGCATGCTGGTTTTTTTCAAGCCATTTCACACAAATATCACAACTTCAGGTCCCCAATGCCCATGTAAGCAAGGCTTACTAACTGGGCACTTCTTTTAATTGACTGATTGTAGGCACTTCTATGGAAATACGTCTGAAGTGTAGTTTGTGAAATATGTTTAAAATGTGTTTGATGTAAAATAAGCGCTAGACATTTAACAGTGCAAAAATAGTCAAAATCTGTAGATTACAAAACTGTTCCTAAGATCCTCAGCCTGTAATATTGTCTTAGTAAAGTTGATCTTTTAAGTTAAATTGCATTCTGGTGTAATAACCTTTTACAAATAAAATTATTAATACAAATGTACTGGTTAATACCTGTTAGCATAAAACATGGCAGTTGGTTATTTTGATTTGTTTCAATTTACAACTAATATAAATGTTGTAAAAAACACAAATACAAACAACACATTACTTTTTATATGTTTAAAGTTTTTTGTTTTAACAGACTATATTAACATTCACACTGTCTAGTCCAACCTTGTCTTTTAGCAGGTTCAGCTCTGTCTGTATACATACATATACATATATATCCTCACAAGAATATAAAATTGCTTTTGAAATTTTTGTTGGAAAGTGGTGAATAGTACACCATGGCATAAACTCAGAAGTTGATGCTCTTTCAGACAGGTAATCCATTCAAATGAGACTAGTTAAAATGTGTAATTGCAGCCATTAGTTTAAAATTTGTACATTACTTGTAACATTACTAATTTCTGGGAAAAATAATTATGTTACGTACTTAACATTTTCCATTACAGATGATCTTGCATACTAAAATTATGGAGGTCTCAACAGCTAAGCAAGATATTTAATTGGACTGCTGCTTTTAAACTGTTTGAAGAAGCAAAGGGAAAGAAAGTTCATCTTAAAATCTGTATATGGAAATAATTTTAAGCTTCATGAACTACAAGTTTCCTTAATTTCATTTTTTTAAACAAGTTGTAACATCAAAGATGCCAAAGGGTAATATAAGCTACAATAATATTCAACAGAACTTAACCTAGATCTTATGTTGTAATAATTTATTCAAATTAACTGTATTCTTCTGTATTTATATTTTCGGTATTTATTATGAATGATATGAAATTTGATGTATTTATTGTGGCTTATTACTGCAGTGTATATATTACAAAAATGAGCATTTTTAAGTCAACGTTAGTTTTTTTGTTAATTAGTGGCACTTGTATCAGCTGTATTTTTATTACCTATTGTACAATATCTATTGTCCATTTGTTTGCAATGAAGTAAACCAGGTTTCTACGTTACACCCTGGCTGCCGGTGCATTGTGCGTCTCATTTCTGCTATGCAGTCACTAGAGAGCCTCTCTCAGCTAGGAGAGCCGAATTGGTACTGCACCTCCTCCCTGACACCTGCAGAGCCTCCAAAGGCACTCTGAAATTTCAAGCACTTCTCCCATTCCTGATAGTCTGATAGCATAAGGAGAAGCAGTTTGTGTGGAATTTTTGTGTGTATGTTCTTTTGTTTCTAAATATTTGTATGCCAATTAAATTAAATAAACAGAAATGCCTTCTTAGGTATATCCATTTGCCCTTTAATGATACTGCCTACAATTTTCTTTGGCCAGGGAAATGCTGTACCTGATCATCTGTGCCTATAATTTTAATAATAAGGTAATGAAGCAATTGTTTTCAACAGCTGTTGGAATAAATTTTGCAACAGCTCTCTCTGGTGGACAATTTGCAGTAATTTTATATATCAGATCACTTCAGTGGCAACATTCAATGAATACTGCTAAGTTTCAACACAACTGCTTAGTTTGAAAACTAATGATCAACATAGCTTCATTAAGAAAATAATTAACAATCACAGGAAAATCTTTGCTATCCTTTTATTCTGATATTTATTCAAACTGAGAGGCACATTTATAAAAAGTGAGTTGTCCTTAAGTTTGCTTATATTATAAATTATGAATAGCTAAATTGTATTTTAAAAAAATGATAAAGATGAGATGTTGTGCTCTAGATTATAAAAAAGTTCTCACAGGAATTACGGTATCACTTGGTTGTAGTCTGCTGGGGGTCCCGTATTTGCTATTGACTGCCTGGCCTGAAGTCAAGCCTTCTTCAGCACTTGTGATTACTCCCTGGATGTGTAAGAGAGCACAGTGAGATGGAGGTTAACACTGATGCCAGCTGTTCTAGTAAGCTTCAGTAGTTTATACAGCCATCTGACTGAGGTACAAATTTTTACATGCTGTGTATGGAATTCTGTTCACCTTTGTCCTTTTCACAGGGGCAGAGAAGGGCATTATAATGTTACTGAAAGAGATTTGACTTAAAAAAACCAAAAGACATAAAAGAGCCAGAGAACCCCTCTGCAACAAACTGATTTTCAGCCAGCCTTTCTAATTATTAGAAACTATTATCCATTTTCAAGAGAACGTTGTCAACAGCCAGAAGATGCTGCTGCTTTTTCATTAGCTTTAAAAAACCCCAAAATCCAACTTCCTAAACCTCTAGTCGTATTTACAGATCTCTTACTGCTTTCCTAGTATTATATGATGCATGTATATGTATGTACACACACACACACATTTGGATGTGCAATAGTCACTGTGACCTAAAAATTAATTTCAGGTCTTCAAACAGAACAGAACAAAAAAACTCAGTTAAAATTTTCCTCTACTTACAGATCTGCTTCCCTCATTTCTGGCAGGTTGTAGAGAGTTCAAGTAAGACTGAACTGCTGTACTAGGTACTGCAAAATACAGACTAAAATGTCACAGTATAAGGAACTATAATAGTTAACGTACCTTAAAAAATATTATATATAATACGTATTTTGTACTGGTGATGTTAGACCAGCAAAGAAGTCCCAAAAAATGAAATGTAAATCTTTAAAAGACCATCTTAAAGTCACAGAATTAATTTCTCTTTCTATATCTAGAACTAAATGCAACTGTAATAATTAGGAGAATTGCTATATCTAATCTCTGCAAGAAAAACGTACATATATTACTATATCTGCAAAAAACCCAAAAAATACAAAGTGGTGCTTCACTAGCATTGCTTAGGAAGAGGTTCCTACTTCCAAGTGCAACAGAACACTCGCTTCCTTGCAATTTAAATTCTACCCTGGTTTGAAATGTTAGCTCTTAAAAAAAACCCCTCAAATAAATGGCAAAAACCCTACTGATAATGAGTAGATAAATTATTCATATGTGCACACCCCAATCTGACAAGCTTGCAAGAGAAACAGGTTGCATGAAGAAATTATCCTTTAGTGATATTAAAAATAATGCATATTCTATATAACATGAACTGAGAACTAAAAGAACAAGTACTTTTAAACTGCTATGCTAAATACCTTGTCTTCTAGATCAATTGAGTTTCCATTCCATATCCAGGATTCAGCACAACACAGCTGCTCTCTGTGTAATCTCCCATCCTCTACTCATATTGTTCAACAATTTTCTCATTGACCTGTATTACATTTTTCCTCAACTCCCCTATTTTGTCAAGTGCATGTATTGGCCTTCCAATATTGGTTTGATCTGCAAAAGTAATAATACTTTGTATTCCATTACCAAATTAAAACATTTATCAGAGGACACAGGCAGATCTTTGTGCAGTGTTGTTCTACACAACCTTCCAGTGGCATAAATAACTCTTCCTGGTACAGTCTTTTCAACAATTTCTGTTCACTCTGTATCAAGTTAAGTCGTACAGCTTTAACTTCATGGGACACTCTCAACAGGTGTCTCCAAGAGCCTTACAAAAGCTGAGACACAACTCAAAGGCATTATCAAGCCCAAAAAATAAATTAGCATTAAAGTTCTGGCAAGCTATCACTGGTCCTTGCTTATACACTTTTTTGTCTTTTAGATGACTTATAATTACTGAAAGGAATTTTTCTTGCTTTTATTCAGAAACTGAACTCATTAGTCAGGTATCATTAAACTACAGGCTTCCTCCCCACCAAAGAAGTAAAAAAAAAAACTCACATAATCATCCATTTACCCACCAGACTTAAGTTAGCATTTATCTGTAATGATATTACTTAATTACTAGGACAAAAGAACAGATTTATTTTTAGTGTATTTTTGTCCTATTTAGCTTTTAATACCCACCCCTTCAAATTTATTCTCAGCTTTATACTTGATCATGCAGCTAAATACTTTCATCTTCACTTTATAAATTTTAAGAAATTCATTATATATTTAATGATATTATATTATATTATATTATGCTGATAAATATGAGATCAGTTGTTTGTAAAAGGGGAAACAGAAGCAAGAAAAAAAATTAATATGCAAGTGTTGGCACAAGAAATTACGTATGAATAACATTAGAAACCTGTGAGGTAAATATTGCATTAATCACTAGAAGGTAGGGGCAGAAGTTTACTAGATAACATGTAATATAAAAGCAATAATGAACAGAGTGCTGAAAATATGTGTGAATGTTAAGCAGCTCAGAAGCCTACTACAATACAACTTTATAATAATTTTTTAAGTCCATAAAATACAAAAAAAAACTATACAAGAAGTTTTGGCTAAAGAAAATATTAGTATCAAAATAAGCAGAATTTACATTAAAATAATTATAAATACATATTTTAGTGAGAATTACTTTTTTCTTCTACAAAACAACTGGCTTTCTAGAAGCTGAGCACAAAGTGGTATCCTATTTGGCTTTGACCTGACAGTCTAATTTTCCAAGTGAAGAAACTTAGAAAATACTGAGAAAGTTTCACTGAGTAAAGTAAATTATTAAAAAATAAAATCAGCCATTTGAGTATAAAAACATACATATAAAGTGTATTGGGTTTTAGACAGTAGACAATAACTTCTCACAACACTACAGAGAAAATTAGCCTTCTTCAGAAGTACTTACAGTATGTCAAAAAACCCCCACATATGGTCCCTAAGATAAGAGAACTAACAGGATCCATAAATCAGTGGTCAACATATATAAGTCTTATCACAGAAATATTGTAAACAAAATATAACCAGTATCCCAATCATCTTTGGTATAACAGACTCCCAGGGAATCTCTTATGACACATTTTACATCCAACTTAAGAGGGAAAAGAAACTGTTTTAACATTTTGCATTTAAACTATCACATGAAAATCCAGTATATGTATCAGAGTTCAGAATGGTTCTTCGCTTTTAATAAAATGCTTCTGGCCTATAATATCAAATCTTAGTTGTTCTGGCCAAAGATCCACTTCTGGAACGGGTCTGATGGATTACAAGATGCCAAACTCGGATGCTCTCCATTTCCTGTAAGGCACATATGTAGTGCTTCATTGTACAGAGTTTGATCCTAAAGTGAGGAAAAAAAGGAGGAAAAGCAAAGTGAACAAACAATTAACATACTAGTTCCCCCCCCCCAGTTCTTCCCTCAAGCTGAGTGCTAAAGAGTAAGCTCATACAGGTGGTACAGAGGAGGCTAGAAAATACCTAAGTAGTATATAACTGCCAACTTACTTTGTTAGGAAAATTTTGTAAAATATTTTAAAAATACAAAACATCTGAATTGACTTCCAGGTGGATGTCTAGACAAACACACTAAAGGTTATCAACTGGTTTTTTAAGTGACATTCCTACTAGTGACATCAAGTTTTGATCTGTAACTGAAAAGCTGAAATTATCTCCATTTTCCTGCCAAAACTAAACTTACATATTTTTGGCTTCAGAGTTTTTGTTTTGTTTTTTTCCTTTATTGAAAGCCCAAAATTAACTAATACCAAAAATCACCAATAAAAATGCCATTTCACAGCACAGCGTATGTACCTTCTGGTGCAGCCACTGCTCCTCTGCAACAGCAAAGGTTTTCTGGCCTTTGTAGGTGCACTCACGAAGCTGCACAGGTCCCTTGGAAGCATGCAGACAAAGCTCCTTCTGAATGTTATGGCGAATTTCATGGTGTGCAGAATATTCAAAGTACTATTTAAATAATTTTTAAAAAATTTTGGTAAACAAACACAAAGAAAAGTATTAAACTAAATTAAGTATTTCAAATTACCGTACACAAAGTAATACATTTCCTTTCTTATTCAAAAATTTGAGACTACAGAATAATTCCTCTGATTTTTAGCACAGACACTGCAAAAGTGCTTACAAAACTAACAACAGCTTTTAGTAGTAATGCAATACTAATTTATACTTGTATGTATAAATTGGAAATAACATTTGCTGCATGTGTACTATGATGCAAAATCTTACTCCCACACAGACCATATATAATTTAAGGAGACAAACTGAAGAGTAGAGATAGTTGAAGATAACTTAAATTTTGGCATTTCTTAACCAAAAAAAAAGTTGTCACACAAAACAATACTGATTGCTGTATGCCAACTTTCGCTGCTTGATCGAAACAATAAATGTGAACAATAGGATGCTGTTATATCCTCTTGTGAGGTAACTATTAGAATATTATAAGCATGTATTTTGTGAGTTCATTTTACCATGATTTCCTGACAGCACAGTACTCCTAAAGCTCAGCTATAATTCCGATCCTAACAGGGATTTACTTCAAAAAGTTACAGACACAGCTGTTCTTTTACCCCTTCAGCCCTAACCTAACATCTTGGTCTCTTCCTCTTCTCCCCATATTTACTAGCAGAGTCCCTAACATAACATCTCTCTGCTACTGTTTCTTGCCTCTGGATGTCATCTTCTTCATGTCTTTCCTTTGAATATTAAGGCCAGGCTCAGTTACCCCCCTTGGCCTTCTGTTTTCCTGCGGTGAGCAATCACCTCCTCGCTACCTTGGAAACAATGGGAACAGCACTGAAGAACAAACAGGCATCTCACTCTTAAGACTCTATGACCAACATTAGTCCTCAAAACAGGAAGTGAAGGAGTGACCTGCTCAGTAATTTAGCTCTCAGACATAGTAATTTAATCTGGTAATATGACTTAAACTGTCCTGATTTAATTTTGCTACTTCACCACCACTGCAAGCCCTGAAAATAATGACTTGAAAGCTATGTTTAGAACTTTATTAATTTTGGATATTGAGATGCGTATGTTTCCAGCCTCCAATATTCTAAAAAGAAAGAATAATACACAACTATGTACAACTCTGAAAACCAGGTTCTCTTTTCTACTCCCATTTCAAATATATGGATGAAAATGACACCATGGGAAATATCAGCCTACACTGCTGAAAGTCTGGTAAAGAACAGAGGACAACTGAAAACAGAGCATTGTAACAAGAAGGGTTAAGTAAGCAAATATGCATCTCTTAAGCAGTATCAGCAATATCAGTTCTCTGAAGGCTGGCATTTAAAGGGATTCAGGCTGTTATTTTGTAGCAGGAGGGAAAACAAAAAACATAACTCTTGAAAGAATAGAATTTTAGTATAGCCCAAGATAACTTAGAGAACAATAGAAGCATGCAGCAGATCTCTTAATACAATGTTTTTCTACAGTGTTCCCAAATTAATGACTGTGACAATGTGAAAAGGCTAATACTATTAATCCACAGTCGAATAAAACCCCAAATTCAATCCTGTAAGAAGCTAACATAATAGCGTAGTTCTTAATCTAGACAGCATGCCATGTCTCACAAAAAATTAGTAGGAAGAAAGTATCACCTGACTAGGATTATGTGTCTCAATTTTCACAGTGCCATCGATGGATGTCTTTTAAGATTGAAAACAAATTTATTAACACCCTCCCCCCATAAGATAATAATTATATTCTAATAAAAACTCTTAGATGTTTGCTGACCTTTAATTATTAAGGATCACTTTTAAAGGCAACAGAGAAGTGTGCATTTCTGGGCAGGGAGGGAGATGTTCCTTTTGTTAGTATTACAGTAATGATGGAACGACTCAGTATCTGAAATCTATTGCAAGTTATGTTGTAGAAGGAACAGAGCACCATGGCTGCCTCCAAGAGCTATGGACCAAAGAGGGCTCCTCTTGAACAAATGGAATCATATTATTCACTTGCATTAGGCAGTACAGGATAGGCCACTTTGACCTCACACTGTGAGGCTGCAAGCGTGATAGGGAAGGTGGCTCAGGCCTGGACACTTGGTCTCCCATTGGCCGGATTCCAACCAATATCTTCCTTGACAGTGCGAGTCCTGGTGACAGAGAAAGAAGCAATAGGAGGAAGCATAAGGAAAGGAAGAATTAAGAAGACAACACTTAGAAGACAGGAGTGAGGGTGGCATGAAATGGTTTTGCATAGAAAAGAGAGGGCAAGTGAAGCAGTGCAAGTGTGTTTGAAATCTGAATTTGTATACTGAAGTTAAAACATTAGAAAAAGGACATGACATGAAGAGTGGTATGGAATTATTCTTTAAAAATATATATAGGAATTAACTGTTAAAGAAAATAAAGGAAAAAAGAGATAACGAGAGAGAAATTGCATATTAAAAATTAGTCAATTTCTCTAAAATTAATTAAAAGCTTTTATACGGTAAAACTACAGCAGAAGAGAGAATAAAAACCAGGTATTAAATATTTTACCTGGTTTCCTCCAAGTCCATGACAAGAATACATAATCAATGGTTTACCACCATGGTTATTTTCACCAACATCCAGACACATGTGGTTACCTATATTTTTTAACTAAAGAAAGGGTGTTGTCAGGATAAAAAAGCTCAGTGGAATGACAGAAACTCAAACTGCCTCAGTCATAGACAAAAGTCAACTTTAGTTTAACAACAATTACAGCTGTTTGTTCATTTTACTTTCTGCTGTGCTCAAATCTACAAATCCTGTTTCCTCAGGTAGTCTTTTCTAACTAAAAGCATACTAATTACAGTCACACATGGGGTTATTAGTCTGCTCTGTACACTGTTACTGTGATTCAAATCACAATTTGAACAGATACACATGAAATATTTCAAACAGGAGGAAGGGAAAGTTTTATTTGTAAATACATGCTAAAATTCATGTTCACCTCAAGCTAAGAACTATTACTTTTTTTTTTTGTTTTAGCAATGCAATGTCTAAAGTTACTTGACAGGGAAAATTTCTTTTGACATAAATGAAAAATGAAAATGACATAGCTATTGACAAAGCTATAAAAGGTATGCAGAAGAGATTCTTTGTCCAGAATAGTGACAGAAAACCCTAGAGCAGTTAAAGATAGCTAAAGTCTAAAAGCTATGGCTAAGGTAGTACAAGAGATTAGCAAACTTCCTGGACTATGAAAAATATAGAAAGTAATTAAAATTAAACTTACATATCCAGAAAACAAAGGATTCAGGTCTGGCACATATGCTTCTGGATAAACATTACTGAGGTACCACGTAAAATTTTTACACTGCAAGCGCTGCCTTAAATCAAGTCTTTTTGATATGTCTCCAAATGTTTTCTGTTAGAGGAGAGGAGGTAAAGACGGATTGAACATAAATATATTAACATTCATTTTGCACACGTAAAGCTATGATATTCTGTATAGTACTAGACAAGTTTTAAGCCTCCTATGTTCATTTTTTTCTCGTTAATGCCGTACTACTACAGTTACTGCTGTCCTTCAGTGTCATAACACCAATGACATCCTGCCTACAACATTTCAAAGCGCTTGTAAGAAAAATACATTGCAAGATGGAAAACATAGACGTATCTTTAGTCCCAAGAAAGTTTTAACAGAGTGCCACGAAGTGGGAAAGTACAAATAAGACCATACTGGTTACAGCCATAAAGCCAAACTGATCTTACTAAAAGTGTAAGAGGAAACAACAAATTGGATTAATGAAATAATTAGCATAATATCCAGTACAATGTAGACTCTCCCAAACAAAATTCAGTTGTCTAGCTGCTGAACATGCCTAGGAAATGTATGCTTTCAGTAATACAACAGTCACAAAGGTTTATCACACGAAGGTGGAAAAATGGCTTCTAAAAGAAAACTAGATTATAGCTGGGCAGAAAACTTGCACAATATATAAGCCAACACCCAACCTCAACACCAAATATTTATTTACTTGAAAATAACTGACTTTTTAAGCAGATAGAGACAGGATCATTTATTATCCATCATCAAGTAACTTTTATTCTGCTGCTAAAGAACAACAAAACCTTTTTTGGTAAGAATACTAAGCAACTTGAAACTAACAAGTCATTTTTCTCACTCCAGAAAATAAGTTAGTTTACTTTGTCTACCCCCTGTAGTTTCTCTCATGTTCTTCTGGTAGTTCCTGTACCTGCACAATGCAAACAACCCAGAAGAACATATGAAAAAAACACCAAAAAATCTCACCATACAAAATCAACATTCATCACCCAAACACTTTCGTTTTTTTCATGTTTGTTGGGGCTGCAGCATTAAGCAAACTGAACATTTTTTTCATTAAAATATCTAGAATCCTTACATACTTTGTCAATAAATAACTTTTGCTCACCAAAACTTTCACCGCAGCAAGTGTGATTTCTAATACCACCACCACCACCTACTTGTTTCACAATTTTTGCTGCCTCTGTGTTTCTTCGGTAAAATATTTCTTTATATTCATCCATCCACACTTCTGCAAGGCGAACTTGATTACGTGTGATCACCTGAGTACCTTTTGGGAAAGTATGGGGACTCTTGCTGCGAAAGACATGGCCAACAACAGAGCAAGGCATGATCTCCAACTGTCCACCACATTGCCATACCTAATAATAACATTTAGTGTGTAAGTACACTGCAATTAGAATTCAGGGGGTGGAAAAAAATTCAGTAATACTATTGCTTGCCAGAACACATCAAACCACTAGCAAGAGTACATATATCAGGCATACCATTGGTGAATTTCCTAATCATATAAACCCTGGAAACACACATTTCAGATAGCAACCCTAAAAATATTAAAAAAAAAATTAAAAGCAGTTTAGCCAGCATGTTTCTATTTTATTTCGTAGGTAATTAGTAATTCAATTTTCCTTGTCCTAGTTGGCTGATTGACCAGAGGAGTCAATATCTAATACTAATTTATTCTCAAATCCCCTGTACACTGTCAGCATAGAGGCAATTGCTTATTATGGAGCTAAACTTACTCTGAACGACATTTCTATATTTTCACCTCCCCATATTTCCATTTCTTCATCATAGCTTCCAATGTGTTCAAAGTAGTCCTTTGATATTGAAAAGAGACCTCCAGCAAAAGTAGGTGTTCTGCAAGAACAAAATTTTACTGAGAAAGACAGTAGGGTTTTTAAAATATAGATGTAAAATCATGGTGCAATTGTTATAGGAATTTTCTATGCACTCGTTAGTATTTCACTACAGTGATGCATATTCCTGGCATAGATAATACTTCTAGCACTTAAATATGATCACACAGTCTCATTTGACACCTTATTGCCATTTATTAAGAACTTGTTCAGACTAACAAGTGCTGGCATAAAAGAAAGCATCAAGAAAACCAACAAATTTTCTCTGTATGGAGGAAATCCAGCAAAATTACAACTCCTACAGACCAGTCTGTGCATAAAGCAGGTACTATTATCATCAAATGCACTACTGTATCAGCCTTGTATTTGGGTGCTCTGACCCTTTTTGTCATTCCTTCAAGTAAAGTGAATGACAGAATCATTGTACTGTCTCTGAAAATAAATGTGTATAACCCTCCTCTGCCCCTTCCCTGTAGGAATATAGGCAATTTCCACTGTATGTAAAAGAAGTAATGCAGAGCAATTACTGTCTTGAGGAGGCTATATTTTTATGAATGCTTTAAAATGTGGTTCTTAAAGAAAGTATTACAAAAAACTTCCAAGATGCTAAGATGTCTGATTATACTCATCTGAAGAACTCATTAATTTACAAACTGTTGTTCATAAGATAAACTCTGTGAAAATGGAACTATTTAAATAGTATTCAAATTATGTTTACCTAATTGGATAGGTTTCATCCTTTCTTCTTTTGTTCTCATGTTTAGGAAGAGATTCCCATCCAAATGACAAACTCCAATCAAAATTTCCTCTGTTGTGGCTATGCACATAAGGAGATGGTTTACTGAATTCAAAGGTATTGAGATCAATAGAAGCAATATCAGGGCTTACAACAGCAACAGGATTCTCAGCTATTCTTGCCAATAATGGCTCTAACCAGCCATAAAAGCATTCACCTGTGGAGAAAATGGGAACACTGAGTTTTTGCTTGGCTATAAAGTAGTACACAGGGTATCTTTTAACATGTCTAGCAAGCCAATATGGACTATTTTTAAATAGCATTGCTAATTATACTTTCAAGAATATGAAATAGCAATAGGAAAGATAATATATTGCCAACATTTATAATTCATAAAAAATCTGCAACATTAAGTCAAAGACAACAGCATTAAACCCAGACCTGGGATAGTTACAGGTTACACTTACAATGAGCATCCAGGAAGGTAAGGGTCTCTCCTGTTGCTACTGAAGCTCCCAACAACCGTGCAGTGATCAGACCTTTTCTTTCCTTCTGACGGACTACTTTAACTATTTGAAACTGTTTCACATATTCATCTAGTTTATCGTGCAGGTATTCTAGAAAGAAAAATCAATGTCAGGATATTCAGTGTATACACATGCCACCGCCCAAAGTGTTACACTATTAAGCGAACAAGAAAAACAACTCACACTAACCCAGAAATGATCTCAACATCAAAGCCATAAAAATTCCTATCTGCTGAAGGTTATTTTTTCGAGTATTTTGGGGGTAGAGGTGTAGGAAGAGGTGACAAGCAGAGAACAGGAGATGGAACATTAAAATAATTCTGAACAAGAAAGGACGTGCTAGTACATCGCTGCTGCAGTGTTAACCATTTGAATACCAATTCTATTTTCATAGCAAATGGATCTCGTACTTACATTATCTGCAGAACATGCAAATTCTTTCCTTAATGATGGCACATTTACACAGTTTTCAAGGGCTACAGTACTTACAACAGCAACAGAAGCCATATAAAAAACTATTTAAATGTTCAGATTTTGAGAGAGAAACCCACATCTCTCATGAAACATCCCATGTAATCTTTTTTATTCTGCCCATCCTTAGTATGAAACTGTACTACTGAACATACTTCACATCCAAGCGTTTCAATATACTCAATACAGACGTGCAAAAAAGTGTAAATACATTAACAGAAGTATGTATAAACATGTTCATCTAAAGCTAAGCTTACAAAGTTTTTTGAACTTGCATTTGTGTTCACACTAAGTATCTATATAATTATTTTTGAGACTCAGCTTGACTGTTGAAGATTATTTTGCCATTAAATAATTTTGCTTTCTATAAAGACACTGCCCTTCATATTAATGAAATTTATTTGCATAAAGACAACCACTATGATAAATGTAAATTTCTACAAGTCTGGGCCAATTTATACTTTGATACTTTGTTCTACAAACTGCAATTGGATTGAAACACAAATTACAAAGCTACTTGTCATGCAAGCAGTTATGCAGGTAAATCAGCATCAGAACTGGAAAAAATAGAAATGGGGCACAGGAATTTCATATTTGACTATGAAATCGACTATGACTATTTTATATATTAACTATGACTATTTGACTATAAATATTTTATAATTTTAGAGCACAGGAATTTCATATTTGACTATGAAATCGACTATGACTATTTTATATATTAACTATGACTATTTGACTATAAATATTTTATAATTTTAGAGCACAGGAATTTCATATTTGACTACCTTATGGAAAAATAAGGTGGGGGAGGGCTATTTTATATTTAAAAAAAAAAGGAAGAAACAAACCCACTTAGAATACTGTTATACATGTCCATAGTGGTAAAGAGACATCCTCTTAGCCAATTTATCTGCAATCCTAACCTGTTCAATTAAAAAAAAAACAAAAACAGAAGCAAAAGCAGGAAGACTTCTTACCATCTACACTGGCATCGTCCACCAAAATAATCTCTTTCAGCAGTATGGCAGGAGATGTGTACATCACACTGTGGACAGTTCTGAGCAGAGTTGACCACGCTTCATTATGGAAAACAATGATAATGCTTGTGGTTGGCAATGGCGGGCAACGCTTAAACTTCTGTTCAATACATCTACAAATTACAAAGTGTCAGGGGTTAATAAAATGGACAATTTTTTACTCAAACTCTTAAACTTTTCTTTCTAGTACAAAACTTTGTATGTATGGACATTAAATAGTTCTGCTTTTCTGCTTTCTATCCTAGCTTTGGAGTGCAAAGGTAGGTACTTCAAGTGAAGCAGCTGTTCAGAATACTTTTTTTAATGTCATGACTGAGAATTGAACAACTTAGTTTTGTTTCTGTCTCACACACATTTGAGTACATTTCATATAATACCCAGGCCTTCTTCAGGAAAAAACGTTATTTTATTGAGAGCAGCAGGTACTGACTGAGCTAACTCAAAAGTCACCATTACTGCTGAAACCTAAGAATACAAAGAAGAATATTAGAAAAATTTAGAGTTTGCAAGGAAAAAAATATAACTTATCTAATTCAAATTTCAAAGCTTTCAATGCTATGTGAGCCTTAGGGCAGCATGTCTCATTCAAGGGATACAATTTTAAACCCACAGTTTTTCAAAACTGACATGTCCTAAAGATAACTTTAGATCCAATGGCAAGTCAAGATGACAATGCTGTATTCATAAGTTGCACACTTAATGTTTATCACCTGTCAGCTTTAGGGCCTGGAGGACCCTCCAAGGCAACAACCACAGTCACTGCCTCACAAAATACACAAGCAAAGCCTCCACAGTTATGCTCTAGGAGAGGTTATGGTGAGCTGCACCACGCAAGTTCAGCCACTTCTGACCCAGATGACTGACAACATTTCATCTGACACTGACAGAGACTGCCCATAACTAAAACCCAATCTCCCACTCTCCCCAAGTCCTACAGTCTACATTTAAAAAATTCTTCAATACTACAAGATTGCTACTGAGATCTTCCATTCTCTTGTTCAACAGTTTACAATTCCTAATCTATTAAATTATGCCCAAATTCCTAATTTATTAAATTATACCCAAATTCCTAATTTATTAAATTAAATTATGTAGTTTTATTAATACTGAATGCTAAAAAAATAGGGGGTGGTGTTTTAATTGGAAAACTGTTGAAACCACATTTTTAGTTTTATTGCAAGTAAAACTAAGCAGGCTTCCTGAAAGTTACCCAGAAATTTTAGCCTTAAAGGCAAAAGCAGAACACCTTATTTAAATACAGTTACTTTGAATTCAAAACCATGAAAGAAGTGAGCTTTTCTAAACATTCTTGGTGTTGGCACTGTGGATCATTATGTACAGCCAATCATTATGTACAGCTACGAGACTTTCCTAAACTATCACCTACTGCTGAACTCAAATCACTTTGCAGTCTGAATTTCTGAGAAGTTTTTCAGCTATCAGGACATGCACATTTCAACTTACTCGGGAGGTCGAGTGTCTGGTCCAAGATCTCGGTGTAAAGAAATCCTATCACTTGCAAATGCATTAAAACAGTGTTTCTCTTCTCCAACCTGTTTTTCTTTCTGTTCTTCTGAATTCAAATTAATGGTTTTAAATGCTTTACCAGAAGCTCCAGGAGCATTAGGATCTTGAAGGGGCCGATCTAGGAAGGGTTTCAGTTCCACTGGAGTATAGTGCCCTGGCAAACAGTGTCTCTCTCCAGGAACCTTAGTTTGTCTAATAGGTGCTTTTATCTGCATTTTTGGCTTTGCATCTTTGATATTGTTCATAGCATTTAACACAAGACCTAATACGTGACTTTTCTTCCCAACAACTGGCTCAATCCCTGCTTCATCCTTAAAATCCTGAACGCCCACTTCTCTTTGTAATAAAAATAAAAATACGAGAAAGACAAACACAATAATGCTGAACTTCCAAAGTTTCCAGTGAAAAAATGTCTTAAATAGTTTAGGTGTCTTTTTCAAGGCCATTCTAGTTTTAAAAATTTTCACACAACAGAAGTTTCTGTGAGTGTTGTTCCTCAAATATGTCACAGCATTTCTTGAAATTGTAACACCTGTAAATTAAAACAAATAGTATTAATATAGACATCTAGTATATTCAACTATGTAAAGCCATAAGAAATTAACAGGAAGGAATTAATTCGCAGCTCCCAAAAGTCAAACATTATGCACGCTACATCACTTAAAGATACATCAAACCTATCTATAAGATACCCAAAATGCCCTTTCCCTGCTTTTTGCTATGGGTTTTATTTGTTAAATACACTTCATATAGAAGAACCAGAAATCAGGCATACCATCAAGAACAAAACATTATTTCTACGAAGTGCCACTACTTCAAGTTTATTTTCTTCCAAGTAGTTTGTTTAAAATTAGAATTAAGTCTTATAGAAGCAGGGAATTTTAGTTCAATGATGGGACAGAGAAAAACAGGTGGCATCAATACATTAGTTCAAGCTGCATGTCAGAAAGAGCCATATGGAGAGTGAATTAAAAGATAGGAAAGACTTTTCAATCAACTTATTTCAACAAATTTCAAGTTTCCACCACTATTTTTTTCACAGACAAGTAATTACTCACTTGCTTTCAAAGATGAAACTATGAAACACACTTGAGGACTACCAAAATCTAAGTGATTTGAATTAAATTCTCTCTGCCAAACTGGCAGTTTACAAGAAGGGGATACATTCTGCCACCAGTCTGAATAGCTGGAATAGCTATTCAGGGAATAGCTTCATTTTTGTCTAAATTGCATGTATGTGAATCAAGAAGAGAAATAAACAGCATCTAGCTAAAAGCCACAGTTAGTTCCCACTTGCTAACTACTGACCACAAAATTGTAAAAAACTACTTTTCTATTTATTCCTCTGAAAGACAAGTAGATCTTAACTGGAATAATATATACTCAGGAAGAAATACAAGTCAGAGAAAACAAAAACCCCCAACCCCTTACCTGCTTTTCTTCAAGTATCTGCAAGAGAAACTAAGCATCTGGATTTCTTTACATTATACTGTTTTTCTAAGTTTATGTCAGCTTCATAAAGCCATACATTCGAACTACAGTGTTTTTACCACAGAGTTATTGTTAAAAGAATGCAGAGGGGAAGCACATTAGATCATACTAAAAGGCACCAAAAACATGCTTCTCAACTCACAGAATTTCAAAAACACCAAACCAAACAAACCAGTCCACTTCTGTGTCACATACTATTTTTCCTTAATACTGATACCTTTATAGTGGAACACTACAAATAAAAACTTTCTTCCCAATGAAAGGATTGCAACTGAATTACCAGACTGAAAAATGTCTTGTTTTCTCACAGTGTCTGGTGGGTTGATCTTGACTGGCTGCCAGACACCAACCCAGCCACTCTCTTGGTTTCCATCCTCAGCATGACAGTGGGGACAAAATAAGATGGAAAATCACATGGGTTGAGCTAAGGACAGTGTGATCAATTAGCAGTTACTGTCACAGGGAAAACAGATTTGTAATGATGAATTTGAATTTACTGCCCATTAAAAATAGAGTAGGACGGTGAGAAACAAAAGCTGAAACTATCTCCCCTGGCTCAGCTTCATTCCTTCATTCCCAATTCTTCTCTTTCCTTTCTGCCTAGTGGTGCAGAAGTAATGAATAATAAGGGCTGTGGTTAGCTTGTAAGACTTTAGCACTCCTTCCTCTGCACACTTTTCCCCTGCTCCAGCACAGGTTCTCTCCATGCTGTACAGTACTTCAGCATAAACTGCTCCAGCATGGGCCATCCACGGGTCACAGCTCCCACCAGGATCCTGCTCCTGCATGGGCTCTCCATAGGCTAGAGCTTTCTTCAGGGTATATCCACCTGCTCTGGCTTGGGGTCCTGCACAGGCTGCAGAGTGGATACCTCCTCTGGCATGGTCCTTCATGGGCTGCAGAGAAATTTTTCACTACAGTCTTCTCCATGAGCTGCAGGGGGAATATTCCAGCGCCTGGAATACCTACTCCCCTCCTTCTTCACTGACCTTGGGTTCTGCAGAGTTTCGCATTTTTCTCACAGCTGCTGTGCAGTATTCTTTACCCTTTCTTAAATACCTCATCACAGAGGCACCACCTGCTACACTGGGTGGGTCAGCTTTGTCCAAGAGTGGGTCTATTTTACAGCTGGCTGGAACCAGCTGTGTTCAGCCCTGGATGAGGCTGGAGGTGGGGGGCAGCCCCATGTGTCTTAGCACAGAGGCCACCTGTGCAGTCATCCCCACCTCCTAACCGTGCCATGAAAATGCAATACACAATGTAAACCACCAACTATATGAACAGATCACCACCCAGCATTGCAGGGACTACAGCCTCTGCAGGTTGCTAACCAGGAATGATTTCCTAACACCATCAAAAGGGAAATCACATTACTGTTTTGGAGTGCACCATGCACAAGCACATAAGATACTAGTAAATCTTAAAGCTTAGAAATCAATAAACAATATAACTATACCTTTCCAAATGGAAAAAAGAAAGCATCTTTATATACATACCTCTACCTATCTATACATATATTTGAAATACATGATGTCATAAGAGGCATGTAGAGCATTTGCCACAACACTCACATGAAATGTGTCTGTCCCTAGAAAAGAACCTTCCCTGGAGTTAGGTGGGTTGTAGAAGACAGCAACACAACTTAACCCTTTCAGTGTGGATTAGTACACTCTACCATTATGGCATGCACAGAAAAAGTTCAAGTGATATTTCTTTAAGAAAGGATCAAGTGACAGCCTTGGAATATTATGTGCAGCAAACACCAGGTGGACAGAGGCTTGACTTGCCACAAGCATACAGCAAAACCTTTTGATATAGACAAATGCTGAGTGTAGCTTTGTTGACAAAGTATCTGATAGGGATATTGCTTACAATAAGAGAAGAGTTCTTTGTCACACAAAAGAGGAGCAGTTTCCAGAACAGAAGCTGCATTGTGCAAAGAACTTCTGCCATGAAAGCTGTATTTTACTTACGGTTTTTACCAGGATAATTTTGTAGTCAGAAATACAATCTTTATTCCCCACAAATGCCTCTCACATTTTCATGGCATAGCAATGTGTCAGCAAACACAGACCAAGCTACTATTCAATCCTCCAGGACATGATGAAGAAATATGTGGCATGATTAAACTCCCTGGGGTGACTGTTTAGCAAAGCATTTGATCTTCTATTCATTAGTGTTATTTTCACTAATAGTAGTCTGAATTCTTACAGCACTTTGAAATAACTAGCCCTAAACATCTGAAGTTGGATTTTCATTTTTTTAGGAAGAAAATAACCAGAAAACTAAAATGTACTACTAAATTCTTCTAAAAGTGCCAAGAAGCAGCTGCCACACTACTTCAAACCACATCACATGGGCAGTGTGAGAATTCAATGCAGTCTATGTTACATTATGCCACCCACTGGTTCTGATGTCAGACTGCCTGCAAAAACTCTTACAAGAAAGCCTTGCTAATGTAGCCAACAAGCACAGAACTCTGAATTTTTTGTTAGCTTGAGCTAAACAACACTGTAGAGAATAATTTTTTATAAAAAAGTGAAAGTATCATTAACTCAGATCAGCAGAAATTCTTTCCAATCACGCAAGACAAAACTCATTGGGGTCAGTATCAACAATATACTTGACCTCAGGTTTTTTAAGAAAAATATTTTAAAATCTACTTTTCTTCTATCTGATTGTTAAACAGGTTTCAAATATTTCCTGAAAATATTGCTTATAGAACATAAAAACCTAAAAGGATAAGTAAAAACACTAAAACCAAACAAAAAGAAAAATCCTAAAAAAAAAGGGAAAAATTGGGAAAAAGTGGTTCAGAATTATTCTAATCAAAACTATTTAATTACATAACTTGGCTTCAACTTGATCTAATTCTTCTATAATTCCAGAAGCACAGTCTCATAAGAAGTTTGTCTATTTCTCCTTGTTATCAAAGCATACAATTCCTTCCTCAAACCTTTAAGTCCCCTTAATCAGAAAGTGGGTGTGAATAAAAACACTGAGCAAATACTTTAGGAAAAAACCACAAACAAACCTGACACTGATGATCAACTGTTCTCACCAAATTAGCAAAAGTCTGACAAAGATATTTCACGATACTTTAACTGCAAGAAGTGCTACCTCCACTACTGGTATTTCTGAATCTAAAATTCTAAACAGGTCTTTTTGTTTGCATGAGTATCAGTGTAGGTGCTACTAAAACATTAATTACTGAAATAATCAGTTTGGTAAATGATATTTTCATCTTCTACCACCATGGAAATTGATGCTTTTTTCTAATAGCAAATAAAAAAAAATAAATCACTGAACAAAACTGCACTTCCTAGAAGTTCATCTCAGAGGAACATCCATTCACAGAAACACCTTTGGTGACAGACTAAGAAACATGCAATTCAGACTGAACCCTTCATAAAGGTCTAGCTTTATATGGAATATGAAGATTCTTCATTGAATAAAAACTATTGAAAAGCACTTCAGAAATTTAGGATAATTAAATAAGTTGCTTAAGTTTAGCAAACTATGCTACTGTTTACAAGAATATTAGATCATGATTTAAATAAAGGAACAAATTATAAAATGAAATGTACAGAAGTTAAAGACTAAAGACATGAAAATGAGAAACAGAATCAGCTGTTTAGTTTCTATCTCTACACTTGCTTATCTGTTTCAGTCAGAATTCCTACTGAATGCACTCTAAAATAGGGTACACATACCTAAAAGAAACAGAAATTCACAAACCCCAGGTGCTGCTCCTCCAGCTACATTCTTTGAAGCTCAGCCAGTAGAAATGTGGTTCTACTCCTGAAAAAAAGTCGTGAGAGGAATACTGAATGTGTCCAGTCCCTGAGCCTTCATTTCAGAAACATTAAAAGCACAGGTTATTCTAGCACATACTGGATGTAACTTGCTTCACTGATTATTACAGAGAAAGGAGAAGCTGTACCTTCTGGAGGAGCATACTAAAGAAGCTGATGAAGTCCTGAGCAATAGCAGCACAGAACAGTTGCTGAAACAAACCTGGTCAAGTATCTCCTTCAGCAGTTTCATTTAGATTAAAAAAAAATACGTGAGGAAAACCCCCAAACAAACCATCACCAAATCTCCTTCTATGTATTCTAACGGAAGTGCTTCAAACTCAAACTTTCACATGCTCTTTCAAAACTAGCACTACTACCATTTTTCTACAGCCAAGCACTGTATGTGATAGACAGAGATAGACAGTTCCCTTCTGACAATTGATAGCCTAGTAAAAATATACAGTAACCATATATTATAAAAATATTTATGGCTTATTTTTACCAACCTGGGACACATAAATTACGCACTTATCTCAAATTTAAATTTCACTCAACTCTGTATTTTCCTTTTTTTCCTTGGTCAGATTGTTTTGGGCCTCTGTTAAAATTATTTTAGACTGTCCCTAAAATTGCCATGATGAAAAGTGAGCACGACAGCAGCCATAAAGTGCTGTTTTAACTTAGAAGGATTAGTGTCTCATTTTCATTTAAGCACCAGAAGATAACGTCTGGACCATAACTAGAGGACCTTTGTTTGTTTTCCTGATTGTAGGAACATTTCTAAGATAACAAAAACACCCAAGTATCAAGTGCAGGTCTTGAAACCATAGTTTTCTAACTGGCCTTAAACTTTTGTTTAACTGATAAGCATAAAGCAAAGAAAGTCTCCTTATGAGAGATTTACTGGGTTAGTGACTGCTAAACTAATCTTTGTTGGAAGCTCCCATAGCTGTCTTCACTTTCCTCCTCTCCTCACTTCAGTGTCTCTTTTCCAGATACATTTCACTGCTGAATAATGTTATCCACTATAGTTAGTCACTTGATGCTAAAATTTAATTGCTAAATCACTGTCAGTGCTTTTGTGATATGATTATTTGTTTGTAAGCAGAACTATTTCCCATGGCACATAATCTCAGAGAGTCTTAGGGAAAATCAGACAATAGTAAGACAGCAAGTGAATAAATCCATGCTTTACATGACTGAAAAAAATCTAGCACATTATAGTTTGGAAACTTGAGGCACTTTCAGATCTTGTAGAAGTCAGGCACAACAATGAGCAGATTAGGATGAGAAACTCATAAGTGTTGGCAGGCAACTCACCAGCATTTCATATCATGAACATGATTCTCTACATTGATTCCAAAAGAGGGAAAACCTTGTACTAGGTAACAGCTCTTGGAACAGGCTAACCAGGCAGCAAATTTGGCAAAGCAAAAAAAAAAAAAAATAAAATTATCTCAAAGCAACACAGTGTGTCACCTAGAACCACATACACCATGGAAATGTCACAGAGAGGGCAATTATACCTTGTTCCTATTTTGACAGGGCTCAAGATATCTGGGCTGCTTCTGGTATTACCCCAACCCAAAAAAGGGACAAGTGACAACAGCAGTTATGAGGACGAGGAGGAAAACTGGTCTGCTCCTTCCCACAGTGCAACAAAAATAGCAATTCAGGCTCTCTGTAACTAACTTAATTTTTACTTTGCTCTGTTATTTAGGAGCCTCGAGATGACAGCAGCAGATGCCAAACTGACCAGGCCATTGAGCAAACCTGGCTAAAAAAAGAAACCAAACCCTCTAAGTTGGCTGCCTTGTCTCGGGCTCTAAGTCTGGCAGGTCAGCAGGGTACCACTGCCTTTAGTCAAGACTGAATTGATCAATATAATTTATAATCTTTTAAACAGAGGAGGTCTTTTTGTTACAGAAGACTAACATTTACAACACTACTGAGACACATGTATATTTGTATTTCCAGTAAGATTTTTTACTTAACCAACTAAAAATTTTATTAATAAATTCTTCTTTGCAAAAGAGTATTTTACACAAAGTTAAAAAAATTAAAAACCCATGACACTAAGGTTATTAAATTTAAAGTGCACTTCTTCTGTCAGTTTCCAGACCTAAGCAAACATTGTCTAAGTATTGTCACCTGCTGTGCAGAAGACTAACAAACTGCCGGAAGGGAGAGACAACGTGGAAACTCTTTAAAAGCCTTTTGAGTAGGATGAAGTACACCAGAGTTACCTGGCAATGTACACAATTGGTATCACCCTGCCGTCCCGAATCAATGCGGTACTGCGGGCAAACCCTTGGGCGGGATCCGTACGTGGCAGAGACACCTCCCTCGGTCAATACCTTCGGTTTGGACAGTGCATCCGGCCGGCACTTCCCGGAGCCCCGTGTCCACACAGGCGGCAGCCTGGGCTCCTGGCCCGTTCCACGTTCCCCCGGAGCGGAGCTCGCAGGGCTGGGCTGGCCCGGCCGCGGGAAGGCCCCTGGGGCCGGCGGCCTCGGTGGGAGCTGAGGGGACCGCGCGTGGATCGTGCGCGCCAAGGGGCGGCTGAGGGGGACCCCAGGGCAGCCCCGGCTCCGCGCCCCCTCAGGACCGCTCCCTAACCTCACGGCTCCCGCCCGCTTGCCGAGCCCGCCGGGCGCGCCCGCACGGGCTGCG